>CM076569.1:616434219-616822175 GCA_034641835.2 Pinus albicaulis
CTAAGAAGGATTTTTTCATTTTCATTGTGTGTATTTTTCTCTTATTTTTATTTTTGGGATTCCATGGGGTTGTTGATGCATCATGGATTCATGATTCCATTTGCTAGGAATATTATGAAGGATTTTTTCATGTTCATTGTGTGTATTTTTCTCTTATTTTTCTTTGTGGGATTCCATGGGGTTGTTGATGCATATGGATTCCATTTGATAGCAATATTATGTTATCCACAGATGGTGAAGATGAAAATATTGGAACTCACTGGGTTTTTCTCTTCGCTGGATCTTCTGGATATTAAAAATATAAACATCAAATTATTTTCTGCATGGTTGTCCATACTAAGGTCTACATAATGCACATTGTATAAATCTAACATGTAAGGTAATTAAGCAATTTCTATGTTTCTGGGTAGACAATTAGGAACATATGTCTAGCTCAATTTTAGATATGAAAATCTTGGAACTCGTTGGGTTGTTCTCTTCCCTGGATCTTTTGGATATTAAAACTATAGACATCAAATGATTTTCTGCATGGTTGTCCATACTAAGGTCTACATAATGCACGTTCTGTAAATCTAACATGTAAGGTAATGAAGCAATTGCTATGTTTCTAGGAAAACGATTACGAGCACATGTCTAGCTCAATTTTAGATATATATACAGTTGAATAAGATATGCTTTGATACATTTGGTTATATATGATTTACAATGATAAATATTTTCATAGGCAGAGGTTCACTAGTGAGGTTGGGGGAGTTTTAAGTAGCTCACTGGAATTGCATCATTTTTGTTTCATTCCTCACCTACATGCCATGAACTTCACAAGATGAGGCTCGATGTACTTTTTTGATGATTTTGGTAGAGCAGATACCACTAATAGATACCACTCTTTGCCCAAATTACCAAATAGACCATATTTTTAAAATCACCTTTGGCTCAAAGAAGATGTGTGTAGATCTAAAGATGTTAAAGCTATGCTTCTAGATTATATACCTTTGGTATTTAAGCTACATAGAGATGTCCATGTAGGGTAAGATTATGATTATAGGAATATTTCAAACTCTTGACGCGTTCAATTTATGTTACTTATAACTTTGGCATAACTCTGCTAGGGGTTGAATCACTCATTTACAGGTTGGTGTTTGGCATGCATATTAAATCATTAAAATATTTAGACTGAAAGATGAGAATATTATTGTGTTTATGTATGATGGAATAACAAACCAACATTTTTTGGTTTGGTGCTACTATAAAATGCCAAACATTGGATATCATTATAAATATTAATACCAAGTGAAACTATTATCACATAAGAGTAATATACCCACCCAATCAAACGTAATACCCACCCAATCAAACGTAAAACTAAGTGTTAAACAAAATTTTGTCACCGTCCCTGCAATCCCCATCCCGAAAATTGGAGGGCCATTTATGTGACTTCTATGTAGTGTCATGCCTTGAAAAAAGTTTCATTGCATCCCTTTCCATGAGAAGAACATTTCCTCTTTTGACTATTCCTGGAACAAGCTCTCAAAAACATATGATTTTGGGTCGACGCTAGCAGGTAGTTATAGCCTTGGGCCCATAGAGAAATTAACACTCGGCCTCGCGCCCATTGGCGCTTTGTCCCAGTGGACTGTCCGCGCTGAGTTGTTTTTGGAATTTTTTATAAAATAGAAGCAAAGTTTCTATTCCCAACCACTTCGTGAGCGTAGTCAGCATGGGTTGTTCGACTGAATAACGTCAAAATATTCCTTTGGCTTCTTATTTCCTACATTTGAGCAACCTCCCAAAGGATAATGCCTCCCTTCCACCATATGAGGGATCCCAACCTCCTTCATATGTTGGGAAAAATACTGAGAGGGGGGGTGAATCAGTATTTACTGCATATTCAAAACTTTTTACTTTTTCATTCCTTAAAACTCATACGCTACTTTGATGAAGCCAAGTAGCGTATATACGCGGATATCCTTCATAAAACTTGCGTATACACAGAGATCTAATTATGCCATTAGTTCTTCACTTATATCATTCCATCATTCATTCATTAGATGTTCTATAAACATTAAACATGTGCAGTAAGAACAGTATAAACCATCACACAAAGCATCACACATGAACACCAGAATTTTAGGTGGAAACCCAAGTCGGGAGAAAACCACCGCTGCAGTTGCTCAGCCTTCAATATTTTATTATAGAGAAAACATCTTACAACATATGTGCTGGCGCAGACTTGACCAGCACGCAGGCACCCACCTGCGCTCGTTTACCAGCCTCTCCTGGAAGGGAGCTCCAACACCCTGACTCGTTTACCAGCCTCACCTGGAAGGGAGCTACGACCCCCCGATCTCGTTTACCAGCCTCACCTGGAAGGGAGCTACAACCCCCTGACTGAAGGCTACAACCTTCAGCACCACCTTGGACCACGTTTCATCAATTTTCACATTGGATCCAACCAACTTCAATAGAACTCAACTTGCAGGCCACATTTCATCATATTTTCACACTGGACCCTTTCCTTGCACATTTTTAAGCACGAGTCAAACATCAACCTTGAGATAGCTAAAAGAGCGAGGATCAGATAGAGATTTCATACCCATGCTTCAACAAACCCTAGTTTGCATACAGCTTTTACTTCAGCGATGTCACGTATATACGCGCTTACGTCACACAAACCGGCGTATACCTCGGTACATCTTACAGAGCTATCACGCGCTTTATCTTGACGGCAAAGTATACGCGTTGGCTCGAGCAAAGTAGCGTATGAATCTTCGATCATTATAGAAACGCATACTTCTTCGGATCAGATATTGATTCGAGATTCAACCCTTTACTTCGAATGAGATGTTAAGCCTCATCAGAATCTAATCCTCCATAACAACAGATCCAGCAAATACGGATACATTTGGATCTAGATATCCTTCATCATTTCTTCATAGGTGCATTATAGATTCGGATCTATCATCAACCTTTGCCCTTTCCATACGGATATACTTCGAAGTATTCAATCAAGCTCAGACATCTTGCACCCCCACTCATCATTTGCACAATGAATTTCTTCTCCTTATATAGGTTTATCCTTTTTCAATACCACGGGCCCCTTTTTCAATACCATGAGCCAAAAAAATACCATGAGCCTTCAATACCACGGGCCCCTTTTTTAATACCATGAGCCAAAACAATACCACGAGCCTTCAATACCATGGGCCCCTTATTTTGCACTTTTGAGCGCTTTTGCCCATACGCGACTTGGAACGTTCTTTTCCGCGTGCATACGCGACTTCTCCTAGACATATCCGCATATGCCTTGAGACATACTCTTTTCATCAAATATTTAGAACATGCTGAATTTCTTTCTTCATTGCCTTCTATACACACTGTAGATACATCAGATTTAGTTCATCAAACCATATTCTATCAAGCACAACTTCATCCATTATCTTCATCAAGTGGGTTGTCTTTTAAGGACAACACTCAGCATCATATTGTCAACAAACATCATTTACCAAGTCCATCAAGTCAAGAATAACTTCATCGAGTGAATTGCCATCAGAGACTGACACATGTGTAGTCGCATGTCTCATCTTCATTCGGTGGGTTGCCATCAGGGAGGACAAAACTGCATCATATTGCCAACAATCTCCCCTTTGGACTTGATGGAAACCACGGTGAGGTGTTTAGTTTGCCACAACAGTCATTACATTGACACCATGTCACTCTCCCATTCTTTGACACCATTATACGCATTCAAACACCATGTCACTCCCCTTTGACATCAAGGGCAAGGCGGATCCGCTTAACACACTCTCCCCCTTTGACATCAGAAGCGACGGCGGATCAAAACCAACACACTCACCCCTTTTCTCCTCATGTAGAAGAAAACGTTCTGCAGGATCCGATGTATCTTGAAGTGACAGCTCCCCACGAGTTCATGTTGGATCTTCAAAAATATTTTCAATGAAGTACCGCGGCTCTATGAACTTCCTAACACCAAAGACTCATACTTACATCAAATATCCAACCAAGTGGATTTACATATGAGACTCAAGTTCTCAACCAAGTGGGTTTACACATTTCAACTCAGCTACCCAACCAAGTGGGTTTACAAAATTTGACTCAGCTACCCAACCAAGTGGGTTTACAAATTTGACAAGTCCTTACATGACTGAATATTACAATTTTACATCATGGGTCTCAACAAGACCTTTTCATCAAAATACAAGTATGACCATTTAAGACCAACACCTAGAAAATCCTCAAGAAAGAGAACATATTTCAAAACCATCATAATGCCAACAACGCTAAAGCTCCCCCTGAATCTGTGCATCCAAGCATATTTTCCATATGACTAAGGCTCCCCCTTAGTTTGTGCATCCTGAACACTTTCACCAACAAATCATCAAGGCATCTTTATCAAAACATGAGAAATATAATTATGAGAACTGGAACACCACCAGATATACCAAACAGTATCAAAGATACCAAACAGCACTGCAGCTGTGCTGAAGAGAGCTGACTCCAAGCAAAAATTTGTCAGTAATCATACATACACGGTTTTCTGTGCAGGAACTGGCGTATATACGCGACTGTGTTTCAGGAAACCCGCGTATCCACTACCATCTTCTATATTTTGACCAGATCTGATCCTCTGTGAGGAAAAGACAGTGTTCAGCTTCTTTCTGAGATATTCGACTGCTTCCCTGGACTACAGATAGAATAGAGTAGTTGTGTCTTCAAGCGTCATCCAATGGTGGTAGCATAAGCCATTAGTAACCAAGCCTTCAGATTCTTTGCAGCATCAATACAATCTTTCCAAGAGAGATTATCATACCAGAACAACATTTTCAACTATGTGTCAATCATCCATGTGGTCCAATATCACCATGATCTTCAAGATTTAACATGAAGTAACATATGTAGGCAAAAGATCTCAACCATAATAACAAACTCTGCATGATCTATTCTTATTTCTGAATCAAACGACATCCAACTCATCCATGTGTGAGCACAAAAGATACTTATCAGCAACCAGGGCTCAAAATCTCATCATAATGAACCATGTACCAAGTCATCATCATTTGAGCATGAGTATCACAAAAACCAAAGAATAAGCAATCATATTGCCAACAATGCAATCATCAACCTGCTACTCCCCCTGGACCAGTGCAACCTGAAAATGTTCACCAGCAGGTCATCAGCAACAATCTCTGCATGGGCTGCCCTTATCTCCGAATTATAGGACTTTCATCTCAGCAACGAATGCTCTTCATCAACAAGCAAACAGGACTCATCCATAAACTTCAACATAGGAAACCAAGTATCATATCATCATAATCATGAGTATAACCAGAATAACGCTAACAGTGCAATCATCAGCAGTCAGACTGAGGCTCCCCCTGGACCTTTGCTCCAGATCTTCAGCTGTCATCCCAATTCTTTTATCATCAATGCATACGCGACTGTGTCTGCTGAAGCTCGCGTGTATACACGACTTTTATTCAACGAACCCGCGTATGGAAAGTGACACTTTGAATCATTCACTTTCCTTCATCTTCCCCTGAACTTGTACTTCCTGTACCTGTCTTCTTCTTATCAGATGCTCTGTCAGAAATACATATAACCAGAATGATCAAATCAACCATGAGAGACATCATACATTGCTCCCCTTGTGACGATACATTACTAAAACTCATAATGTATCCCACATCATTCCTGCAGTCAATCAGAGAAGTAAGATTCAGAAGCGGATGACTGCAGTAGGGTCAGAATTCCCTACGTTTCTGATCGGTCCTCCTTCTTTCTCCAAATTTGCTTGAACTTTCTAATTCTGTGCTAGAGATTGTCCACTTTCCCAGATCTGTTCATCCTGCATTCTTTTTCTACATGTCCATACTTGTTACAAGCATAACATCTCATATGTCCAGAAAAATAAGCATAAGAATCATAATGAGTATTTCTAATCTTCCTCCTTTTGCAATCAGCTGCTTTATGTCCATACATGTTACATGAAAAACAATATCCCTTGAAGCTACTAGAGTACCTTTCTGAGTAGCTGAATTGTTCTGCTTCTGCAATTTGCTGCAACATGTCCATAATTATGACATTTAAAACATTCAACGTTCTTGAATGAGTTCCTTTGAGAATTCATGATTGTTGGTCGATCTTTTGTCTCTTTCAACACTTCGGGTTTTGCATTGACTTCATCTGAATTTTTAGCACTTCCTTGTGAGCTAGATTCTCCTTTAACAATTTCATGGAAACCAAGACCAAGTTTGATAACAGGAGACCTTTGATTACTCAGAATATTTTCCAAAATATTAGTACTATCTTGAAACCTCAAAAGTTTTACCTTTTCTTCTAATTTACCTTTGAGAATGTTTACCTCAACCTCCAAGGCTTGACATTGCTTTGTCATGCTTTCTTCTTTCCTTCTTCCATCTTCTTGTTCTTCAATAGTTTGTAAGAGTTCTTCATTCTTCTTATTCGATGCTTCGAGATTTGCTTTTAGAGAGATGATTTCTGCTTCAAGTCCTTCATTCTTCTTATTTGATATTTCTGGATCCCTTTTGAGAGAAATGATTTCAGCCTCAAGTTCTTCATTCTTCTTATTCGAGTCTTCCAGATCTTCTTTGAGAGAGACGATTTCTGCTTCAAGTCTTACATTCTTCTTGTTTGATTCTTCGAGATCTACATTTAGATCGTTGACTTCTACTTCTAGTCTTTTAATTCGAGCAGATGCATAAGCATGAAACCTTTGGTACTTGTCTGTCTGTCCATTTAGTATTTCCATTTGTTCTTTCATCCCTTTGTACAAAGCTTCGCTTTTAGAAATTGATCTTCGTTGATCTTCAATTTTCTTGATAGCTTCCTCTAGATCCAAAACTTTTCTTACACTATCTTCATCATTACATGCACCAGAAAGTGAGCCACAAGAACAACTATCAATACCTGATTTATCTTCTTCATTTTCTGTTGCACATGTTTTCTGAGATATCTCCTTTTCAGTGGCCTTCTTCTTTTGCTTCTTTCCCATTGCGACGGATCTCCTTCAAGCGATCAAGCTTTTGCAGAAGGACCCGCTCTGATACCAATTGTTGGGAAAAATACTGAGAGGGGGGGGTGAATCAGTATTTACTGCATATTCAAAACTTTTTACTTTTTCATTCCTTAAAACTCATACGCTACTTTGATGAAGCCAAGTAGCGTATATACGCGGATATCCTTCATAAAACTCGCGTATACACAGAGATCTAATTATGCCATTAGTTCTTCACTTATATCATTCCATCATTCATTCATTAGATGTTCTATAAACAGTAAACATGTGCAGTAAGAACAGAATAAACCATCACACAAGCATCACACATGAACACCAGGATTTTTAGGTGGAAACCCAAGTCGGGAGAAAACCACCGCTGCAGTTGCTCAGCCTTCAATATTTTATTATAGAGAAAACATCTTAAAACATATGTGCTGGTGCAGACTCTACCAGCACGCAGGCACCCACCTGCGCTCGTTTACCAGCCTCTCCTGGAAGGGAGCTCCAACCCCATGACTCGTTTACCAGCCTCTCCTGGAAGGGAGCTACGACCCCCTGATCTCGTTTACCAGCCTCACCTGGAAGGGAGCTACAACCCCCTGACTGAAGGCTACAACCCTCGGCACCACCTTGGACCACGTTTCATCAATTTTCACACTGGATCCAACAACTTCAATAGAACACAACTTACGAGCCTCGTTTGATCATATTCTTAGGCTTTGGCCCTTTCCATACATTTAAACACCAGTCAAACATCAACATGAGATAGCTAAAACGAGCGGTCGGATCGAGAGATTTCATGCCCCATGCTTCATGACCTAGTTTGCATACGCGCTTTTACTTCACTGATGTCGCGTATATACGCGCCTCCGTCCACACAAACCAGCGTATACCTCAGTGTATATTTTATTGCGCATACGCGCTTTCTCTTCGCTGAAGCTGCGTATATACGCGCTTCCTCCGCGGCGAATTAGCGTATAGATCTTCAATCATTACAGAGCAATACTTCTTCAGATCAGATATTCAGTTCAGATTCAACCCTTTACTTCAGATAGATGTTCGCCTCATCACAGATCTAATCACTCCATAAACAGATCTAGTAGATACAAATACATTTCAGATCTAGATATCCTGCTTCATCATTTCTTCATAGGTGCATCATAGATTCAAATCTATCATCAAACCTTTACCCTTTCCATACAGATATACTTCACAGAGAAGTATTCATTCAAGCTCAGACATCCTGCCCCCACACGCATCATTTGCACAATGAATTTCTTCTCCTTATATAGGTTTATCCTTTTTCAATACCACGGGCCCCTTTTTCAATACCATGAGCCAAAACAATACCATGAGCCTTCAATACCATGGGCCCCTTTTTCAATACCATGAGCCAAAACAATACCACTAGCCTTCAATACCATGGGCCCCTTATTTTGCACTTTCTGAGCGCTTTTGCCCATACGCGACTTGGAACGTTCTTTTCCGCGTGCATACGCGACTTCTCCTAGACATATCCGCGTATGCCTTGAGACATACTCTTTTCATCAAATATTTAGCACATGCTGAACTTCTTTCTTCATTGCCTTCTGTACACACTATGGATACATCAGATTTAGTTCATCAAACCATATTCTATCAAGCACAACTTCATCCATTATCTTCATCAAGTGGGTTGTCTTTTAAGGACAACACTCAGCATCATATTGTCCATGAGCATCAACATCATTTACCAAGTCCATCAAGTCAAGAATAACTTCATCAGGTGAATTGCCATCAAGGACAACACATGTCAACAGTCGCATGTCTCCATCTTCATTCAGTGGGTTGCCATCAAGGACAACACTCTGCATCATATTTCCAACACATAAGTCTTATTCTTCTCCCTCAACCCTTCAATCCCCCTCCTCTCTCCCTAGAAGATAATTCCCTTGCTTAAAAGGAAAGCAAGTCCCACTCTTTATTTTATCTTAGGGAAAGGGTTTCAAGGGTCACTTCCCACCTATTCATGACCTATACTCTACAAGTGACTTCCTAAACTACCGGGACTCCACCCATCGGTGAAAGTCTGTGAAGAGCAAGGAGCCTTAGATGTGGTGACAATGGGCTAAGCCTCCATCATTTCCCTTGTCCTAATATTTTCCCTCTTAGGAACCCGTTTTAGATCCACTACTAGTTTGAGTGGTAACAAGTTGTTCACAATTCCATTTGTGAACAACTCTTTGGTATGCCCACTTTTGCCATAGTACAGCTCCAAGATGAGAAGTACAGGGCTATGGAGGCTGCCCTTATTCTCACTGAATCAATCCTCTACAATATAGTGAACTAGGGCTAGTTGGTTGACCCACTTGACTATTACTTTGGTCCTTAAAAGTCTGCAAATACTTAGGCCCTATACACCTGCCCTTCTACCAATTTTGTTGTCCTTCACCAGAACAAGAGTCAGGGCTCTTCTTTGGTAGTAACCTAACAATCCTCCAACTGTACTTGGCCTACCATCAATCTGCCCAACCACAGTCAATTCATTTTACTGATCTAGGGCCCAAAATATTGTATTCATCTAGGGCTCTTCAAATCTGCCACCTAACAATGGTTTGAGTCCTCTCAAGATCGTTTTTCTTGTGTATCGATAATTTGATCTTTGTTGTCCAATCTATGAAAAAATATGAACTACTCCTCTTATCATACTTCTAACAATCTGTAGATGACTGTACTAGGGTCACAAATCAGCCACTAATAGTCCATTCACTAATTTTTTATAGCTTTATTTAAATCTTTGTCTAAAACTCTATGGAAAGTCCACCAAAATCAACTCCTCTGCATGTCAATCCATTCTTCATATGGCACATTTCTTCTGCATGCTCAATCTTCTGCTCAGGTTCCACCCTCCTTTGGATCTATTGTCGAGTCCACACATACTGAATCTACAAACCATCTTCCAGATCTGCGGTCTTTATTGCATAAATAAACCTCGCTCTAAGGGTCACAACCCATCTTCTTCTACGCAAATTTGTCACAGTCTTAAGGTCATACCTTATGAACTAAACATGCTAGGAAACTGTCCTAACTAGGGCATTCTACTTATGTACTTCTAATTGTTGTAGAAAAAACCCTATCCACACATATAAAAAACACGACTCTTGCCTCCATAAGAGACTCGACCTAGCTCATATGGATCCATAGATTCTGGGCATTTCTTTGAATGAATCTTGACATGAACTTCAGATCTCAATGTCGATCCTCAAACTAGGGTTAACTCAGTCAATATTACGCCTGCGTCGACTTTTGTTATGGCTCTAAATTACAGTGCAAGACCAAAGGGAAGATGGTATCAACCCTCTCTTCTATTTCATGTAGAAAACCTAACCAACGAGATTCAATCTGATCTTGTAATCATGTACTAAAACAAGATACCGAATCCTTCCTACAATTTGTGGAAACAAAACACAATTGCACAATCACATATAAGTAAGAGAAACAAGTTGTCAATCGCGCAACACAAGATGTATCTGGGGAAGCAACTTCTCAAAACCCTCTATCTCTATTTTGTATTAAGTTAAGGAATCATGAAACAATACAATGCTTAATCTCTCTTGAGATTCTCCAGCACTCTGCCAATTGTCTCCTGTTGATCTAGGAAAAATCGGTCTAGTACTTAGCCAATTATCAGCCTTCCTTCAGCCTGCCTTGCTCATGCAATTCCTATGGAATTATCTCCATATTAATTAGGAAAATCAACCTTCCTTGATTGCGCAATCCATCATGGCACATGGGAAATTTCCTATAAATACAACTGATAGTTATATTTCTCTGAACTGTGTTACAATAAGGATCAAGGGTATTATTATTATTTAAATTAAGATAAAACCCTAAACAACCAAAACCCTAACCTGAGGAGATGTAACACCAAGAGTTTATGGGCTCCGTTGGGGTTATTTGGGCAACCAACTTCCCAGGGTCGTAACTTGGTCATATGATCTTCGCTTGACGCATATGATACCTTGTTAGAAAGATCTCTCAGAGGAATACAACTGCTAATACAATTTCTATGAAATCACCAAACCTTTCATGCCCAAAAAACATTGTTTGGGGCCTCAAAATGGCTTCGAAAGTTCAGGACCCGAAAAAATGACAAAAATAGTAAATTGTGCTATAATTAAGGAAACTGAAAAAATGAAAGAGACAATGGCGAGGGCCCAAGTGGAATAGGCGGGTGGCCACCAATATCCACCTCGATCACCTTAAATCGAATTTCTTGAGCTAACTCAATCATCATGACTTAGTTAATGGACAGAAGTTGTTATGAGACGAAATTATAATTTATTGTCCAATTTATTTAAGGGAAAAATAAATTAGACGCCTCAAATTCCTCACTCCTGGTACATCAAAATTCCTCACCAGTGTGGGTGCATTTTTTTTTGTCCTTTCTAGTCACCAATTTCACTGTTTCTTGTTGCAAATTTCAGCACTCCCTCTCAACAAGAAAGGAATTCAATCTATCCCCATCCGATACCTTTGGAATGTTTTGCATGCTACACTTCTCTAGTGTTGTTTGCACCTGCAAATCTTGAAACTGAATAGCCTCTGAAAAACTGAATCAGTATAATGCATCTGTCATCAGAGTCTTCTGACTGCTGCTAGCTACTGCACCTGTCTAGTACTGGATTCTCTGCATTGTTGCTGACATCTGCATCCGTGCCCTTTGAACTGTTGCTAACTCTATTTGTGCTCCAGTATTTGACTTCTGTCACTCTGATTTCTGTCTTGCTGAAATATGACAACATCAATCTAACTGATCTTTCCTACTACTGTTGTAATTTGGGCTCCTCGTAGCCAGGTTCGATCCATGAGACACACCATCTCAGTGGACCTTGCCCAACTTTCTTATCTTGGGATTATGTCTACACATAACCCCACCTTACACCTCGAGGTATGGCTGCTCCCTCTTCCCATATGGCTTGAAATCTCCCCCTCATGGAGGTCTCTACTTGAGTGGACGTTTCCACTCAGTCTCCTCTCTGCTTCTCCAATTGTGGTAGCTACTCCACAACCTTCTAAGACTGCTTCTCATGAGGATGCATGTTGAGAGGTAATTTATGCTCCCTCTAAACCATCATGTCTCTAACTTCTGCCTTTCTCCTAAAATATTTGCATGCATCTGGTACCTCAAGTGCATATAGGTTCTTGACTCACGCACAAATTAATTGTCTCGAAGTTACAAAAAGTTTCTAAAAAAGAGTTGATTTTAAATCGATGATATCTCCCTCATTCGAGCTCCAATTTGACCGATTTTTTTTTTTTTTTTTTTCCATTTAGGTATATTTTTGCAAGGAATCCAAATATTCTATTTGTTTTCGAAAATTTTACACCAAATATTCAGATATTCTCTACAAAATCGCCGCCCAAAAAATTCCTGCTCTGATACCATGTAGAAAATCTAACCAACGAGATTCAATCTGATCTTGTAATCTACTAAAACAAGATATTGAATCCTTCCTACAATTTACGGAAACAAAACACGATCGCACAATCACATATAAGTAAGAGAAATAAATTATCAATTGCACAACAACATGATGTATTTGGGGAAAGCAACTAATCAAAACCCTCTATCTCTATTGTGTATTAAGTCAAGGAATCATGAAACAATACAATGCTTAATCTCTCATGAGATTCTCCAGCACTCTGTCAATTGTCTCCCGTTGATCTAGGCAAACTCGGTCTAGTACTTAGCCAATTCTCATCCTTACTTCAGCCTGCCTTGCTCATGCAATTCCTATGAAATTAACTCCTTATTAATTAGGAAAATAAACCTTCCTTGATTGCGCAATCCATCATGGCATCCCAATGAATTTATAATTGTACATGGGAATTTTTCTATGAATACAACTGATAGTTATGTTCCATTTAACCTCTGTCTCAACTGGGTATTCCTCTAAATTGACATGCATGCAACTATTAATAGTGAACTATCAATTATCTGATTGATCACTCATTGTGAATTAGATATAATTTAATTCACTGGACCTCTCACTAGCTCATCACTCAGTTATAACTAGTTAAACTGATTTTAACTCATTTAATTAAGTTAATTACATTTGCACCCCACTAATGCATCAACTTCAACTAGACCCCAAAAATATTAGAATCCCTCTAAATGCCTCATATTAGACCCTCAACTCGAATTTCTTGAGCTAACTCGGTCATCATGAATTAATTAATTGACACAAGTTGTTATGAGATGAAATTACAATTTATTTAAGGGAAAAACAAATTAGACGCCCCACATTCCTCACTCCTGGTGCATCAAAATTCCTCACCAGTGTGGGTGCATTTTTTTTTGTCCTTTCTGGCTTTCAATCTCACTATTTCTGGTTGCAAATTTCAACATTTTAGATTTTGATGCGGCCTTCACACAAAGATACCATTGAAATCACATGCCCATATTCTCATGAGAAACCTCTCTTAAGCTCGATCTGCCAGAAGAGAACCAAAAATATGCCATCCTACTTCCTAGCGCAAACCGACCATTAAGGTATGCAACATTCTTCTGAACCCTCACATGATGATCTTGCTCTTGGAGGATGATCATGACCTCCCTTTAGAAACCCTTACTTGGCCCTCGTACTCGACCTACTTTAGGAATACATCTCTCTTCACCCCCTTGATGTGCCAGATAGTGGGAATACATGTCAAACATGTTAAGATGTGCCAAGTGATAAGGCATGCCAAGATGTGCAAGCTAAGGTTGTGTGAATGCGTGTCAGGCACTGTCAAGACAACAAAAGGGAGAAAAAGGTTAATATACAAGGAACTGAACACATAAGAGGGTTAATAAGTCATCAATTTACCTTTTCCAAGAGGGGCATGCTAGGCACACCAACAATAGGCGGAAATAGGTGCCAAGTGTAAAGTCTTAGTGCATTCTAAGTGCCAAGTATTCCTTTGTTGCTTCTCATCTACTTTCCAACAATTGATCATCAAAAATAAATTTAATATTAAACCATGCTAAATCATACCAAGGCATCTCAACGTATTCCATAAATGCTAAGAATTTTCAAGCACCAACATGTGCCAAGCACCAATATGTGTCAGGTATTAGTGTTATGCATGTTATGAAGTGGAAGGGAATGTTGAAGAGTGCTAATTAAGGTGTACTAGAGAGTGATAATGCATGTTGATGAGTGTTACGGAGTACTAGGAAAAAACATTAAGGGAGCATGCACTAGGTAAAAATTCATGGAAGTTAATGAATATGAGGAACGTGTACTGCCAGAGACTAGTGTTAATGGTCAGTGTTAGTTGTCATGCCAAGGAGGGAGTGAAAAGGTATGCTAAGAATTGGTAAGACATGCTAGGGAATATCAAGGCATGTTAAGAATTCCCAAAGTGTGCTTGGGAGTTCCAGGGTGTGCTAATTATATCATGTGCCAATTAATAGTGCCAAGATATTCCAATACATGCTAGGTGCTAAGGATGTGGCGCAGGGTGCCAGGGCATGTCAATATGTTTCAAGGCAACAAAAGGAAGAACCAATAAGAGGGTTAATAAGTTAGGACTTTATATTTTTGAAAAGGGTCATGCTAGGCACACTAATAATAGGTCCCAATACATGCCAAGTGGCATCGTGTGCCAAGTGCTAATGTATGTCAATGCATTCAACCAAGGTGTTCCAGGGCATGCTAGGGACTATATGCAACATGCCAACACATGCTAGGAGAGTTCCATGTTGTGTTAGCGCATGCCACCATGTTCTTGGGTCTCAGTGTCATCACAAGATGTTCTAGGTACAAATATGCTCCAAGACATGTGGGGTGCTAAGAAATGTTAGTGTGTGCCAAAGAATTACTTTAAGGTGTGCCCAGATTGTTGAGGATTGTTAGGTCTTTCTCATTAATAGAATTGTCAGAGCTCGATTATGTATTAAATAATATATTTCCTACACACAAAGTGGAACTTTATCTAAATGGAATTTTCTAGATAATAAACCTAATAGATATGAATCATGTGTTTACTCGTAGGAAATCTCTATTCGACTAGTCATTACTTGAGGGAAATGATACATGCTTATTACTTCTTAAAAAATTGACTGACCCTAACCACTATGCCTTGGACATATTATAAAAAATGCTCCACAATAATGGCATTAAATCGTTATCTTTTGACAAAAAATATATTAACAGGCACATAGCGTCATCAAAAACTCATTGGAATGATCAATGATGACGAACATTTTTTTATCGTCACCAAAAGTAACAAAAAAATCATTGGTGAGGGTCATTAAAAGTTTGTCACTAGAAGTGTCACCAAAGAGAGAATTAGTGATGGGCCTTTAACGATCCTCACCAAAAGTGAAATGTCTTTGGTGACAGACCATAAAGGACCATCACTATATACACTTACAGTGACAGTTTTTTAATGATCAATGATGACGGACATTTTTTGACTGTCACCAAAGTAACAAAAAGAGCATTGGTGAGGGTCATTAAAAGTTCGTCACTAGAAGTGTCACCAAAGAGAGAATTAGTGATGGGCCTTTAACGACCCTCACTAAAAGTGTCATTGAAAATGTCTTTGGTGACGGACCATAAAGGACCATCACTATATACACTTACAGTGACGGTTTTTTAATGACCGTCACCATATGTGACATTGGTGACGGACCTTAAAGGTCCGTCACAAGCATGACCCTCAACAATGTGATTTTTTCTTGTAGTGACATATGAATCACATCCAAATACCCTCAGATGTGAAAGAGAGGGTTTCTTACCAGTCCATACCTCATGTAGAGTCTTATCCTCCAATGCTGATGGAGGTGATCTGTTAACCAGGTAACATGCACTCTCCACTACCTTTGCCCAGAATTCTTGTCCTAACCCGGTACCACCGAGCATGCTTCTTTCCTTTTACGTCAACGTTCTGTTCATTCTTTCTGAAACTCCATTTTGCTGAGGTGTGTATGGATTAGTATTTTGCAGTGTTATACGACACTTCTTACAGAATTCTTCAAATTCCTTCTTGCAGAACTCCCCACCATTATCTTTCCTCAACACCTTTATCTTCTTCTCTGTCTGGTTTTCCACGAGAGCCTTAAATTCTTTAAATCTGTCAAAGACTTCAGATTTCTTCCTCAAGAAATATATCCTTGTATTCCTTGAGAAGTCATCTATGAATGAAACATAGTACACAAAATTTCCCAGTGATGGAACCGACACAGGTCCAAACACATCACTGTGCACAAGTTCTAATATCTTTTTCGCCCTCTTAGCACCAGAAGGAACTCACCTGATTCTGCTTAACATATAAACAATGTTCACATAAATCAAAATTTAGAGATAAATTAGACATACCTTATACCATACCATTACCATGAAGTATCTAAAGGCCCTTCTCTCCAATATGTCTAAGCCTTTGATTCCATAGCATGGTATTTTCTCTAGAGACTGCTAGGCTTTCCTCTCCACTTTCAGGAACCACATAACTTGCACCCATCAATAACAGTGCTACCTTGAAGCTTTTACAGAGTTCCAATCCGAACTCCCTGCATTAATACCAGTGCTCCCCGAACCATCTTGCATGTATCTTTATCGAACACTATTTTTACACTTGCACCACCCATCTTGCTTACATAAATCATATTTTTGGCCAATGCAGGAATATGCAGAACATAAGAAAGTGTTATAATCCTTCCACCTTGCAGCTTCAACTTTAATTTTCCACGTTCGATGATTCTGGCCTTCCTATCATCCCCTAAGAAGATATCACCACCATCATACTTCTCATACTCATAGAACCACTCCCTATGGGGAGTGAAGTGAAAGGATGCACCTGAGTCAATCAACCATGCCTCATGATCTACATGTGTATTTGAAGAAAAATCCAAATACACATCCCCACCTTCATCTAAGGTAGTTTTTGCCTTTGCGGAAGGAGCATCATCAGGTCTCTTTCCTTTCTCAGGAGCTTTAGATTTGCAGTCCTTTTATAGTGCCCTTCCTTTTTGCATTTCCAACACACCTTTACAAAATTTCCTGGAGATTTAGATCTCCCACTCGAAAAATCATTTTTGTTTCTGTTCTGGGACCTTCCTCATACAAATAAGGCATCTCCATTCTTCCCCCCCATATTTCTCCGTCTCATTTCCTCCAACAACAAGGCCGAGACAATTTCATCGAAATTCAAGGTAGTTGTATGGATACCTATTGCAATAACCAAATTGTCCCACGAATCTGGTAGAGAACACAACAAACTGATGCCCTTATCTTCATTTGAGATTTTAATATCAACAGATGACAATTGACTTACCACAATATTAAAGGCATTTAGATGCTCTGTCACCGAGTTTCCATCCTTCATTCTCAGGTTATACAACTATTTCCACAAGAACAATTGATTCATCAAAGACTTAGATTGGTACAAAGTCCCTAGCTTGTCCCACAAAGCATTCATCGTAGCTTCCCCATATACATTCAACAATATCGAATCTGAGAAACATAACCGTATTGTGCTCTTTTCCTTCCGCTACAACGTCTTCCAGTCTTCATGTGACATTGTCGTTGGTTTAGTACCCGGATCTACCACAATCCACTAATATTTATCCACCAGCAGATCCTCCATCTTGAGCTTCCACAACTCAAAACTCTAACCATTAAATTTCTCGATCTCTATCTTTTCACTGCTGGCCATCTTCTTTCACCGCAAGAATCGATGCCGTAGATCTCCCACTGAACAGGGTCTACCACAGGCTTGAGAAAAAAACCCCTCAACAACAAAGGCTTCCCCTTCAAGCTAAAATGACTATGATACGAAATGTAGGTTTTAACCCTGTACATAACTTTCTGCAAAAAAATCTTAAAAACATAAATAAAAAATAGCGAGAGAATAAATTACAAAACATATATACATAGAGATTTTCCCCTGGATCAAAAATCGAGACTACCAGCTTGATTTTTCATTATATTCCTTTTAGTGTTATAACACACACACAAACACACACACACACACATATATATATATATACATGCCGAAGCATTCATAAACCCCAATCCATTGACCCTGGATTAGAACATAACCGTAGTTCCCTTGACCGGATCTACAAAATACCAGGGGCTAAAAACCATGATGCCCAAAAACCATGGGCTGGCCCGCCCATCGAAAAATAGGGTCCAAATTTTTTTTCACAGGGTGCTACCCCGGACCCCGCGAAGGGGGCTACCCACCCCATACAATCCCCTGGACAAGGGGGGCTACTGCCCCCCTGTGACCCCCTTGCTACGCTCGACGCAATGTAAAATCATACTAGTCGCCCCCCATATGATCCCCTAGAACGTCTGACTAATCATGGAAAGAATATAACACATACCCAACAATGATGATATCCAAATTAGGGTTACTTGAATTGTATTTATAGCCATATGAGGGTTTACAATCTCTCTTTTGGGCTAACCTGTCCTTTTGTGCACATGTGGGCTTCAATTCAAATATATACTTTCCCTTGTCCAAATCAAGTGTTTCAAATGTCAAAATTGGTCCTCTTGAAAAGAGGAATCTAGTTCCATGATTGGAATTTATCATTGAGCTAAAAAATTAACACTCCCTCTTAGTTAGGGAGAAATTACAAATGCATCATGTAATCATCTCATCTATCCTATCATTAAATCATCCCTATCTCAAGTATCTCATCATAAAATGTCATCATTTGTCATCTCAGCTCATCTCTGCTTATCCATGCTTATATCTTGCTTGTCTCTAATCATATGTTGAATACTCTCGAATCTAAAATAAGAATATTTTGACATCATAGGGGAGCCTAATATACCACCCTCTATCCATCAGGGAGCCACTGGTACCACCTAGAATCACTGCCAGCAAGGAACCCAATGCTACTACTTGGGAAACATCAAAGAGCTTATCTCCAGGGAGCCCTACTCAACCTATAACCACATCAGGAAGCACACCTCAACCCTAAATATAATGAAAATGAGGAATATACTATGGTACACTCTCACCTCATGTCTATGAAAGTGGGGAAGGTCCTATGGGACACTCTCACCCCAAGTCATATCATTGAGCAATAATAGAGATACAACTTACCAAGAAAGGATAAAAACCATCCCATTGTGTAATCAATGGGTGAGATACCATTTGCTATATGAGGTAAGGATCAAAACCATCCTATTTCTTGATGCTATTCCCAACAATGACCCTAAGGAGTCATGTGGTAGAACACCTACATCATAATCATCTTGGGTGAGATACCTGACTTACCAAAGGTAAGGATCACACACCCCCAATCTCTCTCTCAACCGGTTGGCCATACGAGGAGCGATAATCCCAATAATTATGACTTGTGGGTATGATGCCAACTGAGGTATACCCTACATAGACCAAGACATGGGAGTAACATCTTCCACCATAAGGGTAATAACCTATTGTCCAAATATCCCTCAATCCCAAGAACCCTACATCTCAATTCCACACCCTCAGAGCTCAAACAAGGGGGAAGATTTGGCTAAGTTTCCTCAATCAATACTCCTCTCTGTAGATAAAAAAAATATCAACGTGCTAATATTCAATAGTTGCTTAAATATTTTATTGTAACAATCCTCTATCTTCATGTTCATGTAGTTCATCAAATCAAATATTATATTAGAATAAATACATGTCACAAAAGGATACCTTATTCATCCTCCCTTTCACGGAGGAAACAACCACAAGCATAATCTTGTCTTGTACAAAAGGTTGTCTCAATATATGAATGTATCTCAGTCCCAACTATATACAATATCCTCTCCCAATCAAATCCCACTCTTTATTATCAAAATGTATCACTGTCACATCTAGAACCTATTAAAAATAAATTTCCAAAGAGTTTCTTCAACCCGCCTCACAACTAGCCATGCTAGAAACATTGTAATCAACCTCGGCTGTGCTTAAAGCTACATAATTCTCATCCAAAATATCATGGAATATCTCATACTAAATCAGCACCCAGATGTGTTCATCTCATCAATAATGATCCCAAACAACATCAGTACATCCATGCATTCATATATCATATGAATAATATATCAGACTAAGAATTGATCATCTCATGCAAAATATCTAAAAGGGTGCTCGACGAGAACCCAAAGTTTATGAAGCGACTCAATCAGGAATTGACTTAACTTTTTCTTTGAAAAAATATACCTAGATAGAAAATCAATGCTTCAATCAACTATTAGTTTCCAAGTTAAGTTCAACAATAAATTATCCTAACTTAATTCCATTGGGGTGTCCAGGGATTTTCCCACTCTCCAAAATTTCTTTAATAACTTCAAGATATATTTCCCTTTTCCAAAATTCATCATGGAAAGTTCTTCATTTCAAACTTCATAGTCCAACTCACTCTTCCTTTTATCATTAGAGGCTCATTACTTGTCAATAATAGATCGCCAGTATATAAAACCAAAATCAAAGGCATACCTTGTGCCACTTTGAAGTAGAGGTTTGGATCGACACATCTTTTAGGCTTTACTATGTAAGTATCAATGCATACATACCAGGCTCAGAGACATTTCTTCATACAATGATTTATGCAAACATAATACTTGACCAAACCAACATGGTCAGCCTCACAAAAATCATTACTATGAAATAAAATAAAATAAGTCTGCTTGTAAAACCAGAACAAATATCAAAACTATGAAATTTTATTCCAATATCGTTGTGACAAACTCTTCGGACTAGGTTTCAGGTATATCTCACATCCAAATACCAAGTTACAACCTTATCTATTTTCATGTCAACAACTATTATTTACCAAGTAGTATAAATCCTAAATTTATAAAGGCATCCTCATGATCATAATATAAATCATTTCTGTCACTAGATACAAATTCATACATTCGTTGCATACTGAATCACAATTGTTTACACTTCAACCAATCTACCAATACCAATTATATTAATTTTTGAGAGTAAATATGACTATATTTTCATGTCACATCAAGGTAAATCACCATTGTTAAGAACCAAATCTGATCAAAACCTAATTCATTATCATTGTGACTTTAATAAATCCATAAGACAACATATTTATGAATTGTTAAGCATCATGTCAAAATTCCAATACTGCTGATCTTTATTAAACCAATAAGCCAAATCTTGTCAAACCATTGCAACTTTTATCAAATACTGACATATACTCAATTCAATGATCAAATCAAAATAACATATTGAAATGAAAATTCCAGTCCCTTGTAAACACACGTTTAGTCAACAAATTCACATTCTCTATATTAAGTCAAACATTAAACTTCCTTGCTCATAAGACTTTCTATTGTCTACTCCATATCAGTAGGATTTTCATACTCCTGGTGCACTCTCGATCTCATGCATAAGGCTTCAATTTTTGTTTCCTATAGGCACAACTAAACCCATAAGCCTTCTTCTGTGCCATTGGGAGGTTTACAAGTTCACCCTTAAGATTTATTCCATGCAATTGGGGCTTAGACTAGGAGAACCATTCTTTGCTGAAATCAGAACTTGCCAAAACCTTTTTCCACAACATCATATTTTTATTCATGTCTAGAATCCTTCTTCTAACAATCAAGTGTCTTCTTTTCAAATAATAATTGGTGTTAAAATATCATGAAAAAATTTCTCTCTCTAAATGGGAAGCCAATTCAGTCATCATCATTCAATACATCAACTTGTCTGTCATAATACTATCATGCATCAACAAAATTGTTAGATCATCAAAATTTATCAGATTCTTAGACATATATAAATAATAGACATAACATATTAGCATAAACTACTTCCTCATCACATATGAACATGACATAAAACTTTCATGAAGGGTTAGTGTCATATAATTAGGGAAATTGATAAGTGTATCATCATACTTCAAGGATCTACATCATTTATTTACGCTAGGGCATCCATTCATACTTTCTAAGCCTAGCAAAACCTAACAATAAGGTCCCAACTATAAATCTTATTGTTACACTTTTATCATTAAGGTTACCATACTTATCCCAAGCATTATCAATAGTATCAATCTACCATATATAAAAATAAACTTGCTATCCTTCTTTATGAGATCAGGAAATACATCATGTCTAAAATGAAATATGCTTTCCAAATATCAAGAGAACCAATATATATCATATGTAACATAAATAAAAATTACTTTCATATTCATATATGAGTCATTCAGGAAAGTGATATTCCCATCATGCCTTAGGGCTTACCTTGCCATCGAGTATTGTAGCTGAAAAAATATACTATACATACCATATAAAATCAAGATACCTTTGTAGTTTGTATCACTTACATGTCATGGACAGCTGTAGATATTTTATTCCTCCATTATCAATTTTTTCCTGCACCTCAAATGATCCTCAACATGGATCCACTTATCACATCCCATCAGAAGGTTATAATTATCCAAATACTCAAATATACATGCAAGAATTATAATCGATGATAAAATCAATAAATCTAAACAAAAGTAAATACATAAAGAAGTAACAACAATTGAAAAAGTAATTATATTTAATGAGAGCTGATCATCTCCCTCTTGATCTAGCCTTCAAGATATTAAGCAAGCTTTATATTACCTTGACCAGTTAGACATGTTGAGTTCAGCAGCGGAATAATGAAATAAAACATACAGAACACACATCAGAAACACACATAAAGACAACAGATTTTTAACGTGGTTCACCCAACCAATCTGGGCTACGTCCACCTAACAGGGCATCGACAATCTCATTAATCAACTGCAGAAATACAATAGCAGAGTTTCTCATCTGCTCAGCTCTTCCTCAAAACACATTCCTCATCATGCTCACTTGCCTCTACAGGCTTACATTTTATAGCTGTGAATGGCAACAAACTCATAAATTCTCTCACAAAAAATATAGGATGCATTAAGTCCTCATCAGAAACTGATGGAGCCAATGTAGCAACAAATCCTATTGTTGTCACCTACATGAGATTTTTCTCCAAATTTAATTAAAAAATAAGAATAAAATATCAACAATCTCCACCTTGACAACAATTAGCCTGATACCCTGTTTCATTATTATTTTTATCTTTTCGGCAAGCCAAGAGAAGCCAGACACCATAGTATATTCTCTAACAAAACTGGTTTTGTGAACATGTCTGCACAGTTTTCCTTTGTATGCACCTTTTCAAGAGAGACTCCCCTTTCAATGATAACCTGTCTTACAAAATGGTACTTGATAGGTATATGCTTTGATTTACTATGATAGGCCGGATTCTTAGCCAAATGAATTGCACTTTGACTATCACAAAATAACTTAATGTTGTCCTATAACCTACCAAACTCACCAAACAAACCTTTCAACCAAACTGATTCTTTGCAAGCATGTGAAGCAGCTATGTATTCTGCTTCTGTAGTGGATAAAGCAACAATGTTCTGTAGCTTTGACATCCAGCTAATAGCTCCACCTGCAAGAGTAAAGACATACCCTGAAGTTGACCTTCTCTTATCCAAATCACTTGCAAAATCGGAATCAACATATCTGCAAACATATTCACTGCTTCTGTTATAAGTGATACAATAATCACTTGTGCCTCTCAGATACCGAAGCACCCATTTCACTACTGACCAGTGTTCTTTTCCTGGATTTGCCATATACCTGCTGACAACCCCAACTGCATGTGAAATATCTAGTCGAGTACAAACCATCGCATACATCAAACAACCTACTACATTGGCATATGGAATTCGAGACATATATTCCTTTTCTTCATTAGTGTTAGGACATAAACTTGAAGAAAGCTTAAAATGGGAAGCAAAAGGGACTGAAACATGCTTCACATTGTTCATACCAAACCTCAAGAGTATCTTCTCAATATACTTCTGTTGTGATAGCCACAGCTTACCATTACTCCTGTCTCTGAAAATATCCATGCCCAAAATCTGTCTTGCTACTCCTAGATCTTTCATATCAAACGTCCTAGCCATCTGAGCCTTTAACCTGTTGATCTCTGTTATGCTTTTGCTTGCTAAAAGCATATTGTCAAAATACAACACTAAGATAATGAACATGCCATTACTTAATTTCTTAAAGTAAACATAATGATCATATTCACTTCTTATATAATTTTGACTCATCATGAAAGAATCAAATTTCTTGTACCATTGTCGAGGCGACTGCTTCAGACCATACAATGATTTCTTGAGCCTGCAGACAAATTTCTTGTTGTGATTTTGAACAAACCCTTTCGGTTGTTCCATGTAAATCTCCTCATCTAAATCTCCATGTAAAAATGCAGTTTTAACATCTAGTTGCTGTAATTCTAAATCAAGTAAAGCAACTAATGCTAACACAATCCGAATTGAAACAATTTTTACAACTGGTGAAAATATCTCATGAAAGTCAATGTCGGCTTTCTGAGAAAAACCTTTTGCGACCAGCCTCGCTTTGTACCTATCTTCTGTATCATCAACACCCTTCTTCAATTTGTAAACCCACTTACATCCCACAATTTTTCTGTCTTTAGGAAGTTCTACCAGATCCCATGTGGCATTTTTGGCTAATGCCTTCATCTCGTCCTTCATAGCCTCTTTCCACTTACCACTGTTAGAACCTTCTACAGCTTCCTGGTAGCACAAAGGTTCATCGTCGTTAGCGGTTAAAGCAACTGAAGTAACATAATCATCATACCTTTTAGGAAGTCATATGATTCTCGTAGACCTCCCTAAATATGTTTCTGGTACTTCCACAATTTGTTGATTATTATATGTAGGAACTTCTTCATGATCAGCATCTGAAACACGTTCATGATCTGCATCTGAAACTTGTTCATGATCTGAACTATCATCAATATTTGAACTGGTTTCAAACTGAATGTGTTGAAGCTTAGGTTCATTATCCTGTTTCAATTCATCATCTACATCTGGATTTTCAAGTGATGATTCATTAAATTTAAAATCTCTGTTAATGATGATCTTGTGAGTAGTAGGATCCCACAACCTGTATCCCTTAGTGCCATCACCATATCCAACAAAGATATATCTTTTTGATTTAGGATCTAATTTAGAACGCTGATGTTTCGGAACTAGAGCATATGCATCACAACCAAAAACTTTCATTTTAGAATAATCACATGGATAACCTTTCCATACCTCTTGAGGAATTTTGCATCCTATTGCAGTTGATGGTGATCGATTTACCAAGTAACAAGCTGTAGAAACCGCTTCTGTCCACAATTCCTTCTGCAAATTGGTGTTACTAAGCATACTTCTTGCTCTCTCTAAGAGAGTCTTATTCATGCGTTCAGCAACTCCGTTTTGCTGAGGAGTATATAAAGTGGTTTTATGTCTTTCGATCCCAGCATCCTTGCAATAATTATCAAATTCCTTTGAAGTAAACTCACCACCATTGTCAGTTCTTAAACATTTAATGGTTTTTCCAGTGATGCTTTCAACTAATGCTCTAAACTGTAAATACATCAGACTTCTTCTTTAACATGTAGACCCACACTTTTCTAGAGAAATCATCAATAAAAGATACAAAATATGACGATCCTGCATATGAGGTTGTAGGAGATGGACCCCAAACATCAGAATGGATATAATCAAGGATTCCCTTACTAGTATGTTTTCCAGTTTTAAACTTCTGCTTGCTTTGTTTCCCAAACAGACAATGTTTACAGAAATCTAACTTAGAAGATTTTAAACTAGGAAGTAACTTACGATCAGATAAAATTTTTAATCCTCTTTCTCTCATATGGCCCAACCTTTGATGCCATAAACGAATAGAATTACTATCATTTTCAGATACTGTAGAAGCATGATCCGACTCTGTTCTTCCTTCTAACTGATAAAGATTTCCAACCTTCTTTGCTTTCATGACTATTAAAATTCCTTTATAAAATTTCATTACTCCACCTTGAATAAAGGTTTTATATCCATTAGTGTCTAGTACTCCTAGTGAAATGAGGTTTTTTCTTGGTTCAGGTATGTGTCTTACATCAGTTAGAATTTTATTTGTCCCATCAAACATTTTAATCTGGATGCTTCCAATTCCAACAATATTACATGAGACATCATTTCCCATGTAAACAACTCCATCATTGATTGATTTATAAGTTTTAAACCACTCTCTATGAATGCACATGTGATTTGACGCACCAGAATCTAACATCCAATGTTGATCATGATTGGACAAAATAACTGATAACACTTCATCACTCATACCTGAAATGGATGCCGACCCTGTATCTGTCATGTTTGCTTCTTTCTTTTCTGTCGAAGAGTCTTCTTTGGATGTTTGTTGTCGCTTCCAACAATCCTTCTTCAAATGTCCTGATTTGCCACAAAACCAGCACTTCACCTTACTCTTCTTCCCTTTCGATTTTGAACGCGATTTGTTGTGCTTACTGAAGCGTCTTTCTTTAGAACGAACTCTGACCATCATTGCTTCTGATGTAGAGGTTTCTGAATTTGACCTCTTCCTTGTTTCTTCGGACAACAAAGCTCCAACAACATCATCAAATTCAAGGGTTTCTGATGAACTAAGACTTATAGAAGTAACAAAATGATCCCATGACTCGGGCAACGAGCATAATAAAGTTACAGCTTTATCTTCTGATTCAAATTTTACTTCTATACTTTCTAACTGCACTAGAAGAGTATTAAAGGTATTCAGATGATCAGTTATCGTCGTACCTTCCTTCATGCGCAAGCTATACAACTGTCGCTTCAAAAGAATCCTATTGGTTAAGGATTTTGTCATGTACAGCTTTTCAAGCTTTGTCCACAAACCAGCAGCAGTTTTCTCTGACACGATGTTAAACAAAACATCATCCGCCAAACATAGTCGAATGCCACTCAGTGCTCTTTCATCTAAGTCACTCCATTCATCATCTGTCATGGTGTAAGGCTGTTTGGATTTCCCCAACAGCGCCTTCGCCACGCCTTGTTGCACAAGTAAATCATACATCTTCACTTTCCAGATCTCGAAGTTGTTTTTGACATTAAACTTCTCGATCTCAAACCAGGCACTTTGTGTTTTTGCCATGTTGTGTCACAAAAAACAACCTCCAAATGCAACTTTTAATAAATGAAGTTTTATTTAAAAAAAAATTAAAATGCCCTTCACTTTATAAAATGCCTTTCCTTCTTTACTACCATGTGCAAATGGCAATTTAATATTCAAATCGATTTCTAAATGCCCTTCACCTTAACATGATTCCATATTGATTTTCAATTTGCAAAAAAAAAAAATCGATTTTAAATGGCAAATCGATTTTAAACATTACAATATAAAATACCAATTGTTGAGCAACAAATCGATTTTTTTTTTTTAATACCATATGGTATTGGCATTGACTTTCTAAATGTCAAATCGAATTTAAAAAATCCAATCGATTTTAAGCCACCATAAATCGATTTCTACTATCACCCAAATCGATTTTAAGCCACCATAAATGTTCAACGATTTTAAAACAAAAAACGTAACACACAAATCGATTTATAATAAATCGATCTTTAAAAAACCTTTCGGTAAAAAAACGATGGCTCAAGATCGCTCACGACATTCCGATACCTGTTTCCAGCTCACAACGCAGCGACTCGTCATTGGTCAACGACTTACTGTTTGTCACGGTTTAAATATTAACGCAGAGCAAACATTAACGCTGTCAACTCACAGCTCCAGCTCTGAACTCCTTTCAAACTCAGCTTCTGCACATTAGAACAGCGCTGACACTACCTAGCCCACAGTTCGGTCACCGTTCACGATATTCCACAACAACTTTATACGAGGCAACAGCTCACACAGCCGTTTCTCTGCACTCAGTAATTTTCCTCAGCGAGAACATTAACAGACACAACCACTGGCTATCTCTGCTTACAGCGCTGTGGGCTACCTCCAGCAGCCACGCAGATCAACAACAGCTCATAGCTCACGACTTCTCCAGAGCAGAAATCATCCTCTACGGCTTCTGTACGTAGCAGACTTACTGCTCTGATACCAAATGTTGAGTTCAGCAGCGGAATAATGAAATAAAACATACATAACACACAGCAGAAACACACATAAAGACAACAAATTTTTAACGTGGTTCACCCAACCAATCTGGGCTACGTCCACCTAACAGGGCATCGACAATCTCATTAATCAACTGCAGAAATACAATAGAAGAGTTTCTCATCTTCTCAGCTCTTCCTCACAACACATTCCTCATCATGCTCAGTTGCCTCTACGGGCTTACATTTTATAGCTGTGAATGGCAACAAACTCATAAATTCTCTCACAACAAATATAGGATGCATTAACTCCTCATCAGAAATTGATGGAGCCAATGTAGCAACAAATCCTATTGTTGTCACCTACATGAGATTTTTCTCCAAATTTAATTAAAAAATAAGAATAAAATCTCAACAAGACATACAGAGAAAACAGTCTTGATGGTTGACATGGCTCTAAAATAAAGCGAAGTCAAATTTTTTTGAGGGTGATTGTAGCAACTACAACAAAAATGGAGCATGATGTTTTCTATAATTATTAGTGACCA
Source organism: Pinus albicaulis (assembly GCA_034641835.2). Lineage (NCBI taxonomy): Eukaryota > Viridiplantae > Streptophyta > Pinopsida > Pinales > Pinaceae > Pinus > Pinus albicaulis. The sequence goes on from CM076569.1 coordinate 616,462,796, forward strand.
ATTTTATAGTAGCCACATTTTACTTTCAACATTGTTTGATATATTGAAAGCATGCTCTAGGGATTTAGTTTCAAAGAGACAAACATCATGTTGGATACTTTTCTTTAAAGTTCTCATAAAGAGGTATACCAAATTATCCTCTAAAATTTTCTTTAACTTGAGACTCAACTTTTGGAATTCTTGAGTGTGCTCTGTAATTGGATTTTTTTACCAAATATTTACCAATTTACTAAAGAATATATTGCTCTTAATATCCCATAATGTGCTTGAAATCCTCATTAAAAATAGACCAAGATATAATAGAATCCATTTTCCCTTCACAAATCCATTGCTACCATGAAAATGATCTTATTCTAAATACATGGATGCCATATTTACCTTCTATAAGGATGATAATTGGTGTAGATCAAAATATTGCTCCATCTGGGATATCCATGTTATATTATCTTTTGTATCAATTTTCTCATCTTGAACCTCAAATTGTAGTATTATTTGGTGCTAAATTTAAGGTAAGATGATGTGGATATTAGATTTAAAGTCATGGTTATGGTTATGGGATTCAATATTTATGCTATCCAATGATTTCCTTATATTTCCATATTTATTTTTAGAATCCTCTCTTAGAGAAGATTTTCTATGGAATTTCTGGATTTTTTTTTTTTTTTAAATTTCTTCATTGACATATTTTCATATCTCTTCATTTCTTTCCTCCATGATTTGTTCCACAATTTTTACTAATTTTTGCATGTGTGACTACTAAATTTCTCACTTCGTTACCCAATATTGTACATATTCCATTTCTTCATGATTCATGGGAGAATTCTGGAGGTTTAATTGAGGTGATATATTTTGGATATTTCTTTCTCGCCATGTAAGAAATATATTTTGGATATTTCTTTTAATACAATGATTATTAATATTTTTCTATAATTAATTCTTTATATCCTTAATAATACATTAATTCACTTCATTAATCTAATACATGAATATGATATATTAATACTAATACTATTATATAACATAATATTATCCTATTAATTAATATAATATAAATATTTTTTACTAACCTTTTAATATAACCATATTATATTAATATATTTGTATCTCATTAACTAATCAACATTTTAGAATAATTGTCATATTAAAGTATATTCTATACTAAATTTTTTATTAATATTTTATTCTTTAACCTAAATTCATTTATATTTCTCGTTCATTTCTTTTCTAAGTCTTTAGGATTTTAGGGTTGTAGTCGGCTTTTAATCCTTTCTCACCTCTATTTATACTTTAACCCTTATCCTTCTTCTCTCAAGCGTTTTGTCCTAATGATGGATCCTGAGATGGAATTGGAACGTCTACTCAAAATTCAAACTATGGAGCATATTCCATACTTTTCTTCTTCAAATCCTACCCAAAAAAATATGCAAACAAGGAATAGTAAACCTCTTTATCACAAATTCTCGTCACCCAAAAAAAATGGATCTTCTAATCAAATTTTTTGTCACTTGTAAGTTACATATCTGTAAAATCTCGTATGGAGACTATCTGGATGGTTAGCCTTTGTATTAATATATCTCCCATATATGAGACCTTTTGAATCCAAAGTGTTGTCTTGTAATACTATAATATGTTTTCTTTGTATTTCTACAAGTTTGAACAAAATTTGATGTGTCAAGTAAAAATTACAACTTTTCCAAAACTTACTTGTAAGGTGTGCCACAAGTCCAACTCTTTAAATCTGATTTTGAAATTTTTACCTGAGGTACCTCAGTATGTTTCCTCATATATCTAAAAACTTCACAATCTGAAGTGACCCCCAAAAAAAGGAAAAACAAATAATGAAAATTCCAACATCACCTATTTGAAACTGATTTCATGATCATTCACAAACCCTAACTCCACAGGGTATATCTTTGAAATTATAGTTAAATAAAATATAAAAATTCTACCACACACACCTTGAGATGATTTCTTAATCTTCTCAAAATTTCACAATTTGAATCCTCCCAGAAAAAAAGTAACACACACACACAAATTTTTGAAATCACTTTTTGAAACTAATTGCACAATCATTCACAAACCTTGAATTTCAAATATTATATATTTTAGCATACCATAATCTAATTTTTTAAATAAATGTACCTTGTCATGTCTTCTCTATCTTCTAAAAAGTTGATAGTCTACAACCTCCCCAAAAAATGTTATATTTAACATTCCAAGATGACTTATTTGAAACAACAAAATGAAAGGTTCTAGACATATAACAATAGAAATATAATAACTCAATATCTAGCAGTTATTAAGGAGTTTTAGGGTTAACTTGGGGCTTATATAGGGCTTAAGAGAAAGCACTCTCAACATCTTATTAGAATAAAAAAATGGACATGAACCAGTATGAAATATATATCCTACAACAGAGTTTCTAGCAATAACATCTCCTAACCAATTAGAATTGATATATCTAATAAGTGAAACAAATCCTTGTGAGAATAGAAAACACCATAAATGAGAGTTATTTTAATATATTTGAGAAAATTTTCATTTACATTCCAATGAATTTCTTGAGGCTTTTGCATGGACCTTAATACCATACTAACAATAAAATATTTATCAAGCCTACTACGAGTCAAATAAATAAAATTACAATCAAGTTGATGATATAGAGTGGCATCAACAAGAGGTGATTCACAATAATTTTTTTATTTTAGTTTTGACTTAAATGGTGTTGATGAAGGCTTATAACCACTCATGTGAAACTAAGGAAGCAAATCAAAACCATACTTACACTAAGAAAGGGATATCCCGTCAACCATATTTTATACTTAAAGACCAAGAAAATAATATAAAAGGCCTAAATCCTGTCATCTAAAAAATTCTACTTGAGATCATTATTTAAGTCCAAAATTAATAAAATATTGTTGCCTATAAGAATTAGATAATCTGTAGAAATAAAAACTATGAGGACATCATCTTGAAATAAATAAGCATATGTATTTGGATTAGATTGACACTTCTTAACACCACTCTTCAATAAATGAGTCTTAAATTTCTCATACCAAGCCTCAGGTTCCTATTTCATATGAACAAAATCTTTTCCAACCTGTATACAAAACTTGAAGAATGATAAGTGATGAAATTGGGTGGTGGTTGCTACATATAAATTTATGAAAAAATATCACAATTTAAGAAATCACTCCTGACATCTATTAAGTCAGTTTCCCATTGAAAAGATGCAGGTTGAGAAATATTTGTATTTAAATTATTTTGCATTTTAACAATTGGGGAAAATGGTTTGGTGTAGTTGATACCTTCTTTCTGTAGAAATCCTTTGGCTATTAATTTAATATTATTCTTTTCAATCTATCCATCTATAGTAAATTTTGACCCATTTACATTGAACAAGATTCTTTATAAGAGGAAGGATAATCCATATCTAACGCTTTTAACATAAGAGATAATTTTGAACAAAAGAGACAAAAATCTACTTTTATATGACTAGTGATGTATCCGCCTAATAAAAAGAAAAAGGTATAAAAGATGATAAAACCCTACAATATTCAACTTTATCCCTTAGGATTGCAAAAACTATAAGAGAGAAAAAGGAGATACAAATATATGTACACGAAAATTATAGATATAAAACCCAATGGAAAAGGAATAAATTTAATTATTAAAATATTCTTGAGGAGAATAACTTTTGTTGGTTGTGGAAGAAGTTAATTGAATTTGAACTCATAGTGGGGAACTCAGGAGTAGGAAGAACAAAGTGATGCCGATGATAATGATCATTTGTAAGTAGTTAGGTAAAAACTTCTCTATTTATAACAAAGTGCTAGGATAGATCTAGATCTAGCCAAACAATAAAATATTATTAGATCAAATCAAGATTTAACCGTTATGAGTATTTTATTATATTTAAGAGAGGAAAATATTAATGAAATAGTCAATAATATTTATTTAGTTAATTGATGATTAATTTATTTAATTAAGAAAAGAGGGTAAAGTACTTAATAAATAAAAATGATTTATTAATTAATTTAAGGTGATATGGTCAAGGTGAGTTAGAAATAATAATTAAATAGTGATTTAATAATTATTTCACAGGAAAAATAGTTAATTCTTAAGGATTAATAAATAAATGATGGCTTATTTAATTATTCCTAGGTAGTGTGGTCAAAGTGATTCTCTAAATTATTTCCTAAGGTAAAAGTGAGTTTTAATTTGTAAAACCCATACTACATGGTGTATTTCGATCATCCTGGTGAAAAATGGCTAGATGATCACTTTTTAGGTGATACATCAATATCAAAAAATGTATATTCAAGTGTATTCTCTACCCAAACAGGAAGAAAGTTAGTGGCATGCTGAAAAATACTAGCATCTTTAGAAGAATTAGGTGGATCACTAGAATCAATAGTAGAAATAGAATCTAATACCTCTACATCACTTGAAAAAGAATTTGCAAACATAGAACCAATTGAAGACTTAGGTCAATCCAAGGCAATATTAGGTGTTGGCAATATGATGCAGAGTGTTGTCCTTGATGGCAACCCACTGAATGAAGATGAAGACATGAGACAGTTGACATGTGTTGTCCTTGATGGAAAACCACCTGATGAAGTTTGTCTTGACCTGATGGACTTGGTAAATGATGTAAATTTGATATGAAATGATGTTTGTTAGCAATATGATGCTGAGTGTTGTCCTTGAATGGCAACCCACTTGATGAAGATGATGACAACTTACTTGATGAAGTTGTGCTTGATAGAATATGTCTTGATGAACTAAATCTGATGTATCTATAGTGAGTACAGAAGGCAATGAGGAAAGGAATTCAGCATGTGCTAAATCTATGGTGAAAAGAGTATGTCTCAAGGCATACGCGGATCTGTCTAGGATAAGTCGCGTATGCACGCGGGAAACAACGTGCCAAGTCGCGTATGGGCAAAAGCGCTCATAAAGTGCAAAACCAGGGGTAACCACCATGGTATTGACCCATTGTATTGGGTAATGATTCGTCTAAATGACCCCGTCCAGGAATACCATCGGAAGTAATGTGGTTTTGGCTCATGGTATTGATAAAAGGTAAACCTATATAAAGAGAAGAAATTCATTGTGCAAATTATGAGTGTGGGTGCAAGATGTCTGAGCTTGAATGAATACTTCTCTCTGAAGTATATCTGAATGGAAAGGGTTACAGTTGAATGATAGATCTGAATGCATGATGCACCAATGAAGAAATGAGGAAGAAGGGAATCTAGATCTGGAATGTATTTGTATCTGCTAGATCTGTTTATGGAATGATCTGATCTGAGATGAGGCGAACATCTGTCTGAAGTAAAGGGTTAAATCTATGATGTATCTGTTCTGAAGAATTGCAATAACCTAAATATCTGAAGAACAATACGCTAGTTTTCCGCAGAGGAAGCGCGTATATACGTGGCTTCGCTGAAGAGAAAGCGCGTATGCGCAGTGAAATTAACTCTATAATATGTGCAGATGTATATGATGGTTGATGTGAACGGAAGCTCGTATATACACGATATCAATGAAAGGAAAGCGCGTATGCAAACTAGGGTTTGCTGAAGTCTGTGGTAAGAAATGTATGATCTTTTCTGCTGGTTTACTGATATCTGACAGTGAGTTATATGTATCAGTTTCATGTTTGACTGTGCTTAAAAGTATGGAGTGGGTCCAGTCTGAAAATTTGATGAAACGTGTCCTGCAAGTAGTGTCCTAAAGGAAGCTTTGGATCCAGTGTGAAAATTGATGAAACGTGGTCCATATGAGTGCGGGGGTCTTCCCTAGAGTTTGTACCGCTTTCCCCCTTCGAGTGAAATTTGTATGTTAAATGAGCTTGAGAAGAGTAGCTCCCTTCCGGAGAGGCACAGTAGGCGAGTCGGGGAGTTGGAAGCTCCCTTCCGGGGAGCGGTAAACGGCGCGGTGGGTGCACACGCATCTTTGGTGATGCACTTTTGACAAATGTGTTGTAATATGTTTTCTCTATAATAAAATATTGAAGGCTGAGCAACTGCAGCGGTGGTTTTCTCCCGACTTGGGTTTCCACCTAAAAATCCTGGTGTTCATGTGTGATGCTTTGTGTGATGGTTTATTCTATTGTTACTACACATGTTTACTGTTAACTTAACATCAGATGAATGAATAGTGCAAAGAACTAAGTTAATAAATATATGCATATTTAGATCTCTGCTAATACGCGAGTTGCATGAAGGATATCCGCGTATATACGCGAGTTTACTAAAGGAAAGTAGCGTATGGGTTTTAGAGAGTGAAAAAGTAAAAAGTTTTGAATATGCTGTAAATACTGATTCACCCCCCCTCTCAGTATTTTTCCCAACAATTGGAATCAGAGTAGGTCCTTCTACAGAAGCTTGATCTCTTGAAGGAGATCCGTCGCAATGGGAAGAAAGCAAAAGAAGAAGGCTACTGAAATGGAGATAGCTCAGAAAACATGTGCAGCAGAAAATGAAGAAGATAAATCAGGTATTGACAGTTGTTCTTATGATTCACTTTCTGGTGTATGCAATAGTGAAGATAGTGAAAGTAATGCTTTGGGTCTAGAGGAAGCTATCAAGATCAAAGTTGAAGATCAACAAAGATCACTTAAAGAGAAAGACTCTATCTACAAAGAAATGATCTCTCAAATGAAAGGAAAGATAGAAATACTGAATGGACAGATAGACAAGTACCAAAGGTTCCATACTTATGCATCCAATCGAATGACAAGACTTGAAGCAGAAATCAACGATCTAAATGCAGATCTCGAAATATCAAAAAGGAAGAATGAAGGTCTTGAAGCTGGAATCATCTCTCTACAAGCAGATCTTGAAGCATCAAGTAAGAAGAATGAGGAACCTCTACAATCATTTGAAAAGGAAGGACTTGAAGCAGAAATTATCTCTCTCAAAGAAGATCTGGAAAAATCAAATAAGAAGAATGAAGAGCTGCAACGAACATGTGAAGAAAATGAAAATTGGTTGAAAGAAGAGATTCTAAATCTAAAAGATCAAGTAGAAGATGGAAGAAGGAAAGAAGAAAGCATGACGAAGCAATGTCAAGCCTTGGAGGTTGAGGTAAACATTCTCAAAGGTAAATTGGAAGAAAAGGTTAAACTTTTGAGGTTTCAAGATAGTACTAATATTTTGGACAATATTCTGAGTAATCAAAGGTCTCCTGCTATCAAACTTGGTCTTGGTTTTCATGAAACTGTTAAAGGAGAATCTAGTTCACAAGGAAGTACTAAAAATTCAGAGGATGTCAATGCAAAACCTGAAGTGTTGAAAGAAACGAAAGGTCAACCAACAATGATGAAATCTCAAAGGATATCATTCAAGAATGTTGAATGTTTTAAATGTCATAATTATGGGCATGTTGCAGCAAATTGCAGAAGCAGAATATTTCAGCCACAAACTAACAGATCCTACATAGAAAGGTACTTTGGTTTCTTCAAGGGATATTGTTTTTCATGTAACAAATATGGACATAAAGCAGCTGATTGTAAAAGGAGGAAGATTAGAAATACTCATTATGATTCTTATGCTTATTTCTCTGGGCACATGAAATGTTATTCTTGTAACAAGTATGGACATGTAGAAAAGGAATGCAGGTTGAACAGATCTGAGAAAGTGGACAATTTTCAGCACACAGTTAGGAAGTTCAAGAAAATTTTGAAAAAGAAGGAGGACCAATCAGAAACGTAGGGAATTCTGACCCTACTGCAGTCATCCGCTTCTGAAGCTTACTTTTCTTATTGACTGCAGGAATGATGTGGGATACATTATGAGATTTAGTAATGCATCGTCACAGGGGAAGAAATGTATGATGACTCTCATGGTTGCATTTGATTTTTCTGGTTATATGTATTTCTGACAGAGCATCTGATATGAAGAAGACAGGTACAGGAAGTACAAGTCCAGGGGGAGATGAAGGAATATGAAAAATTTCTATGATTCACTTTCCATACGCGGGTTCTATGAACAAAAGTCACTTATACACGCGAGTTCCAGCAGACACAGTCGCGTATGCATTTATGATAAAAGAATTGGGATGACAGCTGAAGATCAGGAGCAGAGGTTCAGGGGGAGCATCAGTCTAACTATTGCACAAGTTAAGGAGGAGCACTGGTACAGGGGGAGCAACAGGTTGAATGATAATGATTGCATTGTTGGCACTATGACTGCTTATTATTTGGTTATTGTGATACTCATGCTTAAATGATGATGACTTGGTACATGGTTTATTATGATGAGATTTTGAGCCTTGTTAGCTGAAAAGTATCTTTTGTGCTCACACATGAATGAATTGGAAGTCTTATGATTCAGAGATAAGAATAGAACATGTAGAGTTTGTTTCTATGGTTGAGATCTTTTCATACATATGTTACTTCATGGTGATATTGGACCACATGGATGATTGACACATATTTGAAGATGTTGTTCTGGTATGATAATCTCTCTTGGAAAGATTTAGCAGTGATCTTTTAGAAAATGTGAAACTGATTACTAATGTTGCTTATTCTACAACTTAGTTGGATGACGCTTGAAGACACAACTACACTGTTCTATCTATCTGTAGTCCAGGGAAGCATTCAAATATCCCAGAAAGAAGCTGAACACTATCTTTTTCTCACAAGAGGATCAGATCTGGTTAAAATATAGAAGATGGCATTGGATACGCGGATTTCCTGAAACACAGTCGTGTATATACACGAGTTCATGCACAGAAAACCGCGTATGTCTGATCGCTGACATCTTTTTTTTTTTTTTTGGAGTCAGCTCTCTTCAGCACAGCTGCAGTGCTGTTTGGTATCTCTGATACTGTTTGGTATCTCTGGTGGTGTTCCAGTTCTCATAATTCTATTTCTAATGTTTTGATAAAGATGCCTTGATGATTTGTTGGTGAAAGTGTTCAGGATGCACAAACTAAGAGGGAGCCTTAGTCATATGGAAAGGATGCTTGGATGCACAGATTCATGGGGAGCTTTAGCATTGCTGAGTATGATGCATTGTTGGCATTATGATGTTTCTGAAATATGTTCTCTTTCTTAAGGACTTTCTGGTGTTGGTTATGAAAAGTCATATTTGTAATTTGATGAAAAGGTCTTGTTGAGACCCATGATGTAAACTTGTAATATTCAGTCATGTAAGGACTTGTCAAATTTGTAAACCCACTTGGTTGGGTAGCTGAGTCAAATTTTGTAAACCCACTTGGTTGGGTAGCTGAATTGAAATGTGTAAACCCACTTGGTTGGGTACTTGAGTCTCCTGTGCAATCCACTTGGTTGGATATTTGATCTAAGTATGAGTCTTTGGTGATAGGAATTTCATAGAGTCATGTACTTCATTGAAAAATATGTTTGAAGATTCGGCATGAACTCAGGGGGAGCTTGGTCACTTCAGTATACATCAGATCTGCAGAACGCTTCTTCCACATAAGGCGAACAGGGGGAGAGAGTGTTGGTTTTGATCCGCCCTTTGCCCTTGATGTCAAAGGGGGAGAGTGACATGGTGTTTGAATGGTGTCAAAAATGGAGAGAGTGACATGGTGTATTGTATTCTTAATGTACCTATCTGTTGTGGTAACCAAACACCATCGTGGTTGCCATCAAGTCCAAAGGGGGAGATTGTTGGCAATATGATGCAGAGTGTTGTCCTTGATGGCAACCCACTTAATGAAGATGAAGACATGAGATTGTTGGCATGTGTTGTCCTTGATGGAAATCCACCCGATGAAGTTATTCTTGACCTGATGGACTTGCTAAATGATGTAAATCTGATGTGAAATGATGTTTGTTAGCTATATGATGCTGAGTGTTGTCCTTGAATGGCAACCCATGAAGATGATGGCAACTTACTTGATGAAGTTGTGCTTGATAGAATATGTCTTGATGAACTAAATACGTGTATCTGGGCGATACGGAAAACCGGCAGAAAGATTAACATGTGCTAAATCTATGGTGAAAAGAGTATGTCAAAATACGCGGATCTGTCTGGATTAGTCGTACGCGAAGGCTGCTGTACCAAAGTCGCGTGAGCAAAAGCGCTCACCAAGAAGTACAAAACACAGTGTTTCCCTGTGGTATTGAGCGTGTATTGGGTAATGGTTCGTCTAAATGACCCCGTCCAGAAATACCATCGGAAGTAATGTGGTTTTGGCTCATGGTATTGATAAAGGGTAAACCTATATAAGGAGAAGAAATTCATTGTGCAAATCATGGTGTGGGTGCAAGATGTCTGAGCTTGAATGAATACTTCTCTCTGAAGTATATCTGAATGGAAAGGGTTACAGTTGAATGATAGATCTGAATGCATGATGCACCAATGAAGAAATGATGAAGAAGGAAATCTAGATCTGGAATGTATTTGTATACGCTAGATACATTTATAGATACGATGCGGGGGAGAGCGGGCAATAAATGCGAGTAAAGAAGTTAATCATGATGTCCCATTTGAAGAATTACAATAACACTAAATATACGAAGAACCATACGCTAGTTTGCTGCAAAAGGCAAAGTATATACGAAACCCGGCGAAGAGAAAACGTATCTGTGATGAAATTAACTCTATAATATGTACGGATGTATATATTTTGGTTGATGAAGACGAGTACGTATATACGCGATATGGAGTGAAAGGAAGCGCGTACTTTGAAACTAGGGTTTGCTGAAGTCTGTGGTAAGAAATGTCTGATCTGTTCTGCTGGTTTACTGATATCTGTCAGTGAGTTATATGTATCGGTTTCATGTTTGACTGTGCTTAAAAGTATGGAGTGGGTCCAGTCTGAAAATATGATGAAACGTGGCCTGCAAGTTGTGTCCTAAAGGAAGCTTTGGATCCAGTGTGAAAATTGATGAAACGTGGTCCATAGAGGTGATGAGGGTTGTAGCCTTCAGTCAGGGGGTTGTAGCTCCCTTCCAGGTGAGGCTGGTAAACGAGATCAGGGGGTCGTAGCTCCCTTCCAGGAGAGGCTGGTAAACGAGTCAGGGGGTTGGAGCTCCCTTCCAGGAGAGGCTGGTAAACGAGCGCAGGTGGGTGCCTGCGTGCTGGTAGAGTCTGCACCAGCACATATGTTGTAAGATGTTTTCTCTATAATAAAATATTGAAGGCTGAGCAACTGCAGCGGTGGTTTTCTCCCGACTTGGGTTTCCACCTAAAAATCCTGGTGTTCATGTGTGATGCTTTGTGTGATAGTTTATTCTGTTGTTACTACACATGTTTACTGTTAACATAACATCAGATGAATGAATAGTGCAAAGAACTAAGTTAATAAATATCTGCATATTTAGATCTCTGATAATACGCGAGTTGTATGAAGGATATCCGCGTGTATACGCGAGTTTACTAAAGAAAAGTAGTGTATGGGTTTTAGAGAGTGAAAAAGTAAAAAGTTTTGAACATGCAGTAAATACTGATTCACCCCCCCCTCTCAGTATTTTTTTCCCAACATTAGGTTCCACAAAATATGGTGGTGTAGAGATTTCATCAGATTTTACATCTCTACAAGTGATAACATATTGAATAGATGGATCAAATAATTTATATGTTTTAATATCCTCATTATAATCTAAAAATATTTGCTAATGAGATTTGGGCCCAAATTATTATTTTTTTCATTGGGAATATAAACCCAACTCTCAAAATAAAATACCTTGAAATTTATATTATTTTGTCTTATTTCACTCCTCTTTTCTTTAGGAGTAACTATAAAAACCACTCTAATGGGAAATTAGTTCAAAAATTAATTTGCACAACAAATTTATTTATCTGAAATTGTTTTCTTGAACCCTTTTTAATGCAACATACATCTAGAAATTTCAAATAATGTTCTAGTTTTCCTTTCTACAACCTCGTTCTCTTGAGGTATGTAAGGAATAGTCCTTTGATTTTTAATTCCATTTTCATATATGGTTTTAAATTATATAGATACAACACATGCTTCAAGAAAAATTCCCATGTTTTCCCGTTGTAATAATCAATGAAAGTGATGAAGTAGAGAATTCCTGATAAATAGGGAGTCTCAAGGACTATATATGTCACTATGAACCAATTGTAACTATTCATAGGCATGCCAAGCTTTATCTTTGTCAAAATTTTTCTTCTGATTCTTGCAAAGGACACAACCTTCACAAACACCCATAGTGAGAAATTTGAGGTAATCCTTGTACCACAATAGAATAATTACATTTTAAAAAGTTCAAGTAACCTAATATTTCATGTCATAACTTATTTTGATCATCAACATGTGCCACATAAGAATATACATGTTGTTTTCTAGATGAGGAGAAACTAGTAAAATTAAACAAACCAACACCATGATCAATAGGGATAGATGAAAAAATGTTGAACCCATTATTAATATCTTTTAAAACATATCTATCAAGCCAAGCTTCAAAATTATACCATTTTTTCCAAGCATGGTAAACATAAAGCAAATTGATAGGCATGCCTTCAACATGAAACACATCTTCGAATAAACCATTAGGAACATCAACACTACTAGACTCAACTAATAAAATATTATTACCATCATTAATTGAATTTTTTTGAGCCAAATGCTTTTTCTTATCATAAGAGGCAAATAAGGAAGAATTACTAGTCATATGATTGAAGGCATCTACATCCAAGATCCAATCTAGAGAAGATGAGATGGATTTAGTTGGTTGAATTTAATATGCAATAAGAGAAATCTATTTTTATTTAGAGGCTTTCTTTTTGGCTTTAGCAAGCTTGTTACACCTCCCAAGCAATCCTTTTTAGTGAGATTGGTATTTCTAGAGTACTTACATGGTGTCCACTCTTTCTTCTATAAAACACCTATATTAGCATCATTAGAAACCTTAATTGAAGAATTATGAACATTGTTCTAGCATCCCTTTTAGGAAATTTGTAGGGATTATTCTTTCAATAATCCAAATGTGCTTTCCCAACAACAACTTGACCTGATTATTGTAGATTTTCTATTCACAAATTAAACATTTGTAGAAGTATTAAAAATTAGGTTTAAGAGTTACTTTAAACATTTAAATTTCTCTATGTATAGTTTGAATCAACATATTTAAGAAAAAGTTGAAGGATAGCATTTTATTTAAAAGTGTAGAAAACTTGGCGATTATTACTAGTCTGTAATATGAAAATTGTGAAACGTTTGGAAATATTTTTGTAAAAAATATTCAAATTTATAACGAATTTATATAATCCCTATAAAATTTTGGGAATACCTAAGGTAAAGGAATTTTGTCTCGTAAAATGTTTGTGAATCGTTTTTAGAAAAAATGGAAATTAACGAATCTTGTTTCAAAAATAAGCATGGAAAATTAGCCCAATTGTGAAATTTAGCCCCTAAAAGTTTCCTTAGACATATCGTAGATGGGAGGAAATTGATTTTCTATTAGAAGAATAAATTTCTCAATTATTTAAAAATCCTTAGTTTTTGTTTCACGTATTTCTTTCTAGATTGTAGGTGGAAATGCCATTATAAATTTATGATAGAATATTTCATTCCTTTATAAAATCATGTTTAGATTGAATGTTTACTTATAAGCTATTAGGTATATTTTAACCAATAAGATCCCGCATTTACTCATAATGTTATTCCCACATGCCACATCATCTAAATCTATTGGTTTCTTGATGTCACCATTAATAATCTACCATATATTATTACCCCTTAGAGCATCAATCATCTTACATTTCTAAATGATATAGTTAGAACTAATTAATTCAAGAACACGACTTACCACAAAATTTTGTTGATTGGTTTCCAGATCCATTGAAATATATTTTTTTATTATTTACTTTTGGATCCATTACATTAGTATCCATGAAATATGATGATAAAATATTTGACCACCTCACCAATGGTGGAACATAGAAGAATCTAAGTAAAAAACCTGTAATTTTTTTTTCCTAGAATGCCTCCAATTCCATTAAGGCTAGTAATGAGCATGAGAACATGAAACTAATTGAAATTCATACCTCCACATCAATAATCTATGGTATCCTAAAAGTGAATATGGATGGGGTCCTTCTAAGGCCCATTGTTAATAATATTGGAGGACCCACACACCTTCTTTCCAAGCACCTATCTCGTTAGCTCAAACCTCTCGTTGGTAATACCAACTCCTTTGTTAAAGAATCTACCCATTTTATTAATGAAATAAAAGATATAAAACTTGAAAAGCATGAACCATTAATTATTTTTTATGTAGTTTCACTTTACTCCATGGTTCCCATTAATGGATCCATGGAGATTATAAACAAAATTACTGATATCGACATTGCAAATTTAATTGAAATTTGTCTGAAATCCACATTTTTTAGTTTTCAAAATGAAATTTATGAACAAGCATGTGGGGTGTCTTTGGGATTCCCTCTATCCACTATGGTCACCGACCTGTTTATGGAAGACATTGAAACCAAAGCATTATATTCTTCCCCTTTCAAACCCATAATTTGGAAGAGATTTGTTCACGACACAATCACCTTTTGGCACAAATGGACGTGATAACTTGGAAATATTCAAGCAACACCTTGAAATCAATATGATTTTATCAAATTCATGATGGAGATGGAAGTTGATAGCAACCTTCCATTTCTCACATTCTTTTTACAAGTAATCATTATGCCTCCATTTCACATCAAGTTTACTGTAAACAAAAACACACTGACCAATACCTTCATGCCAATTCCCACCATCATTCCACCTAGAAACTAGGTGTTCTTAACACTTTAGCTAAAAAAGTCTTGAGAATTTTAGATAAAATCCATTTGGACATTGAGAAGGCCCATATTCTTGATGAATTCTATAAAAATGGCTACACTACAAACCAAAGTATTAAAGGTTTCAATAATGCTAGAAAGGGGCCTATATCAAAATATGATATGAGCAAGATGGTCTCCAAAGACTGTCTCCCTTACATTAAAGGAAATACTAACAAAATATCCCATATCCTTAGAAAGAAGAACATCACCACCATATCTAAACCTATTAACACCATTCGTAGCCAACTTAGATTCGTCGAAGATCCCATTGACCCCACCAACAAAAAAAGTATGTACCTAATTCTTTGCTCATGTGGTAAATCCTATGTTGAAGAAAATGGTCGCTCCATAAAAATTAGAATACAAGAACATTGTGCTAACATAAAACACATTCGCTCTCGCTCTTCATCCCTCGCTAAACATTTGGTAAAAATGAAACATCACATTTGTATTGAAAATGCAAGTATCATATCCGAGGTTGACCAATACCACCATAGAAAATTCAGGGGGGCAATTGAAATTGGGAAGCATCCCAATAACCTCAACAAATATCATGGATGAAATATGATTGAAAATTGGATTCCCACTCTCACCTCAAAAGTTATCCCCAACTAATCATTCTCGCTCTCCTTGGTTCTTTTCCTTCCTCTTTTAATGTTTATCCTTTTTTCATTTGTCTTTTTCCTCCCCCTTAATTAATATATGTAATACTTATCATTTATTAATATTAATTAAGATCTCTTACCTACACCTACAAATTAATTATAATAATTTATATTTATTAATTAATAAATATACTATTATTAATTAATTAATTAATATTAAATATTAATAATAATTAATAATTAATAGTCCCATCATATTCTTTATACTTATATACATTTACATACTCACATAATACATATATTAATATTTATTGCATAATACATATATTAATATTTTTTTATATAATACATATATTGATATTTATTAATTATACTAATTTACTATTATTATAATTAATAATAATACATTATTACCTTATAATAATAATTTTCTATTATGAAATATAATAATATGTTATTATACTATTAATTCATTATTAAAAATAAATATTAACAAGTATAACATGGAGTATTGCTACTTAGTATTTGCCTCTTATGCAAAATTTAATTAATAGTAGAATAATTTTTATTTTTATTTAATTTATTTTTTTTTTATTTTTTTTTGTAAATTTGGTGGGACCACACTATTTTCTATTTATAATTATAGGACAGGCTACAAAATATAAAATTCAGGCTGTGACCTCAACCTGCCCGTAGGAAACCAGGATTGTTGGCCACCTGAAAGCATGAAAAGCATACCAAAATTGAAATTGTTTCATCTGTCTATAAGTCACATGAGCTATTTGTCCTACTACTGCAGTATCCACATACGTATAACATAAAGAGAGTTCATGTACAACTATAAAGTGCATCAAAAAACATAATACGGAAAACAACTAGCCATCCGATGAGGAAACTGGAGCTAGGTCTTTCACAGTAGACCTAGGCATATCAACTTGCTGCAGCTGCTGGAGCATCTTCTCCATACGACCTACTCGATCATCCAATCTACTAATACGATTAGTTTCCTGATATTGAGTGATCTTGATATGCTGCAGCTGGTTCTGTATGTCCAGAAGCAGGTCCTTAAGGCGAGGTTCTATCTTTGCCGGGTCTGCCTTAGCATGGACAGGCAGGAAAATCTGAATAGATTTTGCTATAAGACACTTGACTATCTAGTATGTATGAATAGTCTGATTGAATAGAGTAAGACGGCCACGGGTATTACCAGGGTCTGTTATGAAATCTAAGATCTCAGCTTCTGCTTCATTATCTTCAGTATTAGTCTGTATATCCCTTTCCCAGCCACGTATTTCTTGATGAACAGTTGAAGAATTACCCATCAAATAATTAGTAGCTAAGGTTTCCAGATGCTCCTTGTTGGTTTTGCGACCACGTTTCTTAGGGACAGACTCAAACTGGACTTTCTATTTTCCCTTAGCAGACTCAGACCCTGATCGTCTCTTCCCCATGGTTGGAAAAATCCTATACAGTAACACAAACAGGCAGGATGGAATAGTAAGGGAATGAGGAACCATATCTAAACATCCCGTGCACACCCTTTGATCATAGATAACGTGCCTATCATAAAAGCAAAGAAAACGAAACCACTAAACCCAATTCTGTAACCAATGCGGAGAGCCAGAATATCTGCCAGGAAAACAGAGGACCGCAAACCCCTTAACCCTATGCAGAAAAATATCCCGGAAGAAGATGGGTCGGATAGCAAGAAGCAGAGTTGACTGCATACAGGAAAAGGTGGCCGAGCACCCTGGATATGCGAGACCCTCTCTAAAGACAAATAGAGCATGGAGCCTTTGAAGGCTAGGAGCCGAATTCGGTAATATAAGTGGAGGAACAGTTTGATTGTCGGAGGAACGGGGGACCACAAACTCCAAAACCCAATTCCAAAAACAATCCCGGAAAACACTGGGTCTGAAAGCATGTAACAGGGATGACCGCGTGCAGAAGATGATGACCCAGCACTCAGAGACAGGAAAAAGGACGAAAGGGGCATGGAACACCTTGAGTATATGAAACCCAACCCAATTGCCATCCCAACTGAGCAAAACCATAATTGAACAAATTCGAAACCTTCTCAACTTATCCCTGTGCTTGCCTAAAACAACTAGCTGTAAACAGTGCCATATACTACCCGAAATGACAGCAGGGAAAACAGGGTTGGCGAGCAAGATACATGGGTCTCGGAAGCAAGGTTGAACCGGTTTTAACATGGGAATAACAGAGCATATAATCATTAACAGACCCGATAGATCCATAATATACAACAACCAAAACCGTACCATGGAAATTGGCACCATGAATGCGAGTAGAGAAACAGCTACATACCCCAACAAGGTTGAAAGGTTGTCAGAATGAGTGGCGCTCGGCTTCCTCCGCTGCTGCCTCCAGATGCTTGCATGCACAAAGCACTGCATGAGCGAATGAAGGGAGGGAGGGAACCCACTTACCTTAACGGAAACTTTCCTTCGGCACTCTGACGAAATATCCTGGCCACACTGCGAAATCATGGAAAACCGAGTGATCGCACACTTCATTGAACTGGGCTAAAAATACTTCATTATGGTGAATCTTAATTGCACGGAGGACGAGCACACGCCAGGTTTCCACGGCTAAGATCTCTTCCCTGACACTTGTACACCCCGATCGGGGGGTTGGAGATCCTTACTCACAATCAATTGGAGAGAATGAAGTTCCACATCCCAGATGGCATCAATGGGACGAGCATCTATGGAGCGCTCTACATGTTGGCATCCCCAATTAGCCAAGTAATCCGCCGCGGCATTACCTTTTCGTCTAATGTGGCTTGGGATCAAATACTGAATCTGTTTCAGCAGTTGGCTCACTTCTTCTATAAGAGCAGTTGTTTGATAGCTTTGAGATATTTTCTCCCAAGGTGTGCCTTGCTGCAGCTTTTGGAGCACACCTGTTACCATTGCAGAATCTCCCTCAACAATGATTCTATGATGATTTTCCCTGATTTCTATGAGAATACCTTGTTTGACCGCCATAAGTTCTGCTTCATTATTTGTGGCGTGGCCCAAGTCGAATGCATAAAACCGGCAGACTGCCCCCTGAGAGTTGCGGAAAATCCCTCTTGAACCAGCTTGCCCTGGATTACCTTTCGAGGCCCCATCATAATTAAGTTTTAGAAAGCCTGGTTGAGGAGGTATCCAGTGTTCCTCAATAGATTGAGTAGGTGGTCTGTACTTCCATAAACCTTTGTAAAGCATCTGCGGTTTGAGGTTTAAGTACTCTAATATCTAAGATTCAATACACACTGTTTGCCAATCTTCATCTGACCAGCTTTCTACTAGGATAGTTTCTTGAATATTTTCTATGGAACGCCGCCAAATGTGATGCATTGGTTGTGCTGCTTCTTGGAAAACTCTGTGATTCCTTTCTTTCCAAATGTTCCAAAGAAGGAAACCAAATGAGAGGGTCCATGCTCTATTGATCACTTGACAATGAAACCTTCCTTTTCTCCAATTGAAAATGGTTTCCGTAATGCTATCATTGTTCTTATCCGTCTGCCGAAACAGTTGTTCCATGTTCCTCCAGAGTGGCTACACCATTGGGCATGAGTTGAGAAGGTGTTATGTCGTTTCTATCTCAGTAAAACAGAAGGAGCAGTGCGAAGGGCCTATCATTCCTCATTTCTGAAGATTTTCTCATGTCAGAATCCTGTGATGACTTACCAGCCATAGGAAATATTCCACCTTAGGTCAATGTTTCAATACCTAGATTTTTTTCCATAACGGCCGAACATTATATTGAGCTTGTTGAGAGTGAATATAATAGCCTTCCTTAATTGTGAACATCCATTTTGTCAGATATCCCCATCTGAGGATATCTGGACCAGAATTTTGTCTAATTTTTCGGGTTTTGAGTTCTTTAGCAAGATTGTCCCATTGTTGCGTTGCAGGAGCTGCCGGCCACCAGGTTTTGTCTTTCCATTTATGCCACAAGTCATTATGGTTATGACACCAATAGTGTTTCACGAGCCTATGGTTTGGTGTATTCGTGTATAGGAAAATTTCGCCCAAGTCCAGTCGGCTAAACAATTTTTCCCGCTGTTGCCAAGAGTCTTCCCAAAAAAAAGTTGTACATCCTTCTCTAATCTCCCAAAAATTGTGAGAGAGGATTAAATCTCTGTTCATTGCTGCCAAATTCAAAATTGAGGAACCTTTTGGGATCAAATCGACCTTCAAGCAACCAGAGACTGTGAGTGGCATGTCGTATTTTGTTCACCAAATATTCTTCCAAATATCCTGCCCTCCTAAGAGGCAGCGCCACCAAAGTTTCGCTCCCAACACATTATTCAATATGAAAGGATCACAGAGGCCCAAGCCACCTGCAGCCTTCGGTTTAAGTAATTTATCCCATGAGAGAAGAGCCCATTTCCTATTAGCTTGGGCTCCCTACCATAATTTTTTTTTGAACATGCAGACCAGTTGAGAACAAATCCCTTTCGGGTAAGCCCTTCCAGACAGCTGATATACTGGTAAAGCTTGAAGCACTAATTTTAACATTATAAGGCACCCAAGTGCATTCAGGACTCTGAAAGCCCAATTATGTATCCTTTTCTCCACTCTTATGAGGATATCCTGCCAATCTGCTATCCGAGTGGGGCCTGAATTTAAAAATGTACCTAGGTATTTCAAAGGGAAGGAGCCTCATTGAAACCCTAAAGTCCTTGCAAGAAAATTTTGCATCGCAACAGTACAGTTGAAGAAGTAGACATTGGACTTGTCATTATTGATCTGATTACTGGAAGCAGCCATGAAGACTTCCAAAATTTTGAGGATGGCTTTGCATTCTTTCAGTGACGCCATACAGAATAATAAGATATCATCAACAAATTGCTGATGAGTTAGCGGAAGGTGGGGTCGCCACAATTTTAAGCCTTGTAGCTTCCCTTTTGCTAGATGTGCTTTAATGAGTCTACCTAGTCCTTCTGCAGCGATGATGAAAAGAAATGGGGAGAGAGGGTCACCTTGCCGGAGGCCTCGCGAGCTGTTAAACGGGACAGAAGGACTACCATTCAGTAGTATTGAGAAATGCGGGGAGGAAATGAATGAACATAACCATTGAAGCCATGTTTCATCAAACCCAAAGGCTCGCATTACCTCTATCAAGTACTGCCAAATTATGCGGTCATATGCTTTAGAAAAATCCAACTTGATTAACATACCTTTCCGTTTATCTTTCTTGAGTGAATGAATTGCTTCATGAGAAACCACTATTCCATCCAAGATTTGTCTACCTTTGACAAAACCAGTTTGTTCCGGAGAAATTAGAGTGGGCAACAAAGGTTTTAAACGATTTACCCTAATAGTGGAGAGAATTTTATAGATGACATTACAGAGAGAAATTGGTCTAAAGCCAACTGGAGTGTCTACATTTTGTTGCTTAGGGATAAGGGTAAGGAAGGTGGCATTCAAAGCTGGATATACCATATTGTTCCTTCGGGACTCTTCAACAACCTCAAGAATATCAGGACCAATGAATGGCCAGGCTGCTTTAAAAAATTCACTTGTAAACCCATCGGGCCCCGGGGCTTTATTCTTGGGTAAATTCAAGACCACCTCTTCAAACTCTTGTAAAGTAATTGTTCGTAGCAGAGCAAGGTTTTTCTCTCGAGTAATCACTCGAGGAATGTGCGCAGTTATCTTCAGAATAGCTGCTTGGCGGTTAGGGAGAGGTTCTGTAAGTAGATCTTTAAAATGAGTAACCAGCTCTCTCTCCATATCTTCATGTTTGATTAAACGCTCCCCATTTTCTGCTTTTAGAGAAAATATTCTGTTATGCTAGCGTCGCTGTAACATAGCTTTGTGTAAAAAATTGGTACTGTGGTCTCCTTCTTTGAGCCAATTAACTCGGGATTTCTGTTTCCACAGTATCTCCTCTTGCTTTCGTCTCTCTTCTTATTGACTGAGAGTATGACCTTCCTTCAGAGCTAACTCCTCTGTTCGACCATGGAGGATAATTTGCTGCCGAATCTCCTTCATTTTTTCATTCAGTCAAATTTTTTCTTGATGGATGTTACCAAATTCTAGACAATTCCAACGTTTGATTTCAACTTTTAATTGTTTCAGACGAAGCTGGAACGAATGCATCTTATTATTACCCTTGACTGGATTTGAACACCACCAGTTTTTAACCTTTTCCATAAACCCATGCTCTCGTAGCCAAAAGAGTTCAAACCTGAAAGGTCGATTATGTCGGCTTGCCTTCACATCAATCTCCAATATGATCAGCCAATGGTCTAATCCCAGGGTAGGAAGAATAGCAGCTTCATAATAAATATCCAGACTCACCAGAGCTTCTGTAGCTAGAAAACAATCCAACCTAGAGGCAATCTAATGCCTCTCTCCCCTGCGGTTATTCCAAGTGTAATTTCCATTAACTGTGGGGATATCTACTAAGCGTAGATCATTTAATAACTCTCGAAACAGAGCCATATCTGGATCCTCCCTTCTTAGCCCTCCATTTTTTTCAGAGAGATTCAAGATCATATTAAAATCCCCACCTAAAATCCAATAATTTTCATTATGCATTGTACTCAATGTTCATATACTTTGCAGAAACGCTGCTCGCTCTCCTGGAATTGGAGGTCCATAGACGGCCGAGATGAGGATCCTGTCCTCAGAGCCAATCTACCAGAAAGTAGCTGTTAAAATTTTGGGAAAGCCTATCCATCCCTCTGCACTGATCTCAGCAACATTCCAGAGGATGGCTATTCCCCTCGATGTACCCACTGAGTCGATAGCCATAACCTCATATTGCATTTTGAATGTTTGCATTATAGACTAAAGCTTCTGCCCAGAGACTTTTGTTTCCTGTAATAACATGACCTGAGGTTTCTCGACCTTCAATCTGTCTTTCAAATATCGCTGCTTACCCTTACTATTGAGACCTATGATGTTCCAGAAGAGCACCTTCATTAGGAATTTTTGGGTAGTTGTTGGAATACCGTTGTTAACAGTATTATCTTCCCGGTATTAATCAACATTTCTCCAACTAACTGTATTGATTCCTGCAGGGTTCGCCGTCCTTGCTTTTTTTCCGGTTTTGATGGAGGGGGTGCCTTCTTGCTGGCTGATTGTTCTCGTTCTTGGGCTTCTTGTTGGGCTTGCATTGTGAGATAGTGTTCAAAAGTTTCTTTATATAATTTCTTTTGGTCTGCCGGAATGAATCGATCGTCAAGATTCCTCCATTCAAACAAAAGGCGTTTCAGAAGTTTCTCTTCAGCATTCAAATCTTCTTTGGGTTGTTCTACCTCCATTGGGATAAGTTCTTGTAGTGGAATATCTTCATGCGCGTCCATTTCCTGCCCTGATTTCCACTTTGAAGATTGGGTTTTCTGTGTAACCTACGCATGACCGCCTGCTGGACCCTCTGCTATGACCTCAGTAACAGACGGTTCGACTTCTTCCTGTAAAACCTCGTACATTTTTTCTGTTGTTTTCGATCCAGGAGGGTTTTGTTTTGTTGCCGAACCAGAGCTGGTATTCCCTGAACGAGGAGGTCGTTTTTTAGTAGTTGCGGGAACAAACCCCTCATCATCCTGTTGAGGTTGCGTCTCTGGGCCATTGACGCGAGGAGGTTGTTTTTCGGGGTCATTTAGGGGGCAATATTTGTACAAATTTCCATACTCATGACAACGGCGACAACGAAAAGGGATATGCTCATAGTCTAGAAGCTCTAGCCAGAATTTACCTTCATATTCCAATTCGATCATCTCTGGTAAGGGTTCAGAGATATTCATATAAACACAGATTATTGCAAAGGATGTATAGCGACCACGAGCAGTTGAGTCTGTGATTTTAACAAAAGTACCTAATGAATTTCCTATTCCTTCCAAAATTTCAGGGTCCCAGAAATCCATAGGGAGCCCAAATAGCCGAACCCAAACAGGAGCAGCCAGAAATTGCTCTTGTTCAGGGTTGTAACATTCTTCCCATTGTCTGAGAAAAAGCCCTGCATTGCTGTAAAAATAGGGCCCTCCCTCAAAAATGTGTTCTTTATCTAGTAAATTAGAAAAAATAACTGTAAAAAAACCCTTTGCCCATAATTTCAGATCAATATGACCTTTGGGCTGCCATTTTATTTGATTCCATTTTAGCAACTCCTTTTCTGAAGGCCAAATACCTATAAACTTATAGATTAGAGCATGATTCTTCATGTATCCTCTGTACTCGTCCAACTTCGATGTTGGGATAACAAATCTTGGTTTCTTGACTGCCCTTGGCAAAAATTGTCCCTTCATTTTGGCTTGCCATTCTGCTCCCAAGACAGGGGCAGTCTTTTGCTGAATAGTTGCAGAATGGGGTGGCCTCAGCGAATGGTCACTGCTCGTAACATTGTGGTAGGAGGGTGGCAGCCCTCCTCCCGAGGACGCTGCCATGGAGGAAACCAGTCAACTATGGCGGCTTACGCTCGAACCCTAAGGAAACCCTGCTGTGTCTTCACCGCGTTCTTGGAGCCTTCTCATTTTTAATTTTTTTTAAGGAAGAAATTGATAGTAGAATTTATTATAACTAGGATAAAAATAATACCAATGTTATGTAAAAAATTGTCTATATTTATAATGATTTTTTAACATATTTTTCAAAATACATTACTATGTTAAGTAGCAAAGTTACTTTTATACCTACAATGTTAAATAGAATGAGAAAAAAATCAACTTTTATATTAATCTATGTATAAAACTAAAATATTGTTGTGTGATGATCTCTATTTTTATGTAAACGGTTGCCAATGGAGATAAAGAGGAGCCTAGTTGGCCACATTGATAAACCCAAAAAAACCCACAATCAAGATAAGTTCAACAACTTTAAATTAAATATTACACAACTTCACTATTTACCACACCCACTTTTATTCGATATTCAGAGTATACCAAAAATCTGCAATGCAAATATCAAGTGCGATTTAAATGTTTGACAAACTTGCAAGAATGGTAAGTGTGATTTAAGTGGTGATTCAGTCTTCGAGGCTTAAAATATGTAGAGAGATGATCACACATCAATTGTTAAAAAGGAATATTGATGAAAGTTTAGCTTTGGTTTTCAATTCCAATTCTCACATTGAATAATCACTTTTACACTGAATTCTCACATACCACTCTGACATTGAAAGATCACTCTTTTACGCATTGAATGATCACTCTTCCAGGTCACAAAATTCTCAGAATTTGATGCTCAAAAAGATGTTGAGCACAATGCACTTACTGCACATAATTAAATTGTGAAAAAAGGATGTTGATGGAAGTTCAACTTATTACTTTCAAACCCAATTCTCACACACAATTTTGGCATTGAGTGTTCGCTTAATTTTTAAATAATTTCATAGAATTGGTTATATTATTGGTTAAGATTATTAGAGAGACTAATATAACCTTATACTAACTATTTCTTTATAAACTTATTTATATTATTGATTAAAATGATAATAATTTAATTTAAAAAGAAAAAGAAAATCAACAATTAATTTTTCTTTTAATCTCTAATGAATACAAATTAAATATTTTCAAAGGAAAAAATAAAATCTTCCATTAATATTAGTATAGATGCCTCAAATAACCCAAATACACAATCAAATTTAATTATGAATACTTAATTGAATTCAATTATGGATACTTTCCTATAATAACATAGACATGTTATTAGTTACAAAAGGCAAAGGAGCGCTCGTATACGCTCTGCGCGCTTGACCTAGCCGCACTGCTTCTGAGCTTGTGGCCGCAGGCCTGCCATGGCCCCTCCGGTCGATTCCACGGAGGGGGCCGATGCTCAATCAGCGTTCTCTGCTCTTGTGAAATCTCTTCCGACTCAACGCCCTCGCCCATCTCTTTTTAAGTTTGTCAAGAAGCTGGACGGTCTGCAAGAGGTTGTTCTGCCTCCTACTTTGCCAAGAATGGTTGCTCTCTCACTTGCTGAATGGGGGATTATCGGGAAATTCACTGGCTTATGGCCATCCCCCAAAACTATTCAACACTGGATCGAGAAGAACTAGGCGGACAAAGTCAGTGGCAAAATCTCTATTCGCTTCTGTGGGAAAGGATATTACACATTATATTTTGAAACAAGAGCTGACAAGGACTTAATCTTCAGAAACAGCCCTTATTTTATGGACTCCAGAGGGCTGTACTTAAACAAATGGACTCCAGATTTTGATCCCAAGCTAGATGTCCCTAGTGCTTTCCCTGTCTAGGTCCGCCTTCTGCATCTCCCGCTCCATTGTTGGGGAGATGAATCGGTTCGCACCAAAGGCAATGCTGTTGGGAAGTACATCGATCAGAGCGAGCCCAAGGAAAATATGCAAGCCCGTGTGCGTATATGTGTTGAATTTGATCTCGACAAGGGTCTCCCAGAGGAAATCAAGCTAAAGGTGGATGACTGGACACACATTCAGCAATTGGACTACGAACAAATTCCATTCAAATGCAAGGTATGTCACAAGTACGGCCATTTTTCCAATCGCTGTTCTAAAATTGTTAATGATGAAAATGCTCAACCTAGGAAACAATGGGAAACTGTCAAGAGGAAAAAGACTGCTGCTGCACCATTAGCTGAAGCTCCTCCCAAATCAGCTCCCTTCAAACCTAACCCTTCCTCCTCGTCGACTCCTCTGCCCTCCCCTCCAAAAAAATCCTTAGAGTCAACCAATCCCTTCTCCTCCATTTCCCTTGATGATGATCTCCCCATCCCTCCAACTCAGGATGGCTCTCTTGCTCCTACTCCCCCTTCAAACCCTTCTCCATCATTATCCCATGACCCTCTTACATCTAGAGCAACCAGAAGCTCTTCTAAAGAACACGGTGCCAATCTGGATACAAACAGAAAACTAGGGCTAGGCAGGAGATCCACCAAACAGCAAAGAGAAGAAAATGCCCAAAAATATATTTCTATGGGCACTCAAAACCCCATAGAAACTTACATCTTGGGGCAAAATAGCAAGGAAGCGGCACATAAAGATCAGGGAGGGCAAGAAAATCTCCGTACCCCTCTCACCTAATGATGAAAGCCCTATCCTGGAACAGCAGGGGATTAGGGCACCCCTCTAAAATCAAAGCTCTAAATGATATAAAAGCTCAGGAAAAACCAGGAATACTAATGCTACAAGAAACAAAGCAAGGTTATCAAGAAATGAGAGGGATTATTGACCACCTTAAGCATTATGAAGGAAGCATCTGCGAATCTAGGGGAGCTTCAGGGGGAATCACCACCCTTTGGAACCACACTGCTTGGAAGCACAAAACTGATACAATCAACCAATTCTGGATTAAATTTGTTCTAGAGAATCTCATGAACAGCAAAAAAAATTTCATCTATAATGTCTATGCTCCAAATCACTACAGGGACAAAGCGCAGTGCTGGAATTCTCTCCAAAATGACATCGATGAAGAAGAAATCAACAACATTATTCTCGGAGGAGATCTAAATCTCATACTCCACGCCAACGAAAAGAGGGGGGGTTGTTTTACACACAATCCCTGCAGAACGCAGTTTGAGATTATTATGCAGGATCACGATCTCATTGATGTTGCACCCAAAAATCGAAGGTTCACCTGGAATAATCACAGATTGGGCAAAGATAATATAATGGAGTGGCTAGACAGGATATTGGTGAATATCTCCCTCCTCTCCTTCTACTCCACAACATACTCTGTTGTCCTCCCCTTTGCAGCATCCGATCACTACCCCACAGCGCTAACTCTTGAAGCTCACTACTCTCTAGGTCCCATTCCGTTTAAGTACAACCCACTGTGGAGAAATTTTCCCATTGTTGATCAGATTGTGAAACATACATGGTGCCAACACATTGAGGGATCGTTGGGTTTCATTTGGGAAAGAAAACTAAAAAGGACCAAATGCACCTTAAAAGACTGGGCACGTAATCACTATAAGGAGCCAGAGAAAGTGAAAGTTGAAATAAAAAACAAATTGGAGTAGATCCATAGCACTATAGAGGAACAAGGACTGTCCCAAGAATCCAAAGCCAGAGAATGCGACCTTTACTTCCAGCTTTATCATGCCAATCGTATGGAGGAGCAAAAATGGAGAATCAAATCACGCCAGCTGTGGCTGCAAGGAGGGGACAAAAACTCCACCTTTTTCCATAAGCAAACTACAGTTAGAAAAATCAGGAACAATGTCACCTCCATCACTGATGACGAAGGCCAACTTCAAACATCCCAAGATGCTATTAAAAAGGCTGCCTCAAAACATTATAGCGTGCTTTTAACTGAAACCAAAGAAGTTGAAGATTACTCAAATCTGCTTTAATATCTTCCCACAGAAATCGGTGCAGAAATTAATGCAGGACTCACCAAGGATATAGAAGAAGAAGGAATACAAAGAGCCATTTGGGCTCTTCAGCCAGACAAGGCTCCTGGCCCAGATGGCTTCCCCATCAGCTTTTATAGATCACACTGGGGGACTATCAAAATATATCTTATCAAGATGATAAAATGGATCCAACGCAAGAATAAAATCGGAGGCTTCACCAATGCCACCCACCTTGCCCTTCTCCCTAAAGAAAATCGACCCTCATCCTTCTCCCGTTTTCGGCCCATTTCTCTCTACAACTCCTCATATAAAATCTTGTCTAAAATCATGGCCACTCGCCTCAAACCTATCCTTCCCTCACTCATCTCTGAGAATCAAGGAGGCTTCCTAGCCAACAGAAAAATTTCTGACTCCATTCTGCTTGTGTAAGACGCTATTCATTCCAGCCAAATTAGAAAAGAAAAAGGGTTCATTCTAAAACTAGACTTAGCCAACGCTTTCGATCGAGTAAGACACTCTTTCCTCCTTGTTGTTCTAAAGAAAATGGGATTTGCCTCACCCTTCATCGACCTAGTCCAAGCATGCATCTCTGGCCCTTGGATCTCCCCCCTTATCAATGGCAGACCAGGGCCTTCCTTCTAATATTCTCGAGGATTACATCAAGGCTGCCCCCTTTCCCCCTACCTTTTTATCTTGATGGTTGAATCCTTTAGCAGGGCGCTTGATTACAAACGCCGCACCGGTCTTATCACCAACATTAAATCTGGGAATGGAGTAAAAAACATAAACCATTCTCAGTTTGCTAATGACACCTTGTTAATGGGAGGAGCCTCCAAAATTATAGCTCGCCGTTTCAAAACACTCTTAGACAGATATATGAGTTACTCCGGAGGCATGATCAATCACCTTAAGAGCTGCATTTATGGCTGGAATGCAACTGCTCAAACTCTTCAGAGCATTGCCAACATTTTCGGGGTCCCTTGCAAGTTAGATTGGGGGCATTTCTCTTATCTGGGCATGCCAGTGAGTGTGGGTTATCTGAAAACTGAAGTTTGGGACACCATTATTGACAAAATGAAAAGGAAAGTGCAGCAATGGGGCTCCCTCTGGCTTAACCCAGCAAGACGCCTAATCCTCCTGAAATCAGGCCTCTCTTCACTGCCCTTGTATCAATTCACGCTCCTACAAGCTCCAGCTAGTTTTCATCACAAAGTGGAAGCCATCCTCCATCACTTTCTCTGGCAAGGGGGAAAAACTAAAAGAAAGAAATACAACCTCATAAATTGGAAACAGGTTATTCAACGTTATGAATATGGAGGGCTAGGGATCAGATCACCATAGCTCCTAAACTTGGTCTTTGGTGGCAAGATAGTCTGGAGGCTCATCAATGGAGACTCTTCTTGGTGGAAGAACGTGTTGGAATTCAAATATCTAAATTCTCCGAGGCAGCTTCTTTTATATCACAATATACTTCTTAGAGCCTGCACTGAAATTTGGCAGCTGTGTAAAAAAGCAATACCCATCCTCGCTTCAAACATTTCTAAGGTCCCTAAGGGGGGCAACGGCACTAGAATAGGAACTGATAAAATAATGGGCCATCAACCCATCAGCAGTAGGCCCAGAACCCAGCAGATTCTCTCTTACCTTGGCCACAAAGGGATTCACAATTTGAGTCAGATATCCAAATGGGATATTCACAATCATCTCTGGACAGGATGGCAATTCCCCAATATTACTGATGAGCTACGTTCAAGCCTGGATAATCTACAGGCTCACCTCCATGGCATCGCACCCACCAAAAAAAACGATGTGGATTGTTTCTGTTGGGACCCTACAGGCACTCGCTATATAGTCAAAATTTCCTACCAACAAATATGTAACAGAGATCATCCCACCCCCAAATGGTCACAATGGAAAATTGTTTGGAAATCAGAGAATCTCCCCAAAATTAAATTCTTCATTTGGGTTCTTTTAAAAGGGAAAGTGCTTACTTCTGACAACCTGAAAAAACACGATGTTCTTGGTCCTTCCCGCTGCCCAAACTATCATGCAGCAGAGGAGACTATTCAACACCTTTTCATAAATTGATCCTTCACCACTGCTTGTTAGAAAGAAGCCTTCCTGAAGGATCAACTCCCCTGGGGTCCCCATAGCACCATTGTCGAACTCTTACACTTATGGAAGAAGAATTACCCTTGGCAGCACAAGAAGAATAATGTGGCAAGAAGAGTCTGGAACGCTCTATCTTACTCCATGCTGGGGCACATATGGCTAGCACGCAATCAAGTAATCTTCAAAGACAAAAAGATCGACATCAGGAATCTCTACAACAAGGCAAGAGGACTCGCTCTGGAAACAATAGCTGTCAATAGTCAACGGAACATTGACACGGTTGGGCTCTTCGTTGAAGAACATAATTATATAGGAAGTATGCTAGATCAGAGGTACAGGGGGCTCTGCAATGGCCAACACAGAAATGACACCAGCAGTAAATAAATATCTAGCAGCAGTTGGAAAATCAAAATGAAGGATAAGGAGTTTGCACTCTGGATAAGAAGCTGCAACACACACTATCTATTTTTTGATGGAGCCTCCAAGTCAAATCTTGGTAAGGCTGGGGCGGGCGGAATTATTTGTAACGCCAACAAAGACATCATCCTTGCTTACGAATGGGGACTAGGCTCCCTTTCCAATAATAGAGCCGAAGCCCTCGCTCTTTACAAAGGTCTTATTCAGCTCCAAATCCTTGGCATTCGCATAACAACAGTGATCGAAGATTCAGAAATCATCATCAGCTTAATGGTCCACAATCGAACAACCACCAATTTACCACTCCAACAAATTATAAAATGATGTCATGAACTCACCCAACAAATGCAAGAAGCTCGATTTATCCATGTCCTTTGCTCCCTCAATAAGGAGGCTGATGCTTGTGAAAACAGAGCCTGCTCCAAACCTTTGGGCATTCTCAACAGAAACGCCTTCGAATCCTTTTGTTTTCTGCCATGAATTGGAAAAATCCCCTTAGTTTGTCTGCAGAGGCAACTGTTGTAACCATGCCCAAGAATTCGATGGCAACCAGAAATATACTGTTGGAAATAATGAGCCCAGCCTCAACGCAGCAAATTCGGGATCTACAGGCCTTGAAGGCAACCCATTGCAGGATTCATATGTTTTGAAGACAACTTCTCTTTATCATGTTTTACAAATGTAGTTTTCTACTGTCACATTTTTTCCGAATTTACACTAGATCAACCTTCTCAACAGTCAAGTATAATCGGAGTGCAAAGGAACCTGGTCTCAATGATGTTCCCCTCTATCTCTTCTTTCATGCTTATAGCCCTGTAACAATGGGGCTTAGACTCCCAGTTTTCTCTTTTTGAATACAAACAACACCCGATTATGTCAAAAAAAAAAAAACATGGTCCATTGTAAAATCTAAGAAATTCCAAGGTTGATGCTACATAAGATGTCTAAAAGCCCCATGAAAAGGAGAAATTATTTTTTCACTTAGTGAGGATGTTTACTGTTTGAACTTGATAATCAAAAGCCAAACTAGAGGTTTTCTTCCAAATAAAAGATTTGAATGAAAAATATAAGCTCATATCAAACCACCAAGTTCCTATTTAAATTCAGAAATGACACTTGTAGTCTTAAATTATGTGTATGAATAATGATCATAAGAAATTTTTAGAAGTTGAAGAACCAAAACATGGTCCATTGTAAAATCTAAGAAATTCCGAGATTGATGCTACACAAGATGTCTAAAAGCCCCATGAAAAGGAGAAATTATATTCACTTAGAGAGGATGTTTGATGTTTGAACTTGATAATCAAAAGGAAAACTAGAGGTTTTCTTCCAAATAAAAGTTTTGGTACTGTAAATACTAGATATTTCTCATTTTTATTCTAAAAGAAAAGAAATTAAATTTTACAAATATTTAGTTCCAATGTTAGCACTCCCTACCTATACAGATTAAGGACATATAATTGAGGATGGATACAAAGGGATGTTAACATTAGGTCCTCGAAAAGTGTAGATTTGAGTTTTCCTAGATTTTTATGTTGATGAGGAAGAGTCTTATCTTATGCATACAAATATTAGTGAAATTGTTTTGGAAGTTCATAACTATACAACAAAATAGAGACAAAAACAATACATGTTAAACAATTATGCTTGATACTTTAAAGTTGCATACATTTGCATTGGAAGCAAGTATAACTCAATAATACATTTATTCATAAACTTAAAAATTATACAAAGATCACATTATTCTCCATGGATCAAATAATTATGATTGGATTTTTGTGTTTGTGCCAAAAGGAAAGCTATACCATTATCTTTCCTTCCAACTCAAGCACAAATGTAGTGCCAACAACAACATATATCTATATACAATTCTTTTGCACTATCATTGATCTCCATAAATTGTTCCAAATTCAATAAAAGGGCACATCAAAATCTATAACTCTAACCATTGTGATTATTGAGACAATGTCACCCCTAGAACATTGGTTGCATAAGTGTAATGGTGTCTAGAAGAAAGCTAGTAATCACTAGGTATCCTTCTTGCATAATCACAAATGCACTGCCAAGAATAATTTCAGAGCACTAACCTTGGCGAGGGTGAAATATTGATAGTTTTCCTTTTGGAACAAGAACAAAGAAATCTAGTGCATTTTATAACTCCTTCTAACACAAATAAAAGCACATTTCCAACAATAATGTTGGATTGCAAAAAAATTTCAAGGGACGCAAGATTTACTTCTATCACAAACACAAACACATTTTCAACAATAACATTGCAAGATGAAGGAAATTTAACATATTATAACCTTCCTTCTAGCATAACAACATACATATTACTAATAACAACATTACATTATGAAGGAAATATAATGTGTGCTAGCTTTCCTTCTATCATAAGTAGAACCCCATTTCAAGCAACAACATTGCACCTTAAATGAAAGCTAACAATCAATATCATTCCTTCTACTACAAACATAAGCATATTGCTAGAAGCAACGTTACACGGTCAAATAAATCTAGCACATGCTAGATTCCCTTCTAGCACAAACACAAGCACATTGCCAACAACAATTTTGTAAGGCATTTGAAATCCACCACATGCTAAATCTGCTTCTAGCGTAAATAGAAGCATGTTACTCAAAAAAAGCATTTCAAAGTAAAATAAATCTTACACATTCTAGAGTTTCTTCTAGCACAAACAAACTCACATTGCCAAAAACAACATTGCAGGGTGGAAGATATATAACCTATGCTTCATTTACTTCGAGCACATTGCCAACAATAACATTGTAGTGAGTGGGAGCTTAAACAGGATTAGCCTGGACTGACTGGGTTGGAGGAGGGGTGTCGAGGATCCAGTGGAGGAGGAACAAGCTCCCACATACATGAATATCACCACCAATTGCCCTTTCTTGGTCATATAAACCGATAAGCTCTCTGCACAGTTTAACGGTGATGCGCAACATGGCTATGATGTCGGAGCAATACAAGGAAATTGCCCTGCTCTGATCTGGAAGCTTCTTTATTATTTTGAGATTTATGTCAAGGAAAAGTGACAGAAAGGAAACGTTTCTATTGGCTTCACCGATCAGCATTTCAAGATGACCAGACAACCTGGGTGAGATGCTCTGGCTTGTATTGCTGATTCAAATTTCTTCTGTCATTCTGGATTATTTTAGATAAAATTCTTATTGTATTTTCATCTCGCTCGCTTGAGTTTTCATAGTATGGAATTAGTGTTATGAAGTTTTACTGTTAGGAAGTTCAACATATTTGAATTTTATAGAAATTTCCTACGAGTTACTAGATATGGTAGAACAATGAATCCTTTCAGTCAAGAAGCTGTCAATAAATACAATAAATATAAATAGTACAGAAACTCTGTGTCATGGATGTTTCCTTGCCAATTATAATCATTGAATAACACAAACATAATTAAAAAATAAATAAAAATTGAAAAGAAAACAAAAAAATTACACGTGAACATTATTTTGTGAATTGAATTGAATTTATAATGTTGATACATTAATCTCGAATTTCAAATGGATTTGAATTTACTAAATTATCCCCTATATCAATAATATGCATAGTGCAAGGGAAACTATTTCTTACCTGGAATCTTTATAGCCCTTGTTTCTCTTTGTTGTTATTTATTGTTTCATTTCCCATTTCTCACTTCTGGTAGCAGGGTGTCCTTGCGGAACAAAATTTTCTAGCAAGCTGTAGGAATATTCTAGTCCAGCTTTCAATTGAAGTCCTGTACATAGGATTTTTTGATCGATTTTCCCTGTTCATGGAGTTCTTCCATTGTCAAAAGTTGCAAAAGAGAGATGTTATTAGAGATCTATTTTTTGCAACACATGTTATTATAGATGGGGTAGTATATATCTTGCATTGTTTCCATTTCTTAAGCAACTAGATTCTACTCTTTTCTTATAGGAAAATCTTTTGAGTTACTGTTTTTATTTTTTTGTTAATAGATTTTCCATGGAGAAGAAGCACCAAAATTCCAAAACCATGCAAAATGGAAAACTAGCTGTAGAAAATTTGAAAACATAGAGTTTTTGTAGTAGGTTAGTCATCATCGTGAAAGCATCAACCATTTGTTACACAAATGACATCAACCATCTAGAGGTTTTTTTTTCCATAGGAAAATTCATGATTGATATGAAAATTACATGCTGTATATGCTGTTTTGCATATTCTGATATGTCAGCTTGTAGCCACATTCATAAAAATAAATAGTTATCAGATAAGTTCCAAAAATATAATAGAGATGTGTATGTATGCATAAAGTTCCAAAAAGAGTTGAGTATCATCAGCTAAGTTAGAGCGCACCTGCTCTCTGTTTTGGTATATCTTCATATGGTCTGTGGAAGAAGTGATAAAACTGATGATCATTATGTTCCATTATCTCCCATTGGTCCCTTAATAGGTGTGTTGCCTCCTTGGATAATGAATCGGAAATTTGATTCCTCTCCCTGTATATATGATGACAAGAGATATGGTCAAATTGTGCTTTGAGTTGATATACCTCTTCCAATATATTTTGAAGTGTGTGTGTGTGACAAGCAATAATCGCATTAAACCAGTCAATGATGATCTTTGAGTCTCCGAAGATCTGGAATCTATTGCAATGTTTTGTGAGGGAAAACTGTGGGAGAGCTCTAAGACAGGATAGTTCAGCATAATTGTTTGTACCCCTCCCCAATCCAATATTTATTTTGTAGAAATGAAGCTCTGTAAGGAAAAGGTGCACTCCCCCCCCACAGCCAAGATGTTGAGAAGAGTCATCAAAATAGGTCCACGGAAAGGATTTATCAATAGTTTTAGGGATGATGGACCAAGGAGGAGGGAGAGGAGGGTCATCTGGAATCAAATGTTAAATTGTGGATATATGGGCAGATATGGTCAGCCAAGATGGAAGGAGGTCATGGAAGATAGATCAATTACGAGAAATCCAAATACCCCGGCAGATTAAGATGGGAAGGTTACAGAGCTTATGTGGTTAGGAGGATTGCCACCATGATTCCCATGCTTGATTGACTGTGGGGCCTGACTAGGTCTTATTGAGATTGTGGGCTGTCAAGATATGGGTCCAAAGTGATTGAGTAATAGGGCAAAGGAGAAAGAGGTGTTCAGATTCCTCCACTGCCATTTTACAGAGTGTACACCATGATGGGCCGATGAAAGAATGCTTTTGTAGGTATACCCCGGTGGGGATATTATTGGGGAGGATACACCACATAAGCAACTTTACCTTAAGCTGGACATTTCAGTTTCCATAGTGGACTCCACCACCAGCGCAATTCCAATGGTTGGTGAGGCTCATATATATTCAGATAGCCCTCCTTGGGAGTGTATTTTCCATGTTTGGAGATAGCCGAGATGATCTCGTCCTCTCTATCTGTGATGTGAACATGTGATTCAGAGAGAGCATATAAGTAGAGTTCCCAATTGTTTTCCCATTGATGATGAACATGTAGATCACGGTAGATTAGCTAGCCTTGGGAGAATATGGTTGTGTTGATTGGGTCTACCACCTGATCAAGAGTATCATAACCATCATTTTTCAGTGTGAGGATGAAATATGGAGGGATGATATGAGTGTTTCCACTACCAGACCATGGATCACAA
Source organism: Pinus albicaulis (assembly GCA_034641835.2). Classification (NCBI taxonomy): domain Eukaryota; kingdom Viridiplantae; phylum Streptophyta; class Pinopsida; order Pinales; family Pinaceae; genus Pinus; species Pinus albicaulis. Next base: position 616,498,643 of record CM076569.1, read on the forward strand.
CCAATACAGACTAACTTGCCAGAGCCAATTTTCCATGCAAGTCCAATTTTAATGTATTAAACGAAGTTCAAGATGGCTCTTCGTATTGTTGAGATATTAGTTCTAAGCCAATTCCCCCCTCTGATCGATTCAATCGGTTGTAGTGGATGGATATATTTATGTATGACAAACTTGGTCCAAAGACTATGGTTTGTTAGTATCTTCCACACCAATTTTGCAGCTAGTGTGAAGGAGAATGTGTTCAGGTCTTTGATGCCCTAACCCCCCCCCACTGTTTTCAGGTCTTTGACGCCCCAACCCCCCCACGTTTTTGGTAGGGCAATGGGATTCCATCTATCCCAAGCAAAGGTGTGTCCCTCCTTTGAGCCATTCCACAAAAAACGATGACAAGTTCTCTCCTGTTGATAATACCCTTGGGTATCCAAGCCAAAGACATACAGTAGACTAGGATGGCCACCAGAATATATTTAATAAGTACCAGTCGACCTGCCCGAGAGAGTCATCTATGGTGCCAAGAATTTAGCCTCTTGTCTATCTTTGCAATCAGCGAGGTCCAATCTACAACTCTGTAATTGATTGGTTTAAGGTGAAACCCTAGGTATTTTAAACCATCCTCAAATCTTACCAAACTGAAGGGGAACCGATGCATAGAAAAGTGAGTCTCATGTGGAGAGCATCCATGAATGGTAATAGTATATTTGGAGTTTTTACAAGACATACCTATTTCTTTGCAGAACAGTTGAAGTATAGAGTTGACAACAGCTATGTCACCTAGGGAGCCATTCAGAAATATAATGACATCGTCCACAAATAACAGATGTGTCAATATGCAATTTTCTGAGATTTTGATATCTTTCAATCTGCCCCTTTCCCTTTCATCAATCAGGCACCTGCTCAGACCTTCCATGACAAGTAGGAAAAGTAGAGGGGAGAGTGGGGATCCCTGTGTAAGGCTCCTCTCTGGGTGGAAGAATTTTGTTGCTGCACCATTGATGAGTACGCTATAGGAGACAGAGGTAATGCAGGACATGATCCAGTTGATAACTGATATTGGGAAACCAAGATGTGTGACGATCATTTTGATATAGAGCCAGTTGATGTGATCAAAAGCTTTTTCAAGGTCAATCTTAAGGATCATGCCTTTAATGTTCTTAGTGTGCATAGAGTGAAGTCCCTCCTATGCAACCCCAATAGCTTCATGAATCTGCCTGTTTTCCAGGAAAGCAAACTGTTCGGGGGAGATATGTTCAGATAGGATGGGCTTGAGTCTATTGGAAATAATTTTGTAAATGCAGTTACACATGGAGATAGGGCGAAAGTCCTTAAATGAGGAGGGGTGGTCAGACTTGGGGATGAGGGCAATGAAGGTAGAGTTAAAAGCATCGTTTAGACAACCTGTGCTCCTGGTTTCTTCCACCACCTCCTGTGGCTCTTGTCCCAAAAGATCATAGAAAGAAAGGTAGAACTCAACTGACCATCCATCAGGGACAAGACCCTTTTCCTTCTTGAACCATTTGAGAACAACCTCCAACTCTCTCATAGTGACTGGGTTGAAAAGTTCCTCTGCAGAGTTCTGGTCCACATACCTTGGGTATAATCCAACTACCTTGATTGTTTCTGCTGGTGTGACATCCTGAGGGCTTTATAGAGGTTCCTAAAGTATGAAGTGCCTAGGTTGGATAGCTATTCAAAGGATGCAGCAGGAGTTCCATCCACATTTTCGAGTTCCCAAATGGTATTTATGGCCCATCTACATCTGGAAAATTGTTGAAAGAATTTAGTATTTTCATCCTCTGCTTTTAACCATATGGACCGACTTTTAAGTCTCCAATATTCTTCCCTGTCTTTGAGGATTTTAAGGCAGTCAAATTCCAATTTGATGAGGTAATATTTGGCAGCATTACCCACCATAATTTGGATCCTCAAGTTGAGCAATCTCCCTCTCAATCTTGGAAATCTCTTGGTCTGTCCGTCGTCTCTTGTCTTTTTCCCATTCGATAGACATTCTCTTAATAAGGTGTAATTTATGGGAAAAGGAGGCAGAGCTGGTGTTGTTGGGATGATTTGGGGCACTCCTCCAAGCCTGATTGATCATCCGAATATAATCTTCATCCTGAAGCCAAACTGAGCAGAACTTGAAGAGGGAGGCATGCTTGTGGGATCCTCCAAAGATCTCAAGGTAAATGGGTGAATGATCAGAAATGCCCCTTGATCCAACCAATTGTCTATAAGATACCAAGTTTTGTAGCAATTCCTCCTTGATAAGGAATCTATTAAGTCCTTGGGCAATCATAGCATCACCTGTACGCCAATTGCGCCAAGTAGGGTAGGGTGATTCCATGGTGGGATCAACCAGGTGATGGAGAGTAGATATGTCTGAAGAAGTCTGTGAGTGGGTCCATGTGAGCATTGGATCTCTAAGATTTGGCAGGGCCCATAGAGAAATTTAGGTCACCTGCCAAGATGATGTTATCTGCTTGCATGAAGGTTGTTTGAAGTAGGACGAGAGCCAAAAATCCTGTCAATGATGATAGGGTCCATATACATTGACAATCCTTAATACTTCCCCAAGCAGCTCAGAGAAGATGTCAGCTACAAGTACTCCCTCCCTACCCCAGCAATTGATGAGTCTGATAACCCGTGGGTTATATCCCAGAGCCAGACCGCCCGATCGCCCTTTGGCATCTAGTGCATAAAATATCCAAGAGGGAAAGAGGGAAGAGAGGACAATAGTAGTAACCTTAGATGGCCCCAAGGTTTCTTGTAGGAGCATAATATCCACATTAACTGAGTCATAGAGGCGCCTAAGGGCAAGGCGCTTAGTAGGGCTAGCAAGCCCTCGACAGTTGAAAGAGAGGCATTTCATTGGGTAATCATAGGGGGGGCATTGATTGCTCTAAGGACCCTTTCAATGGATAATTTCTTATTAACCACAATGTCCAGGCTAGCTTGTAATATGGCCTTGGATATCTTAGAGTGTTAACCCCGAGAGGGTTTAATAGAGATGTGGGGAGGAGTGGATACATGACCTAAGTCAGCAAGGGAATTTGAGGGACGAGGTCATATATTATAGGAGTGAGAAGATGCAGAATCAATTGTATTCTCCATCAAGGGTAATGAGGAGGATGAGGGTGGGGGGATGGATGGGGGGGTAGAAGAGTAAACCTCAGGGGTAGATATAGTGGAGCAGACTATGGAAGATACTCGAATACGAGGTGTAATATATTCAGTACAAAAATGCAATGCAGGAGAAGACAAGATAGATGAAAAATTAAAAGGGGAGAGAGGAGAGGTATCGATACCCGAAGGGTGTCCCGATGCTGCAGCCATTGTCGTGGATCTGGTGATCCGAGTTGAATTGAGGGTAGTGGCAACATTGACAGTCCCCGAGGGTGGCAGGTCTTGTGATGATGTAAGATTACACGACAATAGAGTCTGCCTGTTTAGTGAGATGGTGATCGGATCTTGTAGTGCCCAGGGAGCAGCTAAAGTAGGTGCAATAGGAGTAGTAGTGAGTAATGAGCAGTCCTAGTACACATGCCTGAACTTGTGACAATGTTTGCATCTGAAGGGTAAATCGTCATAGTCCAAGATTTGGATGCAAGTCGTATTCCTCCAATGAATCTTGAGGGACTCCTCCAATCCCTCCCTTGTATGTAGATGAACCAGAATTTGAGCAAAGGCCATCTTTCCCGACTCAATGTAGGTCTAATCGTGATCTAAATAATTCCCTAGTATGTTCCCAATGCTAAAAAAAATCTCCTCCCATAAATGCAGAGGAAGACCAAGGAGACGAACCCATATGGGGCCAGCCCCTAAATGTTCCCTCTCTGGATTGAATAAAGGGATCCATCTTGTGAGGTGGACAGGTGCAAGTTCGATGTGCCAGAACTATGAGAGAACCCAGTTTGTAAGATCCTTGGAAGTGAATTGGATGGAAAACCATCCCTTTGTCAATGTGAATACAATGGACAACTCCTGTAGGGTGTTGCTCCAAATTTCAATTACCCATTTTCAGAGCCTCTTTGCGCTGTAATTTCGGCCTTGAAACCGACCCACCAGAACCTTGTCCACAGTCCCCATAACATCCGCATTTGGATGCCCTCACCAAGGGTGAGCTGACTTCCTTTGTTGCAGACCTCAACGCACTTATTTTTCTGGGCTGCACGAGGGTGTGCACAGGTGGAGTGTGGCTCCGAGGAAACTGAGGATGGTGGAGTGGTGGCTGCATCCGTGGGCGGGGGGATGTTCAGTTCAGGGAGGGTGACATTGAAGCAGCCAGATGGTGGGTGAGATGAAGCAGGAGTAGTACGGGATGGGATAGGGGATGTGGACACCGCAAGAGGAAAGGCTGTGTGCAGCATACCTGTGGAGCCAGGAAAAAAGTAGAGGGTGGGGGTAACCCCAGAGAGTCGATAAGAGATGGGTTTGGACCCAAGGGTTCCGGGAGCAGCAAGGGGAAAGTTTTTGCCAGGAAAGAAAGTGAGGATGGAGATGGAGGATGAAGGTCAGGTGAGTGGACTTGATTGAATTCAATCACAATGATTATGATTGGGGAAGTAACAACATTGAGGTCAGGAACCAAAAATGAGTCAAAATCTAGGATAGGGTATGAGGAGGTGGGGTGAGGGAGTGAAACCCTAGAAAAAACGTCTTGTAAATGGGAGGAAACAATCGGTAAAGTGCATATCATACCTGTAGTGAAACGTGAAGGGTGAGACTAGATGTCAGCGAACATGAAATGATCCTTGGAGTAGTCGAAAATCTCTTTGTCCATTTCAGAGGCCATGGTCAAAACACAACCGATAACCATGATTGGGAGACCACCAATAGGGGGTGGTGAGGCAGTCAAGACAATCCAACAACAACATAGGGGTCAAAACACCATTGCGCGAGTAAGAGGGGGTAAACTGTTGGGGACGTGGAGAACCAGGGGTGCGTCTCAAAACACCAGTCCGCAAACCCGCAGTTCATGGGTTCAAGCCACCCAGATCACAAAGTTCAAACAAGCCCTCATCCTCCTTCCATCTTCGCGCACATCTCCTGGAAAACCATCTAGAAGTTATAACTTATAGCATTGTTATTAAATGATCAATCATAACATCAACCTTCAAGTTTCAAATTTCAACGGATAACATTTGTCATCGACCATGAAATGAAACATGGCATCATGACCGAAGATTTGTAATATACCGTGAATGTTCAAACTTGAACCTTAAAGTTATATTGTGATATGATGTTTAAAAATAGTCCACAATAAAGAGTTAAGACAAATAATTACAAGATTTAGAATCTAGATTATTCTAAACTGAAAAAGACAAATAATTTTACTATCTATCAAGTTTTCCTCTTATTGGTGAGAATTTGTTAATTTTAGGGGATTAAAAATTAGTGATCATGCTGAAGGACCAAATGTTGACAAATATTGATCTTATTAATGATTGTAGAGACCTAGTTCAAATACATGAAGATGTCTAAGACTTCTCTTAAATAAGAAGGCTTAACATATTTGTTGAAGCCTGAATTTTATGCTAATGTTGGAGACAAAAGAGGTGAATTAAAAATTGATATAAAGAGCCACCTCATAGGAATTAAGGGTTCTAGTTGGAGACTTGGAGTAAGGCCATCGAACAAGAAGTTTATATTCCTTGTAGATATGCGGTTTTTCCAAGTCATATATGGTGTTTTGATTGGAGTAGAGCAATAAGGGTTATGTGTACATAAGTACGAAGGCTAGCAGAGGGACCCACAAGATAGCCACGGAGTAGTGTATTAATTTATTTAACTATTTCCTAAAGTTGGACTTATAAAAAACTTAAAAATCCTAAGTTAAATTACGATTCAATCTCATCCCTTCATCAAGATCTAATCTCAACCATTGATTGTGAAGCAGGGGCTTTGGTCGAAATTATAAGAGGAGATAGAGTGAGTAAGTGGCCAGTCAGTGGAGCACAAGAAGTGTGTTATATCAGTGAAGAGAGAGACTAGGGTTTCAACAAATTGCAGAGCTAGTGACTAAGAAATAGATTGAGTGAGGGCCGTGTTATTCTCCCAACCTCAGCATAGTTATTTCACTCGCACGTGTGCACAAGAGGATAGATCTACAACTCGCAAGTGTGCCAAAATAGACAGATTTGCAAGACCCTTCGACAAATCAAGTGCATAGTAGGGCAATCGATTTATCTTGGGAAAACTATTTAATTAATAGGAATTAATTAAGGAAAAGTGAGAATGCTATAGAAACTCACACGGATTGAGTTTGAGATGATCTTAGCCATTGATGGAGATCTAATCATAGTCGTTGGTTCACCAACGAGAGATTGTAATAGAAACTTGATGGGTAGAGGAGAAGACATCTCAAAGAGTGTTCAACATCCAATTGCAGTGATTTAGAGAAAGGACGTTGTTGAGCACTGAGAGGGAGTTCTGTAGCAGAGGGGCAACAAAATTTTGGGGTAGGAGACTCCAAAATTTCTAGTGGTATTTTTTCGGAGTGCCAAAGGAATTTTTTAGTTGACAAAAGGAGTTGCACAGGGGCTTGCGCAAAGTACCACTAGAGGCAGTTCGATTCAATTCAAGAGGAGGTCAATTCAGTTGCAGGTGGCCAGGATAATTTTCTAGAGGGTCGGAGGATCACTTCTAGAGTAGCATCAGTCAAACAGAGGCAGATTCGAGGCAATTTGGAGCAGTTGCAATAGATCAGTGCGTAGTGGCTTGCGTAGGGGTTCTTGGATAGCTAGTTCGACTACATAGTAGGGAAATCAATTTATCTTGGGAGCTGATTAGTGCTTATTTGTGGAGAAAGGGAAGCTTTCCCCTGCTGTAAATTTTCTAAAGACTGCCCTTTTGCTGAAGATAATAAAATGCACACAAAGTTTGCAGGTTTTCGTGCCCTTTTGCTGCAGATAATAAAATGCACACAAAGTTTGCAGGTTTTCCCTGGAGTTGGGATTTCTTGGGTGTATCTTGTGTCTAATCATTAAATGTGTTTGTCTTCTAATTTATTATGACTCATACTCGTATAAGACTCATTTAGCTATTGGATTGGCGACCCGTATAAGACTCGGGAATGACCCGTATAAGAATCGTATTAGACTCGGCAAAATACATAAAAAACTTTTAAAAAATAATATTAAAAAAATATGAATTTTTTGTGGGTCGACGGGTCTTATGCGGGTTCTATGCAAGTTACATGCGGGTATTCACGGGTTCAATATGAGTAGATGGGTTTTATGCGGGTTTGGACGAGTACAGGTAGAGACTGTGGGTCCTATGAGAGTGACTTGTCTTGCTATAGAACCCGTCAAGACCCACAGGTACTCATGGGTCTTATAAGGGTTGTGCTACACTGGTTAGAAAAATCAATGTATTTGCAATTTAAGTTTCTGGAACAAATATTATTTGTATTTCTAGTTTTTACACTGAGAAAATTGTGAATCAGTTAGTGGGTTTAAGGAAATCTAACATGGTCCATGGATGATATTGTCTTATTTAGGTATTCATAGTTATTATTTTCAATGGCAATTATGTATGTCCTTTGAAGTGGTTATTATTACATTGTTGTTAGTGAAATATAATATCTATCCTCGTCAATGGAGATAAAAAGCATTTATAGATTAATGAGGTTATAAAGGTATGCTAAATCAAGTAAGGTGAAGGAATTACATACAAACCCCAAGCTGATAAAGTCAACATGTGTGATTTGGAGAAGTCTGCAATGGTATTATATAGTTTTTGTAATGATGACTTTGATGATAATGTCCCAAATGGTGTTATTATTGTCGAGGACGAAGACTTAGATCACCAGTTTGGCCAAGAAAAGAAGAAATATGTAGGAAATCAGTTGGTTGAGCATTGGCTTCATGACCTCCCAAACCTTCACTTTATGTGGTAAAGTTGTAAAATGTAATGTTCTTGTGAAAATAATTTCCAAAAATACGAATTAGCCTATCGATCCCCATAGGATATATACCTTGATAAAGGGGAAAAACCCCAAAATACCAATGTTTGGGCAAGTTTTGGGGAAGCTGGGCAAAGAAACCCATTGTTGGGGCTTGGTGTGAATTTTACTCAATTAAGGAGAGAATCCCCTCAAGGAAATCTATAAATACAAAAGGGTTTAATTCATTTGGATCATCATTGGATTGGAACAATTATCTCTGTTTTCTTTGAGTCTGAGGCTCTGAGGGCTTTAAGACCCCTTTCTCCTATTGATTTCAGTGGTGAAGGATTGCACCCTAGGTGATAAACTTCTTTCTATCTTTCATCTTTCTCATCTTTTTCTGGCACAGGAATTTCCTTACATAGGGAAAAAAAGATAGATTGGTGGAAGGATCTGAAGTGAAGCAAATCGACCCGCAGCTGGACGAAATTTTCCTAGGGCATATTTGCAGTCCATCCTAAGGCAACTGAAGCTTCCTATATTGCAGACAGAAGCTTGAGGAACTTTGAAGTCATCTGAGGTAGACAAACTCGGATTTTCTCATGTGATAGAGTGACAAGGCTGAAACATTCAGTGGAAACAAAATGAGGTCTGAGGAATACCACTGAATCTCTCTGTGGCCTGAGATTTATGGAATGCAAAGACACTTCTAAACTTGGAATAGTCAGAAGTCTTTGAAAACATAACCGAATCCTTCTAACATATACGATTTGTCTTGAAATTGTTCAGTCAAGGTCCTGAGGCAGATGCATAAGCGTTTATAGAGGGAGTTCACAGGTCCTTAAACTCAGCATTAACCTTTCTGTGATAGACTAGGATTTGAGGGTATTTCATTCAGTCTATTAGTTGTCAATAAACAGGATCAAATCACTGATTAGATAGATGTATAACTAATTATTGGATTACCTTTCTCTGGATTCATTGTCTCTACTCGAACAAGTGACATTGTGGATGAATGAACAATGCTACAGGGGTTGATGACTAAGCATTGATAATTGATGAGAATCCATCTAATACTATGTTATTAAAAGAATTATTGGTTTTGTCATTGATTGAACGAAGAAATGTCAGTGGAAACCCTAGATGCCTGAAATCATAGATTTAGAATTAAGTGGCAAACAATACTATTTAGTTGAATTTGTATTGGACTGTTGAATCTCTAGATATGGTATGAAATATTATACTGTATTTCTTATTGATGAATTATTAGTCAATATTATTAGAACTGTAATATTGCTCCATTGCACAGTTACTACCTATTTCATGGTCGAATAAGGGAAATAATTCTGATGGAGACCATAGTTCTTCAAGAAACCCTAAGTACAAAATTTCTCTAGGTCATTACAGTGGTATTAGAGCTGACTCTCCTGCTAGTCTGGAGGGTGCTTGAAGATGGAGCAGCTGGAAAATTTTGTTGGCAAGGAATATGTAAAGTCGTGGCAGAAGTTAGAAGAGCAGCAAGCGGAAACTATTAAAAGACTGCAAGAAGGGAACAAAATGGCCCTTACAAGATTAGAAATATTTAACAAAAAGGCTGTAGTATCTAAGGAAAATGAAAAATATCAATCCCTAGAACTCGATGATAAGAGCAGACAACAAAAAGGAGGTATATGAAATGATTTTCTGGCTAGCTACAAGAAAGTTGGATCAAATGATATTGATGATAAGCCCAAGCCTCTAAAATAAATCCATGGCCAGTGGTAACAGTACTAAAGATAAAAGAAGTCGGCTAAATCTCAGGGAACAAGATGGACTTCTCAAGGAAAGGGACAACTGTTCTGATAGCAATATCATTCAAATTTCATATATGCTAAATACAGATGCAGAGGATGAAAGTATTCTTGATATAGGAGAAGGTAAAGACAATAGTACCCCCTCTGATATCGTGATGAAAAATCCTCCATCCAGAGGGTTTCCCCTTGAACACGACTCAACAACAAAGATACGTTCTAATCTTTGGTTGTGGCTATACAAGAAGCAGACAAGTGCCTGCGAGGATCTAGCAAGAGAAGAAAGGAAGCATGAAGGTGATTTGCGAATATTTGCTTCAAACACTGAGTATGGAGTAGGGACAGAACATGGTCAAAAAGCATAATTTACAAAGGTGGTTGCTGATGATTTTGATGGTGCATGTGTTAAAATGGATAAGGAAATTTCGGCAATAGAAATTAAGAATTCTAAAAACATGGAAGAAATTGCACAACCGCCTACATTATTGAAAGAATCTGTGACCGAAAGAAAATTGTCCAAATCGACAAAAAATAAGAGAAGGCAGCGGGCGTATATCAAATTGGCAACCTTTCATCATTATCCCAACTTCATGTGGATCAAATTTGAATTCACAGAGGGGTCCCAGTTACATGAAAAACGTGGAAGAATTTTTTTAGCTTTTGAATGTTAGAAGACTGCAGAAAGAATAATGAGAAAATGGAGGGGAGAAAAATCACCCATTTGTAGCCAATCTCTTAAGACACAGGTAAGGTGACAAGGGACAAGCAGTAAAATAATTCTTAGGAAATATGATGTGAAGCTACTTGGGAACACTGGAAAATTTATGGGATTAGATGAAGAAAAACCGGCGATAGAGGAGGAAGAATGCCCAGTGTCTACTTTCAGTAGCTCTAAAGGACAAGCTTGTGAATTGATAACGAAGCTGGTGGAAATATAGAATCTCTTCTTGAGGGTGTTGTTAATGAACTGTAGTCCCAAAAGGATACTCAGTTGGATAGCAACTCGCAGAGAGCTATGCACACTCACGATCAACATAGTATGGCGCATTGTGCTGATGATCTCCAACTAGTTCCATTTCAAGAAAAGGAATCATTTTTACATTTGAAATTGAAGAAACAGTCAAACTACCCTCCAAAAAATTCTTGTCATCCTTTGAAAATTCCCCGGGAAGTGCTTTTCAACAAGATTTACATTTTATGGTCAGAGATGCACTCAAAAGTTAAAACATATGAGATAATTGTTGAGAAGGAATTCCCATATGTCTATCAAACAGCTAGGTTTGAAAAAAATTCATATATAATTGGTGATCTTCCTGCTGGAGATTACTATATTCACTTAGCAGAGATCATATTCACAAATGGCCTATCTGGGATGCGAGGTTTTAATGCCTTTATATAGGAGGATAAGATTCTTTCTGAGCTTGACATATATGCTTGGGTTGGTTCAAACACTCCACTTGTTTTGATGGATACCCCGGCACATGTTATTGATGGAGGAACTTTAACTCTTAGATCTGAAGCAGTCACTGGTAGCCCTATTGTATGTGCCAACTACATTAGAAAGGGCATTCTTTTCCTTGATTTTCCTCCTGTACTATAACTTCAGTTGAAATGATCTAAATATAATTTCCTGCGAGATACAATGATCTAAATAAATGACCAATATGAATTTCCACTTCAACTTGACTTGGACAGGGACAACGATGAATATCTTTCTCCAGATGCAGGTGACTTGTTGAAGCTGTTGGATGTATCTTCTACTGAAAACACATTACCAACTACATATGGTGAACTTTGGCCTCCTCTTGGAAATCATTGTTTAAAGATAGTGGAGTTCATTACAGTCCCACTAAGGATGGGCAGTGAATTTGCTCAGCAGGAATTAGTCAAGTTGGGTGCTATTCAAATGATTATACATCTGTTTTTTTATTATCCTTTTAACAATTCCTTGCATCATTAAGTGGAGAGCATCATAGTGTCATGCTTAGAGAACAAGAATACATCTCCCATCAAGCATACCCTTTAGGATTGTAACTTAATTGGAAGTTTTTTGGCAACGGAAAGAAATCCCACTATTCCTGTTGATCAGAATAAGCCAACAGTATCTTACCCAGGAAAGGTTGCACCAAGAATAGGGAACATTGGTCACTTGACATGAATTGCAAACAAGCTTACTCAGTTGGGAATAAATAATATCTTGATACAATCATTGTTGCGGAGAAACGACGAGTGGACTAATTGGGAAACAAATATTCCTTAAAAATGTAATGTAGTGGGGAATGTTGTCCAGTGGACATGCAAAAGCTCAACGGTACACAAACGGACTATAGCTGGTGATGAAGATGATTTTCGTGGCAAAGATTATGATAAGTCAACAATGGAAAATAACCTTAGTCAAGTATTCTGATATGGAATGCTTGACAGTGAAGATGGGGAAGAGGCTCATGGAGCCATTGGTAAAGACAATGAGGATGCCTTCTTCGATGATGAGTTAGCAGAATTTGTTGTCTTCTCTCTCAGAATGGGAAAAAAATAGGATGGTGTGATGCTGAGAGAGATGATGCTCACCAATACAAATTGGTTTTCCCTTCAAGATGACATGCATACTAACTAGTCAGTGTCGGCATCTCTTGTTTCGTCATCTCCCAGAGTAGAGCATGGTCAAACAAACAACATAACAACATCAACTAATATTGGTGGTAATAGTAGCAGTAACGATGAAATTGTGTTAAAAGATGGGAAGTTGGTAGATACATCCACTTCTACAAAAGGCATTTTAAATTGTGTAGATATAGAAGCCAAGCTAGAAAGCACCTTAAATTTTGATTTGTCTTTGGTGCTGGAGAACATTGATATATCTGATAATTTGACCTTCCCTCAATATGTTGAAAGAACTATTAATATATTTTCTGTCAAACCCCCTGATTGGGTGGAATGGGAGAATGCAGTAGATTTTGAGGGCACTTTTGGCAGAAATCCATTTAGTGAAAACAATCGTTTTGAAGTAAACATTGGAAATCCATCAGAGGCAAGTGTTAATTTCAAATCGGCTTGTACAGGCCAAGATTCAAGGATTAAAATGGATCATGTAACTAGAAAAGAGACAATTCAAGATAGTTTTGTTCCTAAACGAGAGGAGGCAGAAGCAAATGAACTAGCGAAGAAGACAATATTGCCCTTGTTTGAAGAAAATATGGAGTTTGTGGGAACAAAGAAAGCCATGGAACATGCTCTAAAGGAAGGAATCGAGGAAGCCGCAACGAACTTGTCATTGCTTGATGTCAAGCAATGTTGGGAAGGGGAGATTGTAATGTTCCTGAAAAATTAATTTCCAAAAAGACGAAGTAGCCTATCAATCCCCGTAGGCTATAGTCCTTCATAATGGTGAAAAACCCTAAAATTCCAATTATTGGGCAAATTTTGGGGCAGCTGGGCAAATAAACCCAAAGTTGGGGCTTGGTGTGAATTTTATTCAATTAATTAAGGAGAGAATCTCCTCAAGGAAATCTATAAATACAAGAGGGTTGAATTCATTTGGATCATCGTTGTATTGAAACAATTATCTCTGTTTTCTTTGAGTTTGAGGCTCCGAGGGTTTTAAGACCCATTTCTCCTATCAATTTTAGTGGTAATAGGTTCCACCCTGGTTGAGAATTTTATTTCCATATTTTATCTTTCTTATTTTGTTCTGGCATAGGAATTTCTTTACATAGGGAACAACTAGATAGATTGGTGGAAGGATTTGAAGTGAAGCAAATCGACCTACTGTGAAGTTGGACGAAATTTTCCTAGCGCAGATTTGCAGTTCATCGTAAGGCAACCAAAGCTTCCTATATTGCAGGCATAATCCTGAAGTACTCCAAGTCATCTGAGGGAGAACAACTCAAGTTTCTCCTGTGATAGAGTGACAAGGACGAAACATTCTGTGGCAACAGGATGAGGTTTGAGGAAGACCATCGAATTTCTCTTTGGTCTGAGATTTATGGGATGTCAAGATACTTCTAAACCTGGGACAGTCTGAATCCTTTCAAAACATAACTGAAGCCTTCCAATAGATACGATCTGTCCTGAACTTGTTCGGTGAAGGTCCTGAGGCAGATGCGGAAGTCGTTACAGAGGGAGTTCACAGTTGCTTAAACTCGGCGTTAGCCTTCCTGTGATAGACTTGGATTTGAGGGTATTTCATTCAGTCTATTAGTTGTCCATAGACATCATCATGTCACTGATAGATATATCTATAACTAATTATTGGATTACCTTTCTGTGGATTCATTATCTCTACTCGAACAAGTGACACTGACATTGTGGATGAATGAATGGTGCTACAAGTGTTGATGATTGAGCATTGATAATTAACGATAATCCATCTAATACTGTGTTATTAAAAGAATTATTGGTTCTGTAATTGAATGAACAAAGAAATTTCAGTGGAAACCTTAGATACCTTAAACACTAGATTCAGGATTAAGTGGCAAACAATACTATTCAGTTGAATTTGTGTTGGACAGTTGAATCTCGGGATAAGGTACGAAATATTATATTGTATTTCTTATTGATGAATGATCACTCAAGGTTATTAAAACTGTATTGTTGCTCAATTGCACAGTTACTACCTATTTCATGGTTGAATAAGGGAAAAAATTTAGATGGAGACCATAGTTCCATAAGAAACCCTAAGAGCAAAATTGCCCTAGGTCATTACATAAAACACAAGTGAAACTCTAGGGGCAATGCAGAACAGTTACCCAATGTCACCACAATAATTCCTTCACTTGTTTTAGTCCGGCTCTCCTTCGGCACAAGAGGGCAATACCTGGACAACTAAATCTGATTTATGATGTAAACTTAGGATTTATTGATGTTTTAGCAAACAATAAATAAAAGGGTTTGAGTTTATATTTTTTGGGTGGTTGAGAGGAAGACCAATGCCAAACATGAACTTAGGACAAATGGATTCTAAGGATATTTAGAGAGTTGGAATATATGGGAATGTTGATGAGAGATAATGCTGTCACAAAATGCTAGGATCTATCTATGAATGTTGTTTCAGATTGCAGAAAATTAACTAGAGGGCCCTTCCAAGGGTGCTCCACGTACATATGCAGGTCAACAAAGAGGTGACCTTTCTATAAGCTGGGATCTACCCTACCTTTCACTTAGATGATAGCAATAAATTATCCAATTTAATAACAAGAATCAGTGAGGGAAAAGCGTAGGAAACACCTCAACAGACATCCTTGTTTAGATGGCAGATTTTTCCCTTTAATCAAAGCCCCTTACAACAGAATTTAAGTGTAATTTCCAGTCAATAGAAACAACAATATGGATATCCTTAGTTTAATGTATTCATTATGTATACTCGATTCTGTTGTTTTATTTGTGTTTCAGCTCACAATTCTATTCAAGGTGTATGTTGTATTGTTTGTCATCTACTTGTAGTTACATGGAAAACACTTAATTGCATACTAAATTCTAGTGATGTAATTATGATATTAAAACTAAGTCCCGAAGGTACATTGCTATCAATAGATTTGTGATGCTTATGAAATAGGGGGTGAGGGGATGTTAGGGGACCAGGGTATACATATGGAATTTCTATACCTGAAAAAATTTAGAAATTAAAAACTCAACTAAAATGTATTGCCATTCAATATTTCATCCGTACACAATTTCAATTTGACATTCATGATTCAGAATTGAAAATTCTCACTCAAACATTAAACAATCATATGGCATACAATGATTAGAAAAACAATAAACTTGATCATTTAAATTTATAGTTCCCTTGTGTTAAACCTACTACTTATAAAAATCATCTAATGACATTTTAAAAAATGGAATAGGAAAAGCAACATAGCTGGTTTGTGAAGAGAATTTTCTAGTTTTTCTGTGTCCTATAGTATGATGGTTAGAGTAAGGCACTGCACTAGTGTTGACACGGACTGTTGACTCTCATCAGCACACACAGGTCCACCAGGCTAATATATTTTAGGTGTGATTCCCACCCTTTACTGATG
This sequence comes from Pinus albicaulis, assembly GCA_034641835.2. Taxonomy (NCBI): domain Eukaryota; kingdom Viridiplantae; phylum Streptophyta; class Pinopsida; order Pinales; family Pinaceae; genus Pinus; species Pinus albicaulis. The sequence goes on from CM076569.1 coordinate 616,514,332, forward strand.
GACCCTCTAGTTTGTGCCATAGGCTACAACATTCATTTTAAAAGGGTTGAGATCTTTATACATTTCCGTCTTAAGTTGCAAGAAATGAAGTGCAGGAAATAAAATGGAGAAAGTTAAATCCTAGTACACAAAATGAAATCAATTGAAAAAGCATGCTACATTACATTAATTCGATATTTAACAAAAAGAAATGTATAAGATGGCTTGATACAATTTAAAATTTAAATCTACTGCTGTCCTAATCAGTAAGTCAGCAATGCATATATATATGGATTAGTGCTAAGAAACAATTCATAAACATAGCCCATTTTCTAATTTGGGATTGGCAACTTTGTATCTTTTTATTTATTAGAAGATAGACTTCATGTCTTATGTTTTTTACCTCATAGGTTAGATATGCTTCTATACGATCTACACTTGCACTAGCACTATATCTTGTTTTTGATGCACCTAGCAATTTATTTAACCTATTTATGGTCACTTGTTGGACATATATATATATATATATATATATATATGTGTGTGTGTGTGTGTGTGTGTGTGTGTGTGTGTGTGTGTTTGTTTGTTTAATTTGCCTTATTGACAGAAATTAAGATAGCTTCGATTCCACAAATAACATCTCCAGCTTTATTCAAATACTTTCTATCACTGTCTCAACTTATTTTACAGGATCACTTGTCTCCAAAATTGTGAATCCTTTTTGGTAATTACTACTTTCTTTTATACAAAATTGGAATCTGGGTAGGTGAAGTAATTTAGCTTCCTGACTATTCACCTCCCTTGATTAGCCAATAAAAGTTTAATCATTTACATATGTAACCTCGTCTTTGTAATCCTTTCAGGCTTTATATGCTTTTTCTATTTTGAATGAGTTGGTAAAGTGATGTTTTTCAAATGGCAGTTGGATGACACCTAGCCTATTTTGGAGTTTGGTTTGCCTCTTTTTTAAGTTATATTTGCAGACATAGAGTAGATCCTTCTGTGTTGTTGGGGTATGTGTTGAAAACAGTAGCGTGGAAGGTGTTCTTGACTCATGCCTTAGTCAAGAAATACCACGATCAATCTTTCTTTAGCATGGATGAGATCGTGAAACAAGGAAACTCATGTGTGGAGTTGGAGGAACAGTCAAGTGCACTTCCAACAAGCAGTTCGAGTTTGGAATAAGATGAGTTGAGAGCTTTAGTTTCGATTGAGACAAAGACAAGTTATAACTACAAGTTATGAGTGGAGAAGAGTTCAGTTCAAACTCAGTTAACTTACTAATGTCAACTGCTTTTCTAAAATTGTACTTGCCAGAATTTACACGATCGAATTGCTTAAAAGAAGGAAGGAAGGAATAATTGTATTCGTTATTGTTTTGCACGAGTATGTGTGAGGAGAGCTTCTTGCTAGGAGAGCGTATCAAGGAGGAGCCAATATGTAGATTTGAGAGAGACCATTCCTTGCAGGTTTGTGCTAGGATTTAGGAGTAAATTCCTAAAGAATAAGAGCCTATTATGCGCTAGGTAAAAGGAGATTTCATGTGCTAGGAAATAGGGACATATTGTGCAAGGAAAGAGGAGATGGTTCAAGGTTTTTTGCAGGGAGTTTCAAGCTTAGTGTAAGTAGTGAGAAAAGTTAGTTTTCTATTAAAACAGATTTCCTTGTAAAGAGATATATTTTTTCAATTTTTGTCAATAAAATTCTACAACAAGAAGAGGGTTTTCCGAGTTGGGTTCCCTAGAAAAAATTATTGTGTTATTGTGTGACTGTGTTTCTTTATCTCTATTTCTATTTCTATACCACTGCTTATTTAGAGTAGATAATTTCTGTGTCTTGGTGAATGAAAGTTAGTTTCAGATTGTTCAACAAGGAGTTACATAATTTAAAGGAAAATCTACATGGTATAGGAGCAGAGAACAACATAAATACCAGCACCAGAGAATGGATTTGTAAAGAGAAGTTCTTTGGAAAAGGAAGATGGTGTACCAAGGACTGAGAGCATATCATTGTTTATAAGGAGCATCCAACTCCTCCTCATGGAAGGAAAGGATCACAATACTATTGGAAGACAATGGGGTTGAATAATTTGTTAAGAACACTATACCACCACCATAAGATGCCCAACAGTTGGCCCGACATACTAAGAATGATATCAAGGTAAAGAGGATTATTCTAGAGGGGGTCAAAGATCATATTATTCCTCATTTATATGAGAATACTGCATATGATATGTTCAAATCCATCTTAGATCTGTTTCAAGGTTGCATTGATGTTGGGAAGCTAGCTCTCAAGGAGAAGCTAAGGAGTATCCAGATGAGAGAAGGAGAGCCCATCCTCACATATCTTTGGAAGTTCACTCAGGTTCGAGATGAGCTAGTTGCTATGGGTGTCACTATACCAAAAAGTGACCTTGTGAGCTTTGCTATACTAGGACTATGACTAATGTTTCATACGTTAGGATGATTCTGCCCTAGTGTTCCCTGCAGCAATTTAATTTTTCATTTCTCCACTGCATAGTTCAATTCGATATACTTGTTGAACAACTAAACTTATGTAATGAAGCAATGAACAATATACCATCTAACAGTTCTATTTTATGTAAACAAAAATACAAAAAAACCTTTGGCAAGACATTGTATTATTCAATAATGTGCAAAAACCATAAAATTCAATCTCATACAGTTCGTAGTTCAGTCTAGAACATATATGATCCACACATGAAAATGGCAGGCTTCTTTTCAAAAAATCAATGCCCTAACTAGGGCCCACAGTTGAAAAATCCTAAGTAAATTCCTCCAGACAACTTCAGACCTATATTAGACTACTTGCTATGGTTGATCTGAGGGTGCTATAGTCCTCGACCATCCTCTATCTACCAAGTCTGCTTTAGGAATTACTTCAGCCTCCTCTGCTTATCAATGACCTCGACTTAAGCCACAAGAATATTTTGCTACAATAATAGACATACACATGATTGGTTTAGAGGTATTTCACCATCGTGTGAGCTCAAAGGTCCCTACTCTTAAATGGCCCCAGCTTCGGGGGGTCTCTCTCATCCACATATTCAAATTTTCCAACACAAAATTGAATGGAAAAAAATTGATTTGACCAAAATCAATCCACAAATATTCATACCTTCATTGCTCCCCATAGACAAGTTACAGTGTTCGGGGGTCCCACTTAGTACGAATTCCACGGGGTCAACCACATAGCTCCGTTTCTTCCAGCCCAGAGACCCTAATTTTTCCCATAATTTCCTGAGGTTGCCACAGATAGAACTAATCTTATTCCTTGCTGATTTGACAGTTTTGTGACTTCAATTAAGGACTCATCCTCTTTAGAAATGCTACTCCTTTCTATGCCAGAACAAAAGAAAAATGTAATGGCGTCAACTAAGTTGGAATCTTTCACCACCGAAATTGACAAGAGAGAAAAGCGGTCTTAAAACCCTCAGAGCTGATGCTCAAGAAATAAATGAGTTGATCCACAATGATGATCCCAATTGAATTCAACCCTCTTGTATTTATAAATTTCTTATAGGGGTCTCTTCTTAATCGATTGAGTAAATTTTACTCCAAACCCCAATTTTGGGTTTCTTTGCCTAACTACCCCAAACTTTCCCAACATAGGATATTCTGTTGTTTTTCCCTTTATCTAGGACTATAGCTTACGAGGATTGGATAGGCTATTACCTCCTCCATAACCCATTAATTTGGAGAGGACATTACAATCCCCACTCCCTGAATTTTCTTGCCCTCAAGAAATTGCAGACTTGAGAGGGTTGCATGAATGGATGTGTGGAGAATAAAGAAGGCAACCTTCAAAATGCTAAAGATATGGGTTCATCAACCAATCAAGTGCAATATACATTGCGTGGTAGTAATGAGTGAAATGATTTCATCATATTTTGTAATGCATGTTGAGTAGCTTATCATAAATAAAGCAAAAAGATTGATAGTAGAAGGTGCTACTTATGGGTCACAATTGCTTATGCTTCTTGAAACTTTCATTGGTAGCTATTCTTGAGATTCTAATTTTGGTGTTGTAATGGATAATATCTTTGTTAAGGCTTGGGAGGAGTTTTGTAAATAACATGCTTATGTTATTGATGTACCAGGACCAAAAGCAGAAACGGAAGTGGTTGCAACTATAAAATATAAAATGCATGTAGTATTAGGTGTGATAGAGGAGCCACAAGGGATAGCTCATTTGGTTGAGTTCCTATTTCTAAGTACCTCCCCTATTGGGAGGTCGCGTGGTCAAATCTCCTCGATGCCCTTAGGGTTAGGCCTTTCTAGTTTGGTTGACATGTAGATCCCTTCGAGTTGATTTACTTGGATTTTCCCGTGGATGTAGTGACCACTCAGTGTCCGAGAACCACCCTAAAAAAAGGTGTGATTGAGGGAGAAAGTTTTACTTTGTGATAGAAATAATGCTTTTAGCCTTCCCTATGATAGTTTAGTGGCATTAATTTGTTTGTAGCATAATCACAAGCATTGCAGGTTAAAATAAAGCTAACACATGCTAGATTTGTTTTTATCACAAAAAAAAACATTACATGGTAAACTAAATCTAACATGTGTTGGATTTGTTTCTAGCACAAACACAAATATTTCAAGCTTAAACAAATCTAGCACCTGCTAGATTTGTTTATAACAAAAAAAACAAGTATTGTAGGGTAAAATAAATCTAGCGCGTGTTAGATTTGTTTCTAGTAAAATCAAAAGCATTGTAGGGCTAGAGACAAATTTACCATGTGCTTGATTTGTTTCTAGCACAAAAAAAAAACATTGCAGGGTAAAACGAGTCTAGCACGTGTTAGGTTTGTAGGGTAAAATAAATCTAGTGCATATTAGATTTGTTTCTAGTAAAATCAAAAGCATTGTAGGGCTAGAGACAAATTTAGCATGTGCTTGATTTATTTCTAGCACAAAAAAACATTGCAGGGTAAAAAAAGTCTAGCATGTGTTAGGTTTGTTTCCAACACAAACATGAACATTGCAAAGTAAAAATCTAACATGTGTTATATTTCCTTATAGCAGAAACACATGAATTGCAAGTTAAAACAAATCTAGTGCATGTTAGATTTGTTTCCATCACAAACACAACCATTGCAAACTGAAACAAATGTAGTGTGCATTAGATTTGTTTTTAGCACAAATAAAAACATTGCAAGGTAAAACAAATCTAACGTGCATTAGATTTGTTTCTAGAACAAGCACAAGCATTACACGACATTTCTCTTGTGTTTTCCTGACACTGTATTTTTTTACTCTACAATGCTTATGTTTCTGCTAGAAACAAAGGTAAAATAAATCTAGTGTAAGGAAAAACACAAGAACATTGTTGGGTAAAACAAAAGCACAAACACAAGCATTGCAAGGTAAACAAATCTAGCGCATGTTAGATTTGTTTCCAGTACAAACACCAAAATTGCAAGTAAACCAAATACAACATGTGCTAGATTTCCTTGTAGCATAAACATAAGCATTGCAAGGTAAAAAGAATTTTAGTAAAAACACAAACACATGCATTGCAAGGTAAAACAAAACTAGTGTGCCCCGGATTTCCTTCTAGCAAAAACTCAACCATTGTATGGTAAACCAAATCTAGCGCATGTTAGATTTATTTATTTTTCCAAGGAAAAATTTGTAATTTTCATTTATGAGAGAAAATTACATGTTGTATCAGCAACATAGTCATCTATGCATAATTCAAAATTCATTTTTTTTCCAAGGAAAAATTTGTAATTTTCATTTATGAGAGAAAATTACATGTTGTATCAACAACATAGTCATCTATGCATAATTCAAAATTCACTTACAGTCATATAGTTCAGATTTTCATAAATAACCATTAGTAACAATATTGTGCATATCAAAAAAAATATCTACATAATCACATGTGAAAAATAAAAACCGACCAAAAGCCCTGCCAAAAATATAGCCAAAATTAACATCCTAGTTAGACTGCCCCCTGACCCTCCACATCCTCTATGAAGGGTTGATGGAAATACTACTACTCGTTCTGTCCATCTTGTTTGATAATGAAGCAGTGACCCCAGTCTAGCTACGATGCTTCTTCAGATAGTTGATCAGCCACTTGGTTCCTTTGCCTGTAAATGTGAGAAATAATAATGGAATCAAAAAATGATTTTAGTGCCATAACCTCATTCAACAAAGCTCTAAGAGTATGAACATGACATCGGGAATCCCCAAATATCTGAATCCCGTTGCAACTCTTCTCTCGGGCGAAGGTAAGGAGGAGTCTGAGACTATTGAGTTCAGCATAGTTGTTTGTACCTGGGCCTAATCCCATTTTGATATTATAGAAGTGAGTATCGAAAAGATAGAGAGTAGGCCCCCCTCCACAACCATGGATGTTTGATGCCCCATCGAAATAGGCCCATGGGTAGGATTTTTCAATAGCCACTGGTATGAGTATTCTTCCCTGAGCTTCGGGCTCATCGTTTGGAATTGAGAGGAAAAATGTCACTATAGTGTTACTTATGAGAGGTCAGTCTATCACATCAATTTGAAAGATAGACTGATTACGGGCCAACCATTTGCCCCAAGATATCAAGAGGGGGAGATTACGATCTTTTAGGCAGATAGCCGATTGCCACCAATTTTACCAAGCCTCAAAGACAGAGTTTCCATGCTAATTAGATGAGATACCCAGAGTAGCTATGGTAAGTTTCTAGATCATTTTTCTATTTTGGTAGGTGAGGAAGAGGTGATCTACGTCCTCGGGCTGATATTTGAAAATATAACATCTAGAGGGGCCATTGATGGATCTCCCGATCAGGTTGTCCTCCGTCGGAGCGCAATTGATGAGTATGCACCACATGAAAAGTTTGGCCTTTGGTGGTGCCTTCAGCTTCCAAAGGTGTCTCCACCACCACATTCTATTCTGGGGTTCAAGTTCTGTACAGAGACAGACATACCCTTCCTTAGGTGAGTATCTGCCCCTCGGAGATAAAGCCCATAAAATTTCGTCCTCCCTCTCAGTGATTTTCATATTGGGTGCACGGAGGGCCCTGAGATAATTGTTCCAAATTGGATTCCATATATTCGGGATGTCGAGATCCTGTGCCGATTTCTAGGCCTGTGTGATTCAAGAGGAATTAGCTCTATCAGAAATTTGTGATATGGTTTGAATTCCTGAGTCCTTCAAGTGCTTTCTAATGGCCAAGGGTAATTGGTACATCTGACCACATCCAGACCAAGCATCCACTCCAATCTTGATTTTTCTCCAGACCCAATGCTCCAAGCAAGGCCTTTCTTGATGATGTGAATCGATCTGGTGATGGCTCGCCAGATAATGGAGGATCCTAGAATGTATGAGGTGGGGCCTATGATCCAATCAAGGTTAATCCAAGGAGCAATATATTTGAAATAAGTTACATCTTTCTAGAGGCTGCTAGCATTGAGCAGATGCCACCCCATTTTGGCAGCCAAAGTTGTGGCAAAGCGATTAAGATCTTTTAGCCCCTAGCCACCCTAGCTTTTGGGTTTGGCAATCCTCTTCCATCCTATCCATGAAAATGTCCTGCCTTCAATTGTTCCCCTCCAAAGGAATCTTCTGCAAAATTTTTGTATTCTAGCCATCACTCCTTTGGGAATCCATGCCAGTGCCATATAGTGTACAGGAATTGCCTCCAACACTGATTTTATTAGAACTAATTGCCCTACTTTGGAGAGCCATCTCTACTGCCAAATGTTTACTCTCCTCTTGATGTTTTCAATTAACCAATTCCAATTAGTGATGTGGTAGTCATTTGGCGTTAGACATCACTCGAGATATTTAATGCAATTCCCTGCAACCAAAATGTAAATGGGTGAGGGCATGTCTGCATTCCCGCTTAAAGCACTTCACCAGCATGATAGTAGATTTACTGTGATTAGGGTCCATAACTGTAACCTTACAGAAAACCTCAAGAATATTTTTGAAGTTGTTGGTGTCTTGGATGGATCCATAAAGAAAAATAAGTACATCATCTACGAATAAGAGATGGGTCAGATCTATAAATTCAGATAATTTGACACCTTTTATAGTCCCATCGGCCTTGGCCTTTGCCAAAATTTTGGTCAGTCCTTCCATGATTAATAAAAATAGCAATGAGGATAATGGGCAGCCTTGACGAAGCCCTCTACCTGCATGAAAAAATTCAGAAGTTGCTCCATTGATGATTTGGCTGAAGGAGGCATTTGTGATGCATCCCATGTTCCAATTGATGAAGGAGTGGGGGAAGCCAGTTTGGAGAAGTTTGAGCTCAATGTAGGTCCAGAATGTGCAATCAAAAGCCTTTGCAAGGTCAATCTTGAGGATGGTGCTTTTAAGACTTTTGAGCTTGATAGAGTGCAAGGCTTCCTAGGCAGTACTTATGGCTTCATGAATTTGTCTCTGGTTAAGGAAGGAAAATTGTTCCTTGGATATGTGAAAAGATAATATGGGCTTGATGCAATTGGCAATGATCTCATATATGGTCTTGTAGATACATTTGCAGAGGAATATGGGCCGGTAGTTATTAAAGGTTAAGGGTTTATCAATCTCAGGTATGAGGGCTATGAAAGTAGTGTTGAATCCATCGTAAATATGACCAATCATCCGGTTCTCTTCTATGATTTGTAGGAGGTCCCTCCCAATGTATTCAAATAAAGTGAGGTAGAATTCAATGAGCTAGTCGTCCAGACTAAGGCTCTTGTTCGACTTAAACCATTTTAATACCGCTTCAACTTCCCCTAAAGTAACAGGGGCATTTAAGTTTTCAATATCATCTTCCTCCACATATCTGTGCATGGTCCTGGCTATCTAAAGTGCTTTTGGTATGTTGGAAGCTCTAGGGTCACTGTAGAGATGGGAGAAATGTCTAATACCCATATCAACAAGTTGAGCATGGTTATTGGCCACCCTTCAAGCCTGGTCCTTCAGTTCCCAGATTATGTTGATACTCTTTCTGCCTTTTGCACATTGTTGGAAGAGTTTAGTGTTGTCATCTCCCACCTTGAGCCAGATGGCCATGCTTTTGAGCCTCCATGTTTCCTCATGTTGCCTTAACAATTTGGCTTTCTCCATTTCCAATTGAATGAGGTGGTCCTTGGCCTCAATGCATTGAAAGCTGAGGAAGTCTGATCCCAGCAAGCTCCCTATCTCAGTCTCAATCTTATTCAGAATTGCTTCACCCTGTATTTTCTTCTCTCTGGCCCATTTTATTGTAATTTCTTTTAATCTGGTCATGCTGTTGTAGAAGACACGAGCCAACTCAAAGTCAGGCATTTGATTACAGTGAGTATAGGAGCTTTTAGATTTTTTGTGGGTACACACTAGATTTTTTTTTAGCATACACAAATGAATTGCAGGGTAAAATAAATCTAGTGCACACTAGGATTTTTTCTAGCAAAAATACAAGCATGGTAAGGTCAAACAAAATAAATCTTAGCTCATGCTAGGTTTTCTTCTAGCATAAACACAAACACAAAAATTGTAAGGTAAAACAAATCTATTATAAGGAGAAGCATAAAAAAAACACTGCAAGGTAAAAACAAATCTAGTGTAAGACAACAGACAAAAGCATTGTAAGGTAAAACAAAAGTGCAAACACAAGCATTATAGGGTAAAAGAAATATAGCGCATGGTGCATTTGTTTCTAGTATAAATGAAAACATTATAGGATATGACATATATAACATGTGCTAGAGTTGTTTCTAGCATAAACACCAACATTGCAAGTAAAACAAATCTAACATGCAATAGATTTTCTTCTAGTATAAACACACGCATTGCAAGGTAAAAAAAATCTAACACAATGCTAGATTTGTTTTTAACACAAAAATCTAGCATATGCTAGATTTGTTTCACCATGCAATGTGGTTTTGTTTGTGCAAGAAGGAAATCTAACACAAACTTAGCGTGTGTTAAATTTCTCTCTCCCTGTAGCATATTTATGATTCTTGTTTATTTTATGACAAATATAATGATGAAGGTAATGATATTATTTATAATTCATTTTTTTTTTAATATTAGAAACTTTGATAGTAGTTTCTTAATTTTATTTTCAGAAATCATGGACTATGAAGCCAAAGAAAATTCAAAGGAAGTATCTATAAGGGAGAAGAAAGTTAAGGAAATTTACCACCAAAATTTGTTGTAAATCGTATGGCATTTTCAACACTAGTTTATAATTTTCTGCAAATGGTTAGGTATTATGTGAATAATTGAATGATGATTAATGAAGTTTGAGCTGCCATTTTCTTATAAGGAATTTGCATATGATTCGAAATTCCATATTCTTTGCATTCCTTATTTTTTAATTTATTGAAATTTGTCAAATATTTCTATACAAATGTTTTTAGATTCCAAGGACTATTGGATTCCAAAAACATCATGATTTATAAGTGTATTTTGTAGCCTTTATTAGTTTGAGTTGACTTGTATTTCACGATACCAATCCATTCATAGGAATAAAATATTTCTGATTTTTTTAATTTATAGTAAGGTAGTGATAATGAAAATGATTAGTTGAATGGTTATTTAATGTGTTCATATCATATTTTTTTAATTTATAGAAATTTAAAAATGCTTGTTCCATACAAATTAAATAAACGTATTAGGTTGTATATGTAAACTAGACATATCATTAATTTGTTCATTTGAATGGGGCCACTGTAATAATGTTTTTTTTATTGTTATTTAACTAGTAAAATTCACTTTGTTACAAATGAAAAAAAATATAATATATACTAACATCATTTTTTAAATGTTTTGAAGTGTTATGTTTTGATGCTCTTAAACAATGAAGTGTTGAAGTGGATATATGCTAATGCGATATATGTGGTTGCAGTGTAGATGCATATGGGAATTAATATAAGTTGAAATATTTTGCTGATATTTGAAATGGAAGGAGTATTCATCTAATCATACATTGGAGATGAATTGAGTTGTCATATTCGAAGAGAACTAAATTGGCAGTTTGGTAATCACTCCTATTTTTTAAGTCCTTCTCAGTCGTAAGTATTAAATATTGCTTAAAAAATTATTATGTTGCAATATGGACATTAGATGTCACTGATAAGTACATTTCATACGCACTTTGAAAATAAAATACTGACATAGGGGATTTTAAATTCATATGAAGCAGGTCTTGTTGCCATTTGCAAACAAAAGTGAAGGTAGGGAGAACAATACAATTTTATGAGAAAAGGTTGATTGATGTGTGGTCCCAATATGGAGATAAATACGAAGAATCAAATATATTGCTAATAGATGCATCAAAGCATCCTTCTCAATTCCCTAGATATCGGTCAAACCACATCTTAATAAAAGCCTATACAAGGCAAGAGCATGATAATTGGCTTATGCAAGTTTTGTTTCCATTTCTTAAGCCATTTCATTGTATCAAACATAAATGTGAGTACATTTGAATGTTCAATAGAACATGTACTTCATTGTAATGGATGATGATTTTTTTTAATAAATTTACTCACAAGAGCATTCAATTTTTTCAATGCAACTTGCACATAGTTTTTTGTGAATGAATTTGTGTGATTTATTATTTGATTTGAAATATATGTGAATTGAAAATAATACTAATATACATTATCATTTTATTTATAATCATTTTTGCATTGAATTTGTTGTACAAAATATTTATTTTTATAATGTGTATGTGTGTATATTAATTTACATTTTATAAATGAATTATTCGTCATTCAAATCATCTTATTATATGATTCATTGAGGCAAAAATTTATTTTTATGGATTTATATTTACTTATATTCATTAATACTCATATATAAATGCGAAATGTAATTTTTAAAATAAAGTTCAATGTAAATAAATGTACAACTCTTACCAATTTTTTATTATAAATAATTTAGTTGATAAATTCTTCATGCACTATTAAGGCTAATTGGAAATGGGGCATAGGTAATGGGCCATAGGTGAATGATTTGAACTTTTTGAAGTACAAGGTCTGTAATTTCCCAATTGCTATTTTTTGGTAATTTTGTATAGACTCCAATTAATATTTTTTATTGCAATCATATCATATTGAAAATCAATAAAACAAAAAGTCACTTGTTGACTTTTAATTGCCTATAAAATGCATTAATACGAGTGTATACATGTGATATAAAAATTTTAAAATCAAGCTCCATTGTAAATAAGTTTTCATTTCTTAAAAAGACATAAATAATTGATCATGATTGTTAAGTGGAGTGTTAAGATTGCATTAAGCATCTACCATAGATGATTTATGTCTTTAAAATTTCTAAATTGTAAGGAATTCATTTCATTGTCCAGTGATGACTTTTTATAAATTTGTATTTTTAAATAAAATGAAATTATATCATATGAGCCAACAATGTGTTATCAAATTTTATTAATGTGATACATAATTGCCATAAATTATGAATCATTTCTTCCAAAAACATATATTAAAATTTCTTGATAATAAGTGCTAAGTAGACTATTTAGACTAGTGGGAAATGGGACATAGATTAGTGACTTCAAACACTATAAATTTTAAGGCATATGATTTTCAATCTATAATTATTTAAATTTGAAGGCATTTGATTTTCATTCTATAATTCTTTCTAACTTACATGTGCTTGTAAATCATTTATTTTTGGCTGCAATCGTCTTATACGAGTCAATAAATCAGGAAGCTTATTGACTTTCATTTTTTATCATGTGGTTTAATAAGAGCGTATAAATGTGATATCGTTGTTTTTGAAATCAAACTCCATGTAAAAAAAAATGTTTTTAATAATTAAACATGTAATAATTAATTGATCATGAATATAATGAATGTTAAGTGGACTACTCATTAAGCCCCAAGGGTTAGCTCAAGTGGTCTAGAGCCAAATGTGAAGTTCTTTGATATTGTTAATGATCACAGGTTCGAATCTTTGAGTTCGTTGGGGTGAGGTTCCATAACTAGGGCCGATGATTTACTCAAGGTAGCATCTGCAAAATGGTGGGATGTACTCTGGGTTTCTCGTGCTTTCATTCCAAGTAAAAATAAAACATGGACTATTTAGAGTTGCAAATAAATGTACAAGTCTTACCAAAAAAATGTGTAGATAATTTAGTTGATAAATTCTTCATGCATTATTAAGGCTAATAGGAAATGGGGCATAGGTAATGGACCATAGGTGAATGATTTGAAATTTTTGAAGTACAAGATCTGTAATTTCCCAATTGATATTTTTTGGTAATTTTGTATAGACTCCAATTAATATTTTTTATTGCAATCATATCATAATGAAAATCAACAAAACATAAAGTCACTTCTTCACTTTTAATTGCCTATAAAATGCATTAATACGAGTGTATAAATGTGATATAAAAATTTTAAAATCAAACTCCATTGTAAATAAGTTTTCATTTCTTAAAAAGACATAATTAACTGATAATGATTGTTAAGTGGAGTGTTAAGATTTCATTGAGCATGTATCATAGATAATTTATGTCTTTAAACTTTCTGAATTGTAATGAATTTCATTTCATTGTCCAGTGATGACTTTTTATAATTTGTATTTTTAAATAAAATGAAATCATATCATAAGCCAACAAGGCACAAAGTTATGTTATCAAATTTTATTTATTTATACTGATTAATATGAGTGTATTAATGTGATATATAATAGCCATAAATTATGAATCATTTATTCCAAAAACATATATTAAAATTTCTTGATAATAAGTGCTAAGTAGACTATTTAGACTAGTGGGAAATGGGACATAGATTAGTGACATCAAACTCTTTAAATTTGAAGGCATTTGATTTTCAATCTATAATTATTTCTAACTTACATTTTCTTGTAAATAAATTATTTTTGTATGCAATCGTCTCATACGAGTCAATAAATCAGGAAGCCATTTATTGACTTTCATTTTCTATCATGTGGTTTAATAAGAGTGTATAAATGTGATATTGTTCTTTTTGAAATCAAACTCCATGTAAAACAAAATGTTTTCATAATGAAACATGTAATAATTAATTGATCATGAAGATAATGAATGTTAAGTGGACTATTCATTAAGCCCCAAGGGTTAGCTCAAGTGGTCTAGAGACAAATGTGAAGTTCTTTAATATTTCTGTTGATCACGGGTTCAACTCTTTGAGTTTTTTGTGGTGAGGTTCCATAACTAGGGCCGATGATTTACTCAATGTATCATTTTCAAAATGGTGGGATGTACTCTTGGGTTTCCCGTGCTTTCATTCCAAGTAAAAGGAAAGAAAACATGGACTATTCAGAGTTATTCAAGAGATGGGTCATAAATGGATGTCTTTAAACGGTTTGCATATATGACGTTTGATTTTCCCATCCACATTAATAATTTGTAAATTTCAAGTCTTAAATAAATTATTTCTAATAGAAATAATGGGATAGAATCCAACACATTAACATATTTATTGAATTCTATTTAGTTGTATGCATTGATACAAGTTTATGAATGTATTGCACTTTTGAAATAATTTAAGATCTTAATGTACGTAATGATATTTTTTTTTCAAAACAAATTAGAATTAATTGATAATGAGTTCTATGTGGTCCATTTGATTTTCAATCCATAAATTTTTATAACTATGTATTACTAAATCAATTACATATATATGCAATCATCTCATTTAATTCTATCATTCAGGAAGCCATTTATTAACTCTTATATGCATATTATGTGGTTTGATATCAGTGCATAAATGTGACATTGTTGTTTAGAAAACTCCATGTAAAAGAAAATGATTTTCCTGATAAAACGTGGAATAATTACTTGATAATGAATGTCAAGTGGACTATTCAGGCTCATTCAAGAGATGAGGCATAAATGGATGTCTTTAAACTTTTTGCACCATAATATAAGATTAGATTTTTCCATCCATAATCTATTTATTTAAGTGGACTTTGTTTGGGAAAAATACTGCGTGGGGGGGGGTGAATCAGTATTTACTGCATATTCAAAACTTTCACTTTTTCTGCTTCTAAAATGCATACGCTACTTTCCTGAACCAGACTTGCGTATATACGCGGATACCCTTTACGAAACTCGCGTATACACAGATATCTATTTATGTCATTAATTCTTCACTTAAATTATTCCTTCATTTATTCATCAGATA
Organism: Pinus albicaulis; assembly: GCA_034641835.2. Taxonomy (NCBI): domain Eukaryota; kingdom Viridiplantae; phylum Streptophyta; class Pinopsida; order Pinales; family Pinaceae; genus Pinus; species Pinus albicaulis. Next base: position 616,529,442 of record CM076569.1, read on the forward strand.
TTCAATAAGCAGTAAACATGTGCAGTAAGAACAGAATAAATCATCACACAAAGCATCACACATGAACACCGGGATTTTTAGGTGGAAACCCAAGTCGGGAGAAAACCACCGCTGCAGTTGCTCAGCCTTCAATATTTTATTATAGAGAAAACATCTTACAACATATGTGTTGGTGCAGACTCTACCAGCACGCAGGCACCCACCTGCGCTCGTTTACCGGCCTCTCCTGGAAGGGAGCTCCAACCCCCTGACTCGTTTACCAGCCTCTCCTGGAAGGGAGCTACGACCCCCCGATCTCGTTTACCAGCCTCACCTGGAAGGGAGCTACAACCCCCTGACTGAAGGCTACAACCTTCAGCACCACCTTGGACCACGTTTCATCAATTTTCACACTGGATCCACAACTTCAATAGAACACCACTTGCAGGCCACATTTCATCATATTTCCAGACTGGACCCTTTCCAAACTTTTAAGCACATACATACATCACCAACAGATACTTAACAACACAGATAAGATAGCAGAAACATAGCAGAACAGATCAGATATTTCATACCCCTTGCTTCAGCAAACCCTAGTTTGCATACGCGCTTTCACTTCACTGATGTCGCGTATATACGCGCTTCCATCCACACAAACCAGCGTATACCTCAGTGTATATTTTATTGCGCATACGCGCTTTCTCTTCGCTGAAGCCGCGTATATACGCGCTTCCTCCGCGGCGAAGTAGCGTATAGATCTTCAATTATTACAGAGCAGCATAATTCATCAGATCAGATATTCAGTTCAGATCTACCCTTTTGCTTCAGACAGATGTTCGCCTAGATGCTCGCCTCATCACAAATCTAAGCCTTCCATAATCAGATCTAGCAAATACAAGAGCAATTCAGATCTAGATCCCCTTCTTCATCATTGGTGCATCATACATTCAGATTTATCATTTAAGTGTAACCCTTTCCATTCAGATATACTTCAGAGAGAAGTATTCATTCAAGCTCAGACATCTTGCACCCACACTCATGATTTGCACAATGAAATTCTTCTTCTTATATAGGTTTTCCTTTTTCAATACCATGAGCCCCTTTTTCAATACCATGGGCCAAAACAATACCATGAGCCCAAAACTACCTGGACGGGGTCAATTAGGCGGATCATTACCCAATACAATGGGTCAATACCATGGTGGTTACCCCTGGTTTTGCACTTTTTGAGTGCTTTAGCCCATACGCGACTTGGAACGTTATTTTCCGCGTGCATACGCGACTTCCCCTAGGCCGATCCGCGTATACAAAGATACATACTCTTTTTATCATATTTTGAGCACATTCTGAATTCCTTTCTTCATTGCCTTCTGTACATACTGTAGAACCATCATATTTTCTTCATCAGGAACACATTCTCTTAAGCACAACTTCATCAAGTAAGTTGTCATCATCTTCATTAAGTGGGTTGCCTTTCAAGGACAACACTCAACACCATATCTCATCAGATTTACATCTTTTACCAAGTCCATCAAGTCAAGAATAACTTCATCAGGTGGATTGCCATAGAGGACAACATATGTCAACAGTCGCATGTCTTCATCCTCATTCAGTGGGTTGCCATCAAGGACAACACTCTGCATCATATTTCCAACAATCTCCCCCTTTGGACTTGATGGCAACCACGATGGTGTTTGGTTACCACAACAGATAGGTACCATGTCATTCTCCCAAATATGTCACTCTCCCAAATATTTGACATCATTAACTTCTCTTCATTCAAACACCATGTCACTCTCCCCCTTTGACATCAAGGGCAAAGGGCGGATCAAAACCAACACTCTCCCCCTTTTCTCCTCATGTGGAAGAAACATTCTGCAGATCTGATATGTGTTGAAGTGGCCAAGCTCCCCCTGAGTTCATGCTGAATCTTCAAACATATTTGTCAATGAAGTACATGACTCTATGAACTTCCTATCACCAAAGACTCATACTTACATCAATTATCCAACCAAGTGGATTTACATATGAGACTCAAGTACCCAACCAAGTGGGTTTACACATTTCAACTCATCTACCCAACCAAGTAGGTTTACAAAATTTGACTCAGCTACCCAACCAAGTGGGTTTACAAAATTTGACAAGTCCTTACATGACTGAATATTACAATTTTACATCATGGGTCTCAACAAGACCTTTTCATCAAAATACAAATATGACCATTTATGACCAACACCAGAAAGTCCTCAAGAAAGAGAACATATTTCAGAACCATCATAATGCCAACAAAGCATTATACTCAGCAACGCTAATGCTCCCCCTGAAAATGTGCATCCAAACATCCGTTTCATATGACTAAGGCTCCCCCTTAGTTTGTGCATCCTGAACACTTTCACCAACAAATCATCAAGGCATCTTTATCAAAACATGAGAAATAGAATTATGAGAACTGGAACACCACCAGATATACCAACCAGTATCAGAGATACCAAACAGCACTGCAGCTGTGCTGAAGAGAGCTGACTTCAAAAAAATTGTCAGCAATCAGACATACGCGGTTTTCTGTGCATGAACTCGCGTACATACGCGACTGTGTTTTAGGAAACCCGCGTATCCCAAGTCATCTTCTAAATTTCAACCAGATTTGATTCTCTGAGAGGAAAAGCCAGTGTTCAGCTTCTTTCTGAGATATTTGTCTGCTTCCCTAGACTACAGATAGAACAGAGTAGTTGTGTCTTCAAGCGTCATCCAATGGTGGTAGCATAAGCGCATTAGTAACCAGGTCTTCATATTCCGTGCATCATCAATACATTCTTTCCAAGAGAAATTATCATACCAGAACATCATCTTCCGATATGTGTCAATCATCCATGTGGTCCAAAATCACCATGATCTTCAAGATTAAACATGAAGTAACAAATGTAGGCAAAAGATCTTAACCATAGTAACAAGCTCTGCATGAACTAGACTTCCAATTTCATCCAACAGATAAACTTCAGCAAGCAGTAAACACAGCTCATTCAACGTCTCATCATCATAAACCATGTACCAAGCCATCATCATTTGAGCATGAGTATCACAATAACCAAAGAATAAGCAGTCATATTGCCAACAATACAATCATTAGTATTCAACCTGCTGCTCCCCCTTAACCAGTGCTCTTCCTTAACTTGTGCAATCTGAAACACCTTCAACAGCAAGTCATCAGCAACAATCTCTGCATGATCAGTCCTCATCTCTGAATTATAAGACTTACATCTCAACAATGAATGCTCTTCATCATAAAGCAACCAGTCTTCATCCATAATCTTCAACACAAGAACCCATGTATCATTTCATTATCATGAGTATAACCAGAATGATGCTAACGGTCTGATCATCGGTGGTCGAGGCCCCGATGCTCCCCACAGACCTCTGTCGAGATCTTCGGTTATCGAGATAAATTCTTTTATCATCAATGCATACGCAAGCGTATGCTGCTTTGGCTTCGCATGTATACGCGACTTTTGTGAATATAACTCGCTTATGGAGTGTAATATAGAAAAATTTACCTTCATCTCATACGCAAATTTTCTTTTCCTTACGATTTCTAATGAGTTCGGTGTTCACACCGGATCCACTCAATAATTCCAAATTTAATGAAACATGTTTGTTGTTAAAGTCCTTGTAATAGAAAACATCCAAATTTAATGAAATATGTGTTATATGATTTATATTATATAAATTTCACATCTTTATATATATGAGTATTCTTCTTTCTAATTTTATTAAAACCTTTGTTTAATCTCTCTAAAAACATCCACTAAATATTTATAGCATTAGTGAGGATAGAGGGTTTAGATATATTTTAAAATTAATTATAACCTTTTCGCTTTTAGACTTAATTAAAAAAAGGTTATAAAATTAAATTACATTAAAATATTTATAAAAAAATAATTGTGAAATGAGTTATGGTTTTGGGGCATGTAGTATTGATAAGACATGGTATTGACCCATGGTATTATAAAAAACCTACTAACAAGTTAATAATATCCATCGTAGCCTGAGGGTGAATATCCAAGGTTAAAAATCGTGTTATATTATAAGTTTATTATAAGTATTAAGTTTTTATGTTCTTATTAATTTAATTTAAATATTATTATTGAATAATTATTTTAATTTATATTGTCAAATGTATCTTAATTTATAACTAAAATTCATACATTATATATTTCAATTTTCCATATGTATATTATAATGTTTTATAAAAAAATAGTTTGTAATTTTATTAATAAAAAGAAAATTACCATATAACAAATTGAATTTTATTAATTTTACTACTTTTAACTTTTTTAACTTTTTATTATTAATTATATCAACTTTTAAATAATTATATTCATTTACAAAAACTACAACATCTCCCTATATTAAACATAGAAACTAATTTCAAAAGTGCTCATATCGAACACCTAAAGATACAATTTCCTAAACTTAAACCTATGGGTTATGGCCCACGATGAACTCACGACTCTTGCATTCCAAAAACTCGAATGTATTAACCATCGCTAGAACCACATACACAGGACCAACGCCTAATCTCTATCGAGCTATCGGTTTTGTTGACCCAAATCCAATGTGGAAAACTTCTTTGCTATCCACGACTCTATACTCAGCTTATTAGGTTAGATGGCCTCTCGATAAATCCTATGAGTTTGGGATTTTACACTCTCTAAATCACCCACCAAGTTCGAGGCCCCAAATATTTGTCTTGGTTCGGTGTTAAGTCCCTATATTACTAGTAGGGTCCCTTATTGCCATTAGTGTAACCCCCGTATTATTATTGGTGTACCGCTATAACCCTAATATTGTTATTATTGTGCCCTTACATTATTATTGTTAGGTCGGCTAGGATTATATTGTGACCCCATGGACTCCTATATATAGAAGGAGGTTTTGTCATTTGTATCATCCAAGATTTGTTCATTTATGTAATGTAAAGGAGGTTTCCCCCTCGAAGTGGCTTATTTCGAAGGCATTGATCTCTCTCTTGTTCTATTTTTTGAGCTAGTTTTATAACATTTGGTATTAGAGCTTTGGATTCTAGGGTTTCGCAACCCCAAACACATCATCGTGGAATTTTCGCTATAATTTTATCTCTATGAAGTATCAAACACTGAAATTTTTACAAAGCGAAGCCGAAATCCTAAGAAACATCGTGTAAGAATATCAGATATTGGTTCACAACATTTTTGGAGATATGACCTATTGAATTTAGGGTTTTTTCAGGCTCTCGAATTTCACCTAAACATATCATCATGGAATTTTCACTATAACTTTGTTTCTACGATTGTTCAGAAAATAAAAATTTTACAATGCAAAGATGACATCAATAGGAACTTGATGTAAACACTCAAATCTTGGTTTGAAAATTTTTATAGGTATGATATGTGGAAGTTAGGGTTCTTTCATGCTCCCGAATTTCATCTCAAATAGGTGACCATGGGAAAATCGTCATAACTATCTCTTTGAGCATCGAATTGTAATTCTATAAGAAGTGGTTGCAATTGCACATATTTTAGTTTCCTGTATATTAATTTTAGAGCTGAAGGAGGAAACAATGACATGTGGCACATCGTACAAGTTCACTCTACTGAACGAGTCCACAATTAGGTCACTATGGTAGACTACGCATAACTTTGTCTCAAAGAATCCAAATTAGCTCAGAGCTGTGGCATTCCAAAGAAGATTCAAATCTCTACTATAGGGCCAAATTTTAAATATTGAAGATCTGAAATCACAGAGATAATTCAGTTTCAATAATGAGCTCCTTAAAATCAAGAAAAAGGTGTGATTTTTTTTTAATTGCATAAGTCTTGTGTGAAGAATTAGTTTGAAGTGATTCCAAGGGAATATTGAAGCATAGATATCAGTATTGGGTTCTAAAATGATACCTAAAAGGAATTCAACACCCATGAACCCTTCAAAAGGCTCTACTATGAATCATGAAGAGGAAGAAGCACAACGTGACATCAAAATTACAAGAGCAAGTGCACCAAATTTTTCTCTCACAAAGAGAAACAAAAAATGAAATAGAATTTTTGAAGAAAGGCATGGAAGCTAAGATGGATGGTTTGAAGAAATTTGTGGAAGCTAAGATTGATGGTTTTAAGAATGACATGGAAGCTAAGATGAATGGCATGGAAGCTGGCATGGAAGCTAAGATATATGACATGGAAGATAAGATCGATGAAAAAAAGAGAGACAACATGGAAGACATGAAGAATGGTCTAAAATCAAACATGGAAGGTTTGAAGACAAGGTTAATACAAAAAATGATTCCTAATGGAGGAAAGATAATAGAGGAAACTAATGATGAGAACAAAATAAATGTTAATCGTGATTTCATAAACTCTAATGTTGGATTGAAGAACCACCATATTCCAAATAAGGATATGAGGAAGTTTGATGGTAAGAATCATGTAACATGGATAGTATATATGGAACAATATTTTGATCTCAATAATGTGCAAAACACAAAAAAACTATGCATTACAACTTTACATTTAGAAAAAAATACATTTTTATGGTATCGATGACTTTGCTACCATAAAAAAATTGTCACCTGATCAATTTTTATGGAGGAAAAGATAGCACATTATGAGGACACAAAGAGAAACACCTTCTTTAGCCAATTGATAAATCTCGAACAAAAGGGTTCAATGGTGGAGCACATTGAGGACCTCCAAAAATTGAATATAACGATAACTGATATTCCAAAGGAACACATAATTGATATTTTCATATGGACTTTAAAGGATAACAACCAACATGAATTTCATATTTAGGAACTTGATTCATTGGAGAAAGCATTCACGTTGACGAGAAAAATTGAATGTAAAATTATTGTGACAAGGAAGCCTACCACTTACATCTATAAGGATGGAAGTGTTGCTACTCCTATAATTCAACAACCTACAAGGTTGACACCACAAAAATTGGAAGAAAAAAGAGAAAATTGGCTTTTCTATAGCTATGATATAAAATATAGTAAAGGTCATAAGTGTGCTAAGAAGAAATTATTTTACATAGATTGTGAAGAGGAGGAAGAAACTGAGAAAGAAACTTCAAAAGAAGAGGATATACACCAGGAACCAACCCTAGAAGAATAAGAAATGATTCTAACCATATCGTATAATGAATCGGTAGGAATTACCACTCCTTAAACTCTCAAGATTGAAGGACATATCAAGAAGAAAAAGGTAATAGTGTTGATTGATTCGGGTAGTACCCATAATTTTATTCATTGTAAGGTAGCCAAGGAATTGAATTGTTTCCTATACCGAGCACCATAGTGTCAAGTGATTGTTTTAAATAGAGCAATCATAAATTTCTCTGGAAAATGCATTATATCAATCTAACCATGGGGGAATAAGTATTGAATATTCCAATTCTTTACATTCCAATGTGAGGTGCTAATGTTGTACTAGGAGTACAATGGTTACAATCTTTATGGAGGAATTCTTTTAATTTTCAAGAACTTTTCTTGAAATATTTTTCAGAAGGAAAGGAAATCGAATTATGGGGTATTGCAAGGAAGCCAGGAAAGGTAATAAGCTCTAATGTCATGAAAAATATTCTAAAGAAAGAAAAACAAGGCGTAATTGCATAATTATTCTTACTAGAAGTTCCAACGTCAAAATCATCTATTTCTCCAGATCTCCAAAATGTCTTGGAAAATCATTCGAAGGTGTTTAAAAATTCGAAATTACTCCCACCTATTCATGATCATGATCATGCTATTCATTTTATTCCAGGAAGTGTTCCTCTAAACATCTGGCCTTACAATATCCTTATGTCCAAAAGAGTGAAATTGAACGTATGATTTCAAAAACGTTAGAGGTTGGTCTAATTCAACCTAGTCAAAGTTCTTGCTCTGCTCCACTAGTATTGGTGCACAAGAAGGATGGATCATGGCACATGTGTTCGGAGTATAGGGAGCTCAATAAGCTCACTATTAAATATAAATTTCCCATTACTATGATTGATTAATTATTGGATGAATTACATGGAGCAATTTATTTTACCAAGTTGTATTTTCGTTCAGGATATCATCGAATTAGAATGAAGACTGAATATATTCCGAAAACAACATTTCGAACTCATGAGGGTCATTATGAATTTTTGGTCATGCCTGTTGGCCTTACCAATGCAGGGTTGATGAGTTCCATTTTCAAACCCTTCCTTATAAAATTCGTGCTAGTATTTTTGTATGAAATACTAATTCACAACAGGTCTTGGAAGGATCATGTTCAACATGTTGACAGGGTGCTCAAACTATTACAGGAGAAACAATTATATGCAAAAACATCCAAATATTTCTTTGGAGTATAAGAGGTGGAATATCTGGGTCATATTGTATCTCACAAGGGTGTTAAGGTAGACCCTAACAAAATTAAAACCATTAAGGAATGGAAAGTCCCCACAACCATAAAGTAGTTGCAAGGATTTCTAGGGTTAACAAGGTATTATTGAAGTTTGTTAAGAATTGTGGGAGAATAGCAACACCTCTAACAACATTATTGAAGAAAGCTGCATTTTCATGGACTCCTGAAGAAACTAATTCCTTTAAACATCTTAAAGAGGCAATGTGCCTAGCACTAGTCTTATCTACGCTAGATTTCACAAAAAAAATTATTGTGGAATGTGATGCCTCAGGAAATGGAATTTATTGTGTTTAAATGCAAGAAGGAAGACACATTTCTTTTGAAAGTTGTCCAATCAAACGAAAGTATTTACAGAAAGCTATTTATGAGAAGGAAATTTTGGAAATACTACAGCACTAAAGAAATGGCAACCTTACCTAATGGGAAGACACTTCAAGGTAAAAACTAATCATGATAGTCATAAGAACTTTTTGAAACAAAGACTACCTTCAAAAGAGCAAAAAAAATGGGTCACAAAGATGTTGGGTTATGACTTTGAAATCATCTACAAAATGGGGAAGCTAAATGTTGTTGGAGATTCACTCACAAGAAAGGATGAAGAGGCAGAAGCTTTGATTTGTTCCATTTATATTATCCAACTAGATTGGATAACTGAAGCAAGGGATCAATGGAAGAAGGAATAAAAATTGTGGAAACTCATTCAAAAGTTGCAGCAAGATCCTATTACATCTGATACAATTAGTTGGAAAAATGACTCCTTATGGTACAAAGATCGCTTATATATTTGCAATAATTCCCAACTAAAACAAAATGTTCTTTTGGAGTTGCACAGTTCTTTTTTAGGATGACACTCAAAATTTTTAAAAACTTACCATAGGGTGAAGAAATAATTTTTTTGGGATGACCTTAAATCTTATATTCAAGTGTTTGTGGTGGAATGTTTGGTTTACGAACAAAATAAAGTTGAGACAATTAATACCCCAGGTCTTCCACAACCTTTATCCATTCAAACTCAACATTGGGAGGAGATTTCAATGGATTTTATCACAGGTTTACCTAAGTATGACGGAAAGAGTGTCATCATGGTGGTAATTGATATACATACCAAGTATGAGCACTTTTGTGCATTATCTCATCCATTTAAAGAAAGTATAGTTGCTATTGCATTTATGGAATCAATTCAAAAGCTACATGGAAACCCAAAGATTATTGTAAGTGAAAAAAATCCCATTTTTACTAGAAATTTTTGGACGGCATTATTTTCTTGTTTGGGTACTCAACTAGCTCATAACTCATATTATCATCCCCAATCCGATTTTCAAACTAAGATAGTGAATAAATGTTTTTGAGCCAATTTAATGTCCTAAATTGTTAACATAAATCATTGACCCAGGGTTAGTAAACTGATGAAGTGTGGTGCATTGTATGTGCTTAGTTAACCTTTCTCTTACTTTGTTGTTTTGTATTTTATATTGTTTTGGGGGGTTTTTTTTCTTTGATGTCTAAGAATTTTTAATCTAAAACTATGAAAAGATTTAAATGAACGTAATGAATTTTAATAAGGAAGAAAAGGAAGTGTTCCTAAGTTCATCTAATTTTCATAAAAATAAACCAAAATTTGTTGGCTAGTTAGGATCTAATTTGGAAAACAAGGCATCTATTTTATCTTATTATTAGTCCTATTCCATGGACTTAAGTCTTAAAGATAAGAATGAAATTGCAGTGCTTGAAAGTAAAGGCAGAAAATTAAATCAACTAATGTACTTCTAGTTACTTTAGCATTCAATTATGAAGTATGACCTTGTTAAAATGATGTCTTAAGAAACTTTCTGTACTTTAACTTCTAATGTCCTAGAACAGTAAGCATAGGAAAAAACATCTAATGTATCTTTAGTTACACCAACATTCAATTATGAAGTATAAGCTTCTTGAAATGGTGTTAAGAAACCAATTACACTTTATGATCTAGAAAATCAAATAATTCATGCAAAATGTAACTCGTTAATTTCATTCATTAAACATTCAATCATCCAATTTATGAAGTATGATCAAATCAATATCCTTGGAATCATATTTAGGAATGTCAGTGATGCAACTAAGTGAGGATCTGAAATAAAAATGTGAAAGCATAAACAGAAAATGTATATTTGACTTTCTCCAACATTTTAATATGAAGTACTACCTTCTTGAAGTGTTGTGTAAGAAGTCAATTATGCTTAGTTTCTAAATTTCTAGAAATCAAATAACAATGTGTAGAGTAAATTCAATCACTGTATGAATTAGACATTCAACCATTCAATTTAGGATCATCATCATCCTGAAAGGATTTTAGGAACATCCATTGATACATTTAATTGATAGTTCTAATCTAAGAAATTAAATGACAGAACAGTAACGAAATCTAGATAACTATGAATTCTTATTTCTCCAAAGAAATCCAATTTTGGAAAATAAATAAGGCACTACTTTCTTGACATGCTTATTAGAAAACATAAGATTACAAAGTGAATTAAATGTACATTTGAAAATAAAATAACAATTGCAATGGAAAACTAAACTATTTGCATGAATCCAAGTAAAAAAAAACTAAATAATCTTACAAATTTATAAAGGGATGCACATGGTTGATGGGGGCCCTCCCACTGTCCAATAGCATTCCAACCTGCAAAAATTCACATTCTGAAACTCAATAATAGAAAAGAAATTTCTTTATTGATAAACTCACAACTTACATAATGGAAATCTACACTCCTAATCTCATTACATCAATAGCTTTTCACTTTACATCCCATGCCATCTCAACCTTGTTACAAAACATTCCATAATTCTTTCTCTTCTTCCCCTATTTTTCACATGATTTGATAGGACAAAGCTTCCCCTATTTATACAAAAATATGAGAAGTTATGTCATTAATGAGAGTCCATGAATCTCTCCCTATATCTCTAGAGTTACAATCAAAATAGGAAATGATAAGACACATGTCTTCTTAGAGTTTCAATACAAATAGGAAATGAGACACATATTCTCATGATCCCATGATCTTCTCCACTCAAATTCGAATTTGGTTTTGGGAGGTCACATAAAGGTCTTTTAGAGGCTTCCTTTTGACCTACACATGGCAACAATCACATCCCACTTGCTAGGTATAAGCATATGCACATTATTTTCTAATTTTTAACCACAAATTCACTTAAAAATGCTAAGAATTAATAAAGTTTGGAAAAACATAAATGTAACCCAATAGTGGTAATGTTAAGGTAAATGTAATGAAATGGGGGTGGAGTGAATGTGATAATATGGAAATATAAGTGAAAATGTAATGGAAGTTAATGACAATTTCAAGGCCCAAAAAATCTTTGGAAGGATATCATCATTGTTTTCTATCCGATAAGAAAACACAACGGTTCAAGTGGTTACCTCTCACGGAATGGTGGTATAAGACTTCATTCCATATTGCAGGAAATATGACCCCATTTATGTCACTTTATGGATATCATCCATCATCCATCACATCTTCTTTAAGAGAAAATTCTAAGGTTCAAGCAGTGGAATATTACATCGACCATCAACAAGAAGTTCTCCAACTCTTAAAGGATAACCTAAATTTGGCACAAAATCGAATGAAACAACAGGTAGATCAACATCACATCGAGAGAAGTTTTGACGTAGGAGACTGGGTATTTTTATGATTACAACCATACAAACAAATGTCCCTCAATCAAGCTAATAAGGATAATAAATTATGGCCAAAGTACTATGGTCCTTACAAGGTGTTGTAAGATATTGGTACTATGGCATACATATTGGAGCTTTCTGCTTCTTGGCGATTGCATCTAGTTTTCCATATTTCATGCTTATAGAAGGTTATAGGGGACAAAATTCTTGTTCAAACAATATCTTCAGAACTTGATGAGGAAGGAAATATCATATTGGAACCTGAAGCGGTCATGGAAACAAGAACTGGACAGCTACGAAATCAATTAATTTCAGAGTATCTCATCAAATGGAAGAACTTACCCACCGAATATTCTTCATGGGAGGATGAGAATTTTATACAGAAGAATCCGGAGCTACTCAAGCGTTGAGGACAACACTTTTTTTAAGGAGAGGGGCATGTTAGGTTCTTATATTGCTAGTATAGCCTCTTATTGTTGTTAGTGTAACCCCCTTATTATTATTTTTGTACCCCTGTAACCCCAATATTGTTATTATTGTTCCCTTACATTATTATTGTTAGGCCGGCTAGGATTATATTATGACCCCATGGACTCTTATATATAGAAGGAGGTTTTTTCATTTGTATCATCCAATATTTGTTCATTTATGTAATGTAAAGGAAGTTGCCCCCCTCAAAGTGGCTTATTTCTAGGGCGTTGATCTCTCTTTTCTTCTATTTTTGGAGTTGGTTTCATAACATTTAGGCATCGAATAATGAAGTGTCTCTGCCACTAGCCCCAATCTCATTTCTTCAGTTGTTATGCTTTATTTGCAGGTTCAGCCTATTCTCTAGGTCAAAATTTAATTAACACCCAAACATCTCTTTGGTCCAGTATGGGGCTAAATTCCAAGTTGTTCCAACTATTTTGGGCTCTGAATGATATAGCCAACAAAATATCGTGAAGGGCTTGAATCACACTAAAGCCTTGATAGTTAAGTTTGACATAAGTCTACAAACAAAGATATTGAATGAATTGTGTGAATCATGTTTACTATACTTCACATTTTGCAATGGTCCACAAGTCTATACACAATCATAGTGACTGCAGAGGCCTGCAATCCTCACAAAATATTTTTTCTCTCTTACCAAAATTTGCACGATTCTCCTTCCAGAGGTTTATAGAAATAAAATTTGATTTCAGAGATGGGTTATGCACCTGCATCACTATACTATAGTTGAAAAAATTCATATCTCCTGATTATGTAATGTCATTATTGCATCTCATTCATCACCATCTTAGTATTCGTTCTCCTATTATATCGTTGAGCTTCTACTATTAGTTAGCAATGAGATGCAACTAAGTCTTCACTGACACCTCAACGAGCTCTCTACTCTCCCTTAGTCTTTTGACTTCTCAGGTTCACTTCATCTGGTTGTTTCATGTTACTCACATTTCTTGACAATTTTACTCACATTCTAAACTGTGGAATTGCCTCAAAAACCTGTACACAACCACAACTGGAATTTTTCCTCCCTCAGCATGAAATAAATATTTCCTTGCATTGATACCACTTGATGAGAACCAATTCTAGGGTCCCTTCAATTGGACACCAAAGGTTTCAATTTCTTGAACCTTTTGTTGAAGCAATGAACTTGTGACTCTCATGCGTTCAAAATTTACTTGTTCTAGCCCTAGCCAAAAACACATACACAAGACCAATTCCTGACCTCTATCGAGCTTTCAACATTATTGATTCAAATCCAACATGAACCCTTTCTTCGATATCAATGGTGCTCTGCTCACCTTTGCGTGTCTGATGGCCTCTTAAAAAACAAATTAAGTCTCAACATCCACACTTCTCTGAATCATTGACCAAGTTCTAGGAACTGAATATATGACTAAGTTTAGGCTCTCAATAAATAAGTGTCTTTGTTGTAGCCTCGTATTTCTTATCTTCAGTCATTTGGATATGTTTAAGGGTTTGGGATATTCTATATGTTGAACTTCTAGCAATGCTCGGAATTCACTTCAGCCCAGTCTCAGACTATTCAAAGTTGTTCAAGGCTTCGAATGATTTAGCTAACACAACCTCTCAAAGGGCTCGAATCCCACCAAATTCCAAATACATACGCTTGACTTAAATCTCCAAATTAAAATGAAAAATGAATGGTGCGAATCATGTTTAATGTATTGTGCACTTCTCTGTAGTCCACAAGTCCATACATAGGTGTCTTGTTTAAAGAGGCATGTATTCCTCACTAACTCTTGTGTCTCTCACACTAAGACTGCCATTATCTTCTTCCTAGAGGCTTCCATTAATCATATCTGATTTGGTGGGGCTTTTATGCCCTTACATTACTCTATATTACTTTTAAGTTTTTATTTTTATTAACTAAGCTTAAATGTAAATGTTTACAGATGTTTATAACAATATAATATCATCCCATATTAAATTGTAGAACACCTCTCAATATAATTATTAAAATTAAAAAATATATATATAAAAAGTATAAAAAATATTATATTTTATAGTTTATATTAAATTTAGAACATATTAATTATATATTTTTTTCTAAACTATACATGTTATTAGTCCCTACCCAAAGGGCCTGCAGGGACTCTTGTAATTGAAATGCGTTGAAATATGTACCCGCTAAAAAAAATCTGTTCTTATTTTGCAAATAGCCTATGTTTTCTTCTACACATTTTTTTTTCATTTTTTCTTCAACCTATTAAACAAGAGGAGGGTCTCAGTGAATGAATGAAAAGGTTCAAAATATTTGATGTCTTATTTAGCCTCTTCCCAAGAAACTGACTAGTTTTAATGCTAAGATATACAAGGATATACAATGGCTTATTTTTCCTTTGAAACAATGCTACCAATTCTTTTCATCCACAATAAATGTTAAATTTAATTAACATATGGCCTCATTCTAGCCACTGTCAATACTCTGACCACCACTATGATCACCTGCGCTCTCTAGGACATGCGGCTACCCACATGTTCTCTTTAATTTCCATCTGGCTTGTGGCTTTTTTATTCTTTTCAATTTCAGTATGATCCAAATGCTTTTGCTCCCTCATGCGGTGAAAGAAGCCATAAACCTAGGCCAAATTATTTTCTTTCCCCATACGCCGACTAAAGCCAGAAACCAAAGCCAGTTGGGAGCAAGTTGGGTGAAGTTGATTGACTAAAGCCAGAAATCAAAGTTGGGTGAAGTTGATTGACTGAAGCCAGAAATCGAAGCCAGTTGGAAGCAAGTTGGGTGAACCTAATTGACGTTGAAGCTAGTTGGGAGGAAGTTGGGTGAAGTTGATTGATGCCATGGATGAAATAGAAGTAGAAGCTATAGGTGTTTTTTTTCTCATATACTGCCATTGAAGCTAGGAACCTAAACCAATTGAGCAACCATTGGTTCAATTGGATAAAATTAGTCGATTGAAACCCCTGCTTTTAAATAACTGAAAATATCCTAATTTCTTGCTTTTGAATAACTGAAAATATCCTAATTTTTCCCCTAGATTAGGATATTTCCATTTATTTTGTTGACTGGCAGTAGCAACCCCAAATTGGTTGAAAATGTTAGAATGTTGCACCCCCAAAACTCTATTTGGACCAAGATACATTGATTTATTCTCCTTTTCAGGCTACTAGCAGTCTTTTCTAATGTTGCGGGTATCCCAATTATTTTCATTTGTAAGGGCAATGATGTTACTCCTGCAAGAAGAAAAAAAACCTTGTTTAAGAGAAGTAACTGGTACTCTATTTTTATGGTCACACTTATGATTAGCTCAATAGTAATTGTATTTTAATCAATATGACTAGTATCAACTATGTCTATTAATAACCAACCATGTTGTAAGCACTTGTATTTATAGTCTTAAGCTTCTAGTTAATTTTAGTGTCAAGCTTTGTTTCATTTTTCAAATCCAAAACCATTTGCATGAGGGAGTAGGAATTGGTTACAAATATTTTATTCGTAAGAAATATATCAGAAATAAATACATATCATTGTGGAGCACCTTGGCCCAAATACATATTTTGGTGGCCATTGCCACACCTAGTCATGCTTTTCCATCAATATATTATCTGCAATTATTTGTGTTTATATGTAATAACTCACTCATATTTCTTTGAAATAAATACTGATGATGCCCATAAGGTGCATCTGAAATATCTTAAATGATAAGGAATCCACACAAGAATTGATGGAGACCAGAATGGCTATAAAGCTAGCACATATAAGCTCAATAGATATTTAATAAACATATATTGCAGACAAGGATGGGGGCATTACAGGAATATTTATGTCTCTGTCTGAAACATACTCTGTACATCCTTTAGCTACTTATGCCATGATCTCATTGTTATTTTAGCACGAATTTTCTCAACTTCATGGACATTGAGATGATTTTTTTCTCCAAAGTCTGACCTTGCTCTAGCGAGGTAACATGGGTCTTTCTCCCATATTCAATGGGAGTTCTGCAATATCACATTCAAGAGCATAAAATGAAAAACCACACTATTCAAAACCATACATAAATTTCTGGACTAATTTTCATTTATTTTAAATAACACCAATAAATTTATTTTCTAAAACTAACTAGAAATTTATACATGAACATATGGATAATATTAAATGTGTAGCATAGGTACCTCGGCCGTTGAAATTCCTGATGAAATATTTTCCATTTATGTTCTCAACGCATCTGATTGGTGCATATGAGGCTATTTTTTCAAGGAGCAAAAAAAACATAGTTACTGATGAAATAAGAAATATTACCTCAAAACGGGAACTCTAGCCCAAAAAGACTCAAAAAACATAAAAAAACACCCCAAAAACAAAAAGTGTGTATTCCAGAATGCACTTGGTTTTTCTTGAAGGTTAAATTTCAACATTCTATAAAATTATGCTAAAAACAAAATTGTTTCTTGAAAAAAGGATTGAAAAAACACCCTCAAAACAAAACCAGTTGATGTTGGAATAACAGAAAAAATAATTGTCATACTTTTGACACTTGTAACAATGGAATTAAAGACAACATATTAGGACATTTTTTAAAATCGTAAATTTCTAAAATTTTTGATAGATGATGTTAAAGATAAACAAAAACATGTCTGAAGGGCTTATCATTTTGAACAATTTCCATCCATGTTGTTAAACATAAAATATCTTCACTCTAAACAACCCTAAAATTGTAATTATTGTCAACCATAACACTAAAGATAAAATTTGGTAGCACATAAAAACCTTAATGACAAGTTGTAAATATAAAGTTTTTCAATCTTAAGTTTTCAACATACTTGAAAAATGAAATTATTGAGAAATTATAAGACTTAAACAATTTAACAAAAAAAACAAGTAAATGAAACAATTATCATTGAACAAAAACAATTAAGAGTAATTTTAATTTTAAAGGATAAAATTTTATGTTTTTTCAAATCTTAGCATAAGACAAATTTAAATCTAATTTCAACCAAAACCTAAAAATCAAGCATCGAAACAAAGTGTCCCCTTTCAATGACGAATATAATTATTAAAAATTTTAAAAGCATCTTATACCAAATGGTAACAATACATAATATCATGGTAATATCACTGCATAATCTAAAAATTCAGCATTAGTTTATATTTTATATTTTATTTATAATCAAAATATCAACATTGGTACATTGAATATAACATAAATTATTTTTGTAATTCATTGTTGCGTTGTCGATATTCTAAGGAGGTGAATTCTTCATAATTGAAACATATAATCCAACAAACATAGAAATACCTCATAACTTCATGAAAAATGAGATGGAAGTAAAAAAATTTATTTCAAGATACCTTGAAAACATCAATTACATAAAAACGTCTTAGATAGTTATTCAAAACCAACCATAGGTTCTGGCACACCGTCAGAACCTACATCTTCAGATGAATGGCTCAATGCAGATGAAGATGATCCATATTCTTCTCTTTCATCAACTAGTACTCCATCTGAGTGAACATGCATGCCCACCATTTCAGAGTTCAAAAGTCTTGTAGATCTATGACTACATTCTGTAGAGTCCCATCTCAACAGTAATTGTTCTGGTAGAAATTTCTTCAAAATATTTATGTTCTGCAATCGAAGAGTTCCTCTCTTTGTCAAATTGAATTAATACACAAGTATGTCAACATCCTACAATTTTAAGACATCTTTGTGGCGACCATTTATATTTGTTTTTCTCTTTCTACCAATTCTTTTTTCAACTACCATCTCTGGCTTGTACACACTATTGAAAGGGTGGGTACTTGTGGCATACCAATGTACATCAACAGCTGTAATATCTTCATTTTCAATAATGACCTTTATAACTTTAGCAATCCAGAATGGATAGCCAAGTGGATCTTCATCTGCTAACACTGCTATCATGCAACCCTCCTTAACATCCTACACAGAACCCCTGTAAAGGTCTTTCATGGCTTCATGTTGTGCACGTGATATTCTAGAACCAATATAGATTTCTCTTTCCTCTACCTGTGGGGAATTAATAATAGCTTGAGGTTGTTGCTGTTCAACAATGTGTGTTTCGTGATGTTCATTTGGCATAATTTTTGGAAAAAAAAAGGAGTCTTAAAAAGCGTATCCACATTTATTGATCTTGAAATCATATCACTTTGATTACTAGAAAAATACTCTCACCAAACTGAATCAGCAACATCAAAGTACTCATATGTATCTCAAATACATATTTTAATTTCCTCTAGACATTCAAAATAATTTATGTCTCTCTTATGCCTTCGTGCATTATGGAGTTCAACAACTGACTGTAATAAAAATATATTTGATGAAAATATTGGACGCTCTAGAATGAACTTCAAAAATGCTAAACCTAATGATGGCCCCCATTCTTCAACAGCTGAATACTTCTTGCCCCATATAAGTGCTATCCCATCAATTTTTTTAATACGAAATTGATGCTGGAAGCTAATGTCGTTAAGTTTTTCAATGCATTTCTCCTCACCATGCGATCCAAAAATAAACCTTCGCATGTCAACAGTTTCTTCCAACACATGAAAAACAGGCTCTGGCATGTACGATTTCTTAATACATTCCATTAATGATGGTAGGCTCCCAACACCTTTCCTCAATGTTACTAAAAAACGACTAAACATTTGATCAATATGAACATGAGTATTCCCAACAAGAAGGAAACCAACCTTTATCTTTTCAAAAATCCCCAATTCAACGAGCATGTTTAGATACCCAAAAAGAACTTGATTTTTGTTTTCATGACTTGTGTTGTCTAATTGTAAATACAAAAATTCAGGAAGAATACCAGACAAATGAGTAACCACATCATGAATTATAGTTATGGTCAGATTTTCATCATTGTGAATATTTGGATTTGTGAAGAGAACTCTTGCAAACATCTTCTCATTAAATACCATACAACCAACCAAGTGAAACTGAATGAAATTTTCCTCCTGCAATTTTTTTGGCATGCAGACAAAATGTGGAAGAAGTGTTTTCTTTTGGTCCATACCATCAATTATCAATCCCAGATATTTATTTGGATGATCATAACACTTCTTTCGATGTTTATACAATTTTTTCCTTTCACTTGTTTGTTGATTGCGATGGTCTTGAAGTTCTCTGACAATGGAATCTGTACATAAAATAAAGGAAACATATGAATAAATATATTTTCATAGTTGATATGTATCCAATTTTAAAAAATAATGTTTTGAATGCATACCTCTTTCTTCCCCTTGACATTATCTCTTTTTTCTTTAAGAGAAACATATGTGCTACAAACCCCCATCCTTGTCTTCTTAGGAATACAAACATTATTGAATTCAGTGTTCCATAACCTTGTAAAATAAGAATATGTAATAAAATTACCAATTCCTTCAACATCTTCTGCATAATATTTTTATGACATGAATATTTCTCGTCTCGAGAAATTATCTAGAATATGTATTGTGTCTTTATTTGGCATACACTCTCCATGATTTGAAAAGAAGTGTTTCATCCATGTCTTAGCAATATTTGCAAATGGCCCCACCTCCCATTTATAATGTACTTTTGAATAATATGTGGGATCCTTTTCCAATCTTTCCTAGATTCTTGACAAATGACAATTACCAATTGAATGCAACATTTTGAATGTCTTTCTACAGAGAAATACATTCCCAATATGATAATCATAACCTGCTAGTGTAGATTGCATGCAACCCACTAAATATGAATTTTTCATGTTTTTATTCATTGACATATATGTTTTCCTTTTCTCTAAAACAAAGTTTAAATCCATATGTTTCAAGCAATCCCTTCAACAACATTCACTTGAAATCAAATGAATGGCAAAACTATTTTTTGTGAGATATTTTGTCCTCACCCTTGTATAACTGGAATGTTTTGGATTGATATGAAAAGGTCTAATCCTACTCGTAGTTGCAATATTTTCTTGCAATAGCTTCATCATTCCATCATCATTTGTAAAATCAGTTTCATCACCATTAGGAGGAATATTATCCCCACTATCATCATCCTCAACATAGTTAAGAAATTCATCAACATCATTGCCTGGAAAATTTTCTTTACCATCGTCACTTGAAGAAAACATTTCACAAGAATCATTGACACATTTGTAACCCTGACTCGGAAGAAATTCTTCACCATCTTGACCCATGCTTTCAAATTATTCCCTGGGAGGATTCAATTCTTCCATTTAGAGAAAATGCAATATTCAGATATGTGCCTCTAAAATTATCATTTGCAAGAAACTCTTCATCCTCCCCTTCCTCAGTGGTTCTCTCATAATCCTTGGGATTAGGTGTAAGTGAAAGCTTTGAAAGCTTTGAATTTGTATTCACTAGAGTTTCTTCATCCCTCCCCGCCCCTTCCTCACTGATGCTCTCATAATCCTTATGATTAGGGATAAGTGAATGCCTTCAATCTATATTTATTTGAAATTCTTCATCCCCCCCTTCATCAGTGGTGAGCTTATAATATTTATGATTAGGATGAAGTGAAAATTTTAGCTTTGGAAATTCATCCCCGTCTTCATCAGTGGTGCTCACATAATCCTTAGGATTAGGACGAAGTGGATATTTTGCTGCAAATTCTTCATTCCCCTCTTCATCAGTGGTGCTGGCATAATCCTTAGGATTAGGACGGAGTGCATATTTTGACTCTGCAAATTCTTCATTCCCCTCTTCATTTGTGGTGCTCGCATAATCCTTAGGATTAAGACGAAGTGGATAATTTGACTCTAGAATTTTTTCACCCCCCTCTTCATCAGTGGTGCTCGCATAATCCTTAGGATTAGGACGGAGTGGATATTTTGACGCTGTAAATTTTTCATTTCCCTCTTCATCAGTGAGGCTGGCATAATCCTTAGGATTGAGACGAAGTGGATGTTTTGAGTCTGAAAATTTATCATTCCCCTCTTCATCAGTGGTGCTTGCATAATCCTTACGATTAGGACGAATTTGATATTTTGAATCTGGAAATTTTACATCCCCCTCTTCATCAGTGGTGTTGGCATAATCCTCAGGATTAGGACAGAGTGGATATTTTGACTCTGAAAATTCATCATTCCCCTCTTGATCTGTTGTTCTCGCATAATCCTCAGGATTAAGCTGAAGTGGATATTCTTCATCTCCCTCTTCATCAATGGTGTCCTTATAATCCTTGGGATTAGGATGAAGTGAAACTTTTGACTCTGGAAACTCTTCATCATGCCCTTCATCATTGTTGCTTTCATAATCCTTAGGATTAAGAGTAAGTGGTATAACTGGCTCTCAATTTACAGAAATTTCATTTTGCTGTGCCTCATCAATTTTGTTCTCATCATCTTTAGGATTACGACCAAGTCAATTTTTTTACTCTCTATTCATGGTGAATGAATTCCTCTTATATTCATCACTCTGAATAGGGTTTTTGCGTGACGAAGATGTTGATGTTGTACAAAGAAAAACTTCGCTATCAGACGAAACCATGGATTTCAACAAGAATAGGTTGAATGATACAAATGCCTCTCCCACTTACAATATATATCTTTAAGACTGAAAATTTCCCTCCAAATTCCCCCCCCGCCCCAAAAAAAATTCGCGAATAACTTTCCTTCCAAATTTCCCCTCCAAAAAATTTCGTGAAAAACTTTCCCTCCAAAATTTTCATTTCAAATATTTCGTACAAAATATTAGTGAAAAAATGTATTTAAATTTTTTTTTAATAAACTGTTTGTGTTGAAATATTTTACTGATATTTATATTCAAAATATCCACAAAATATTTCTATCATGCATGCCTTCCAAACTAAAATAATGTTTTTATTTCAATGATTTAACATTGACTAGATGTAAGTATTAACTATAATATTACTATCATACCTACATGCAAATATTAACTATTTTAACTATAATGAGTACATGTAAATATTTTAAATTTTAAACCTACATTATATTCATCCAAAATATATTTCAAAATTTCTTAATAAACTATTGGTCTTCAAATATTTCACCATACTTTCTATTCAAAATATCCACAAAATATTCTTTTCATCCAGGCGTTTGAAACTAAAATAGTTTTCTTATTTGAATGATTTAAGATGGACTACATCTAAATATTAACAAAAATAACAACATGCAAATATTAACTATTTTAACTATAATTAGCTACATGTAAATATTTTAAATTTTAAAATTTAATCCCATGACTTTAAACATTGAGTACATGTAAATATTAACTAAAATATTAACTATGATAACTAAATGCAAATATTAACTATTTTATCTATAATATTAACTATAATTAACAGCATGTAAGTATTTTATATTTTAATTTTTTATCTGAGATTATATTTGAATTATTCAACATTTGGTACATGTAAATATTAAATAAAATATTAAATATGATAACTACATGCAAATATTAAGTATTTTAACTATAATATGAACTATAATAAACTAAATGTAAATATTTTAAATTTTAATCCAACATTTGTTAAACAGTAAACCAATCAGACAATATTCGCTATATAATAAGAATGATTGTTTTTATTCATCACATGACATCAAGTTTTCTCGTGTTTGTTAGAGCAATTTTTTGGAGGTGTTGCGTTGGCATTGGTAACTTCGTGGAGGCATTGTATTGGCATTGGAGGCATTGTGTTGCTATTGGTAATTTTGTGGAGACGTTGTGTTGGCATTGGGGGCAACAGTTTTTTGCATTTCAAAGGTTAGTTTTCCTTCTATTCTATCCATTTAAAGACAATTTTCTGGAAAATCTGTTTTTCTATAGTTTGTGTGTTCAGAAACTATTTTTTTAAGGTTTTTAGGTTCAAAAACCATAATTTTTTTATATTTTTTTAATGAAGAAAATGCAAAAAAAAATAAATTTTTTAGGGTTTTAAGGATAAAAGTTTAGAATTTTTTTTCTATTTTAGGGCTTATATGTTCATCTAGATAGAAAAATCCATAAAACGACCATGCACATAAAAAAAATTAGTTATATTATTATATTTTTATTTGCTTTCTTTTATCATAAATATATTAGTGGTTTCATTATTTAAATCGTTTTTTTTTTGTTTTTATCTGAGAATTTTTTGATTTTATATTCTATTTTTATTATTTTAAATTTTAAATCTTATTTTTATTTTTATTTTTTTTATTGTTTTGTTATAAATTATATTTTTTAATTTTTTTAATTATATTCTTATACAAATTTTTTTTTTTTTTTTTATTGTATTGTTATGTAAACAATTGCATGTTTTTTTTATTTAAATAATGTTTTTAAAAAGATAAACAATTTTTGTTTATATTTATTGTATTGTTATATTAAAACAATTTTTTTTAATTAAATAATGTTTAAAAAAAAAAAAATTGTATTGTTATATAAAGATTTTTTTTTATACATATTTATTTTATTGTTATATTAAAACATTTTTTTTAATTAAATAATGTTTAAAAAAAAAACAATTGTATTATTAGATAAAGAACTGTTTTTTTTTTTCCTTTATATTAAAACAATTGTTTTTTTTTTTAAATTAAATAATGTTTTTTAAAAAACCAACAATTGAATTGTTATATATTAAAAAATTATTTTTTTTCTATATATTTATTGTATTATATATTAAAAAAATTGTCTTTTTTTAAATTAAATAATTTTTTTGTTTTATTAAATAATGTTTTTAAATATTATAATAATTATTTAAAAAAAAAAAAAAATTGCACACATTGTATGGTTTGGCGGCCCGCGGGGTGCCAGAGGCTGGCCGGGCGGCGCCATGAGGGCCTGAGGCCGGCTGGGCAGCCCCCTGTGGCACCGCCCGACCGCCCTTAGGCCCCTAGCTGGGTAGAGGCCGATTTCGAGAATCGGCCTCTTCCCAGTCGGGGGCCTAAGGCCGGCTGGGCAGCCCCCTGTGGCGCCTTCGGGCCGGTCTCAGGCCCCCGACAGGGCTGAGACCAATTCCAGGAATCAGCCTACGCCTAGCTGGGGACCTGAGCCTGCTGGGCAGCCCCCCGTGACACCACCCGACCGGCCTCCGTCAGCCCTTGGGCGGCGAAACATATTTTTTTTCAATTTTTTTTTTAAAATTTAATTATTATAAAAATGTTTAATAAATTTAAATTTTCTTTTATTTTGTTTAATTTTAATGTAATTTTTTTTTTAAATTTAATTATTAAAACAATGTTTTAAAAATTTTAAATTTTTTATTTATTTGGTTGATGTAATATGTAATGCGTTTTTTATTTTTAATTTTTTTTAAATTGAATATATTACATATGTTTTTAAAATTTAAATATTTTGTATTTTTATTTTACATATTTTTTTTAAATTTAAGTATTAAAACAACGTTATAAAAATTTTGACCTTTTTATTTTGTTTATTTTTCATAATTACTATGTAATGTAAAATAAAATTTTGTAATTTTAAAATATATTAAAAGATTATATAAATTTATAAATTTTTATATTAAATTTTTATAATTTTTAGTTTATAAATTTTTGTTTAATTGCTATTTAATTGCTATGTAAAGTAAAATAAATTTATGTTTTATTTTATTTTGTTTATTTTTATTTAATTGCTACATAATGTAAAATAAAATTTTAAAATTTTAAAATATATTAAAAGATTATAAGTTTTTAATTAAAATTTTAATTTTAACATATATGTTCTATTTTTATTCAATATATCTAAAATTTCAAAATATTATTTATTAAGTGTAAATTTAATAAAAAAACATAATTAAAATTAAAACAAAAAATTAACATTATTTTGTTTTTTTAATACAATCATTACCTTAAAAAAAAATATTTATTGTTAACATTTGTTATAAATAGTTAGTAATTTTTTTGTTTTTTTAAAATATTAAACAAAAATGTTTGAGAATAATAGTTTATTTTTTAAAAATTGTTTTATACAATTTGAAACACATTTTTAATTTTTTTTATAAAATGTATTCAAAACATATTATATAGATGTATATAAATATGATTTATAATATTTTGTTTTTAAATGAAAATTTTCTATAGTCAATTTAACTGCTTTAATTTCAATTTATTTAGTTTTAGAAATAAATTTTGTTTTTTAAATTTATTTGATCAGAATTATTTTCTTATTAACTAATATATATATATATTTCTTTTTATCAGGAAAATGACATCAAAAAATATTTTTGTGAATGTTTCTGCACATAGGGCAGCAACTCCCAAATCTAAAGTTGCAGCTCCATGCACTATGGATACAACTCCCAAATCTAAAGTTGCAGTTGGATGCAGTATGGACACTTTTGGACGCAATAAGGACATTGTTGCACACAGTAATAAAAGTCAAGCAAGTGGGGCACCAGGTTCATTAAAGCTTATTTCTGATTGGAAGAATTTCGAGGAAATAGATAAAATTGATTTCTGATTGTATCTTGAAGACAATGAAATGGAGGTTGATATACACATCTATCTTCTTTGTGGTTTGATTCACTTAAATGAGCCATATGATGTGATGGGCAGAGTGCGAGACATATGTATGGTCCCAAATACAAACAATATTTATGTTCTTGCAAGGAAGGCTAATAAATGTGAGAAGGCTAGATATCGTCTATCAATCGTCAAGTATGACACAGATGAAATATCTTCAAAATTTTCTAAAGAAATCTCAAGAAACATTGCAAATAACATTGTAAGTATGTTTATTTTTATTTCTGCTATGCATTATTGTAAGGGTGATTCAATTTTTTATCAATTATTGATCACTGACATGTTTTGTTTTATTTCATAGGATTTTTTTCCGAGTCTTTCAAACATGTTTGAAGGTATTTATATGTTGGAGCCAAATGTTATGAATGTGATCAAAAATTTCCACACAAACAAAGCAGAGGAAAGGAGATTGAAGCAAAGATCAATAGCTCGTGACACTGCAATAGTACAAAGAGGGGATCAACTAAGAGTTACTAAGGTGGGTAAATCTAGTAAACTTAAATATGTTTCTTTTGAAGATGTTGAACATGAAACAGAAAATTATGATAGAATTAGTGAGCACGAGATTAGAACTGTTGTGAAAAAGGAGAAAACAAATCAGACACCAAAAAGAAAAATCACCAAAGATGTCTCTCTTTTACCTCATGATGGAGAGCTTGCTTATAAAATAAATGATATATTATCCAATAAGACTAGGAAATCAAATATTGGTGAACCTATAAAGGTCGTGAGCACGAGTGAAGAACAAACTGAAAGCTCTCAAGGAAGCAGAGAAATCATAGCACCAGGTGTTGAGTTAGAGGATGGCATTATTAAAACAAAACAAAATGCTATTCGATGTGAGTTGAGTACTTAGAATAAATTAATTCTTGGTGGCCAAACATTTGAGCTTAATGTTAACCAATTTTATAGCCCAGATGAAGGACAATCTCAGTATCAAACTAGAAATGCCCATCACCTACATGTACATAATCTGAAAACATTGTTTAGGTTCAATCCATATGCACATGTGGTCGATTATGTGGTTCTTGTCGATCCATGTACGGTTCCCAAAAAACAAGCATTTGACAAGACAAAATGTTTTGATTATAAATATTATGTAATTGGAGGGAACCATTCGGTAGAGGCTAAGAGACAATTGATTGCGGAATATCCCAATAACTATCTTTTTCAAACAATGAAATGCATCATTTATGCTGGCTTAATAGAAATAGAATCAAAGTTATTGGCATGGGATCATAATGCATATAATGAGTACAGAATGAAAATGACTTTCATCCGAAGGGTCGGATTTATTCATAATGAATTCATATAAAAATGTGATGGGGATAAGACACGAGTTAGTGTAACATTTTGAAAGGAATGTTTAATGGAAACAGATTATCAAATTTATGAAAAAAAAGAAAAAGATGGAAAATTGAATACAAATTTATTTAGAGGCATGGATAATATTTTTCATTTGGCATTTAGAACTAGGGAGATATGGGATTTGATTGATGAGATTTTTTATCGGTGGAAGAATATTTCCATAAAAAATCAGAAGGTTAAAAAGAGTAAACCCATAATATGTACCGACAGTAAGACGAGTCCTGAAATGAAGCAACTTCTAGAGGATATGACTATCACACCTTGGAGAACAATACAAGGTGTGAAGGATGATAAACTAGTCAAATCAGTACTAGCCCGTGTGAAGTCGGGTGAATTATCAATGGAAGAAATGTGTGCAAAATTCAAAAGTAAGTTTCTTGAATTATTTCTTATTTTTCTTTCATTATAATTTTCTTTTAAATAAAACATAATGATGTTAGTAGAATTTGCAATACATGTCACTATATTAACGGTTTTAACTTGATTTATTCAGTCAGAATTTTTTTATGAAAATACAAGAACACATGGTTAAAATGTTGAATGAAGACAGTTGGGATGACGTTGTACGCAACAACCCATAAGCAAGTTCTACATCAACACTAAAAGATTTTTATATTGCATTCAATAAGGTATGTTGACTTATACATTCATTCTATTCATATTTAAACTATATATATATATATATATATATATATATATGTCATTAAAGATGTCGAAGAAGGATGAAAATGGAGTATCGGATACTTTCAAAAGCTTTATTGAAAAAATTAAGGTGGAAAACATGAGAAAGAAGCGTCTTATGAATATTGAACTTGATCCTACTCTTAATCATTACATTTGGAATGGGCTCGACAGTATCCAATATCAAATAATACAAGGTGACTATGAAGACATTGCATCACTAATACCTGAAAGGGAATATGGCCTATTTATTGCAGATATTCCTCATGGTTTCAATTTCCTAGACATTGAATATGATAGAGAACCATATACTTATCAAGCTTTTAGTAAAGTGGTTACGGGTTTTCAAGAAGTGAAAACATCATCACTTTGGTGATTTCTGAAATTTCATTCAGACACACAGTTTCCAATGTTATTAACAAGCTTCAAGGGTAAATAAAACTCAAGGATGCAACTTACATGGTAAGACTTTGAAATTGTATGTTTGATTACTCCTAAATTTTTTTATTCATGAAAAAATTAATTGAACTTTTACTATGTTATGTTACAGGCATAAGTCAAATATTTTTTCTTCCTAAGATCAACCTATTATAAATGATTGTGAGTTCATCCATATTGAATTTTGGACAAAAGAGGATAGCTATAAGCATATTCTTATGAATCGAGTAGATGGGAAGAGTCATAGTCAAGTATTGGTTCATGATGCAGTTTTAAGAAAACTAACATATGAGGATAAAGATGCAAAAGGAGATATAGTTAACATTTATCAAAAACCACAAGCATTGATTTACTTTAACATTTATCAAAAACCACAAGCATTGATTAACTATCTTATAGATCTATGTTCAAATAAAGGAGAATGGGTTTTGGATTCATTCTCAGGTTCAGGTAAGTTTTATTATACAAATTTAAATTTAAATATTTTACTTTTTAATTTTTATGTCTTCATACTAATTTTCTTACTTATTTCTTCTGTGCTTGATGATTAGGTACAACACTAGCATGTTTCCTAATAAAAGGAATAAATTACATTGCCATTGAGAAAGACCCAGTTCAATGCAAATTTATTCAACAAAGAATTAACGCTCTTGAATTCCTTCCAGATGCGAAGCAAGAAGTTGGTTTGAGGAAAGGAGATTTTAATGAATCAAGTGTGGTAAAAAAAGCAAAGGAACCTCAACCACCATTATATGGAGTGATTGGAAAGGGAAATTTTCGAAGATTTGTAATGCAGGGGCAGTAGGCTCTAGAAATACTTTTTACTTTTGTAAGACCTAGGGGGGTCTCATGGTTTTAAATTTTCATGTAAATATTAGTAATTTTGAATAAAAGGTGAGGAATTGTAAATTTTCTATAATCAATAGAGAACATGAGGGAAGTGATTAAGTTAGGAATATGAAGAGACCACCAGGGGTTATGAGTAAATTTAGGAATTGGGAATGTTAAGGGTTTGTTGAGCTGTTTGGGGACTTGAATCGATTCAAGTCATAATTTTGTATAAATGTAAACATGAAGAGTTTAGAATAGTGCAGAGAAAAGTAGTAGAGTTCAGAGCTGTTCAAGATAGGGTAGTGAGATAGCAGGCCATCGAATTGAAAATTTGGCTAATCAAGAGTTTTGTAAGTTCATGTATATATCTTATGAAGGAAATTGGTTATGAATTAAGTGTGTATTAATTGATTGGAATTCTGTGTGAATGGGCTCTGTATTTCAATAAGAATTTGTATTAATAGTGTATGAATTACTCTGTGATGAGGGTTGAGTAGCAAGATTCGAGTTTGAAGCTCTATTGTGTTTATAATTTATGAATAGAACCATATATTGCTTGAATAAATTGTGGAAGCGTGAGTGAGTTGTTCAAGGTTTGTGAACATTGTAGCCTCTGTGTTAATGGTTGACTGGATGTATCTGTGTGGAAGAATATGGCTCGAGCACATCCAGTTTCTTGTTCTAAGTTTGTATGAATTGAATACATATCAGTCCTGTGTGAAGAGTTCGATAGAATTCAGTGAGGACGCAGCTGAGACAAACCTTGTGTTTTGAGTATGTTGGATTCTTGCAAAGAACCTCTGTTGCTTGAATCGATATTGGTCGATATAGAGCCATCGTATGTTTGGATCTTTGAACTTTCATTGAATTATTGCGGAGAACCCATGAAATTGAAGTTATAAAGAATGAAATGGAACCTGGAGTGGTGATGGAGTTGGAACCATGAAGAGCAACTGTAGAAATGGTTTCGGAGGATAATACCAGTGGTATCACGTGTTGTAAAAGTGGTAAAGAAATTTTGGTGAAAAAATGCGATTAGGGTTGCTGGCTGACACACGTCGAAGAGCGGTTTATAAAAGCCACGCTCATCACATTTTTTTGAGGCATTGAAGCACAGAAAAAATAAAAACGCGATATTCGTCCTTACCGTTCGATCTGGATCGGAGGATATCCAACGGCGATCTTGCAACAAGTCTGTTGGAGGTTTATAAAGACATAGATCGACGGTTGTGGCCATCAGGATGGAGCGTGACAAACTTATAACCATTGGATTGTCGAGGTAAGTCAAACACTGTGGGCAGAGTATTATTATATGAAGTCAGGGTTGGATATCATTATGTTAGTGTTTTGAGTTCTTGTAACCTTTGAATATTAATTCGAGCTTCTCAGGTGGGTTCAAAAGTAATTCGAACTAGTTAATTCGAATATATGCTACTGTTTTGCATTTTAACCTGAAGTAAAACCTTGCAAGCGAAGGTCATGCTTGGATATGAGTTAATAATATGCGTGGGGCCGAGTATTATCGGCACTGGCATTTGATTAAATATTTGCTGGATTATTAAAGGCGAATGTTTATTTGCACTTTCACAAAGAGCGCTAACCAAAGTTGTCTTTGTGCTTATAGGTAATTTGATATGAAATGGCCTCATTAAGTATCAGGCTTTTAGAAAGTATTAAAAGAATATGGGGTTGACCTATGGGTTACAACCTTAGAAGTTAAAGGAAGCTTCCACATGAAATTTTGAAGGCACAGCTGGACTGCATGTTTTATAGAGAAGAAAACCTGGGTTGTATTGGATGTGGCTTTATAACTCTAAGAATGCTAATTTAATATCTCAAATCTCAGATTTGAGATATTAAAGCTTTCAGATAGATTTTGTTTAAATTTCCAATTGAGATTTAGTGGGGCATAGATTGAGTTTAGTTGGAGAAAATTTTGGGATGCATTTTACATGCATAGCTTATGGAATGAGAGTGGATAGAGAGGTTAGCCCAGGCATCATTGTGGTATCAGAGCATCAAGAATAGCTCTTTTAGAATTTAAATTTGGAATGCATGCTTGACAGGAGCAGTGAGGAAAAGTTGAAGTTTTAATCTATTTAACAATGATTGCAGAGTGATTAGATATGCAGTGAGGTGATTACAGATTTACAGGGTCCAATTTGGAAGACAAGTGTTTTGAAGATTGCAGATTTGAAGAGAGATGCAGTGCATGTGATTAGAGAGGAAAGAAGATCAGATTCTGAAATCTGATAGGCAAAGATACACAGGGTTGCAGTGAACAGGATTTGCAGAATTGAAGGAAGACTAGATCATGCAGAGATCTTGCAAGTAAATAATTTTAAATCTGATTTGGGATTTGTAAGTACAGGATAGTGGTTGCAGAAAGTAAATACAGAGCTTGATATATTCAGCTAAATGTTGAATAGGGAGAATAATTGCAGTGTTCTAAAGAAAATGTGAGCTGATGAGCAGTGTTTAACTCTGGTTTGAAGATTTTTTTGTAGAATTTAGATTGCAAACAATTTAAGAAATGTCAGAAAGTGCATATCACAACTTTGAGAGCAGTGATACAAGAGTCTAGTAGAGGATTCTCAGTGAAGAAGGAAGTGTGGCAGAACTTGGAGAATTCCCTACAGAGGTTGAATGAAAGAAGAATAAAGGTGTTCTTGAGAAGTTGCAGAGTGAAGCCTAGAGAGAGAAGAAGAGAGTGCTCAGAAGGTTCCAGCAGAAGGGGACTATTACTTGCCAAAAGCCGGATCTGGAGGAAGGGATTGGTGAGGTAAGTTACAGCAAGAGAGCTTATTGTTGCAAAGGCTTAGTACAGCTTGTGAGTGAAGAACTCATGGAGGAGAAAACAGCGACTGGCAGCCATAGCAGAGATTACAGAGGTTCTCGGAGAGGCAGTAACAGAAGAGTCAGGGAAGATGCCAAAGAAAATGGCATGAGGAAGAAACTTACTGATGAAGAGTATTGGAAAGAGATAGCTGAGATCAGAGAGCAGTTTAACAAACTGAAGATGATGGTGCAGATGATGATAGAGGAAAACCAGAGAGTTTGTTGGCTCATGAAGAAGAAAGTGAAATGGAAACCAATACAGTTGAGGTTGAGGTAGAGGGAGATTTCCTTAGTGAAAGAAGAACTGAGAACAGCTGAGTCGAAAGAAGAAATTTCTACTTGTGAAGCAGAATAGAGTATAGATGGAGAATGGAGATCTGCAAGAGATCTTGTGAGACATGATGAAGACTTAAGGCAACAAGAATCTTGTCTTGCTGAAGAGGATATCATTGAGGATTTCCTGAGTTATTGGACAGGTCCAGATCAACTGTATGAGGTAAAGACTTGTATTTGTGAATATGACACTCGTGAGGTGATGAAAAATTCTCCAGAGGAAGAGGAACTCAGTGTTCTTGAGTCAAGGATAGAACTTGAAGATTCCACATGCAGATCTGTTCAAAGAGAAGTGCTTGAGAGAGCAACCAAGACTGAAAAGTCTTGTGGTTTTGAAACTAAAGAGTTGTGTATGTTTGCAGGTACATCACTAGAAGATGAGCAAGCTTTAGAGTTTTCTGTTAAGGAGGAGACATTGAATCTGAAATCTGTTTAGATCAATGCTGAGATAGTGAGATCTCAAGGATATATGAAGACTGAGGAGTGCAATGAAGATGTTGAACAAAATGTTGAGGCAGAGAGAGAACGACCAACAGATGATTGGTCAAGAACAAGCAGAGGCATAAAAGGTTGTGTGAGGTTCCCAAAGTCTACTCCAATTGAAGTTGTTGAATTGTATAGGAGGTTGGATGTCCAAAGGAGAGAATTGGAGAAGCAGAGGACCTATGCACAAGATAAGTTGCTGGAGAAGTAAGGTAGAGAATTTTTCATGGATGACAATAAGAAAATAGAGGATAAGAAAATAAGAATTTGTCATGGATGACAATAAGAAAATGATTCAGCAAAATTAAGGATTTCATTTTGGTGAATCACAAAAGAAGAGCATTTATGAAGCAATTGATGGAAGGGAAGAGAGGCCAGCTGACAGTCTGATGGGGAATGCAAATCAATATACTGAGATGCTGACAGAGGATTTAGAAGGAAGTTTTGAACAACATACTGATGTGTTGTCAGGGGAGGAAGAAGTGTTGAAACCTTGTCATTCTAGTGCTGATGATTCATGTGTTGATCATGCAGACAAGGAGGAACAACAAATGGAAGTTTCCTGGGAATTGAATGAAGGAGAAACTATGTTGGCTAAAAACATAGGGAAGGATCATCATATTAACATGGTGATTGGACTAGTGGAGATAAATCTGGCAGCTGAAGAGAAAGACAATGAAGAATTTCTGAGTCTTGAAAGAGACTTAGAACTACAGGGAGAAAACTTGGTGAATGGATCAGCAAGTGAGACCATTGGGTCTTGTCATTTTGGCACTAACAAATTGGTTGTATTTACAGGTGATCCAGAAGACAATTCATCCTTTGGAATTGTCTTGGGAGATGAAAAATTGTTGCAGAAGGAAGAAGATGAGACAGTGATGTCTCATGTGTAGAAACTTGTCACTGATGACAAGGAGGAGCTGATTTGTTTGAGTAATCAAGAATAGACTGGAAGACAGATTTTTAAAGTTGTTACAGTAAGGAGGAATCAGTATTCTATGCCGTCAGAAGATGAAAATACAGAGCTTGAAGAACTTGATTGGATGGCCAGAACCCATCAAGGAAATGAGAGGCAATTGCTAAAGATTGCCCAAGAAGAAGGAAAAGATGCTGAAAATGAATTGCAACATGCTGGAGATGTCAAAAAATTTCAGGAGAGATGGCTGCAATGTTTGCTGGGAAATTTTGAAGAAGAGAAATAAATTGTAGACACTGGAGTAAATATGCCTGAAGTTGTGAAAGAAAGAACAACAGATACTAGTTTGCTAAGATTAATTATGTTTACTAGTATATTGAATGAGTATGTTACTACAGGAAGAAAGTTAATTGATGATCTATTCTCTAAAAATAAAATTGCAGATGAGGAGCAAAATAATGTTGCAGAGGGACAGGAATTTTGGGAGGGAGCAACACCCATGGTGACAGCTGGAGCAACATAGAGGATGACATCTGCAGGAGTAAAAATAATGTTATCCACAATCAGTGAGGCAACATTGACAATAGCAACAAAAATTTTGAAGACAGCAAGAGCAGCAGTATTGACAGCAATAGAATTTGAAGGCAGCAGCAGGCAAAGAAATTTCCAGATAGAAGATAAGTTGGACATGGAGATTGAAAGAATCAGAAGAATGATGATGAAGGTGTCTCAGGAGCAGCAGACAATAGCAAGAAAGTAGAGGAGTTTTAGCAAAGGAAAAACAAAAGTAGATTGTGAAAGTATAGCTAGAAGAAAGATGCAAAACAAGATATGGAGACCTAGAGAAATGCAATTGAAGGATGATGAAGTTGCTGGACAGCAACAAAAAAAGTATGGGATCTAGGAGGTAGAGATTAAAGACACATGATCAGGAGATCATGATCAATTTGAACCATGGAAGTCTGATGCAGGGGCATTAGGCTCTAGAAATACTTTGTACTTTTGTAAGACCTAGGGGATCTCATGTTTTTAAATTTTTATGTAAATATTAGTAATTTTGAATAAAAAGTGACGAATTGTAAATGTTCTCTAATCACTAGTGAACATGAGGGAAGTGATTAAGTTAGGAATATGAAGAGAGCACCAAGGGTTATGAGTATATTTAGGAATTGGGAATGTTAAGGGTTTGTTGAGTTGTTTGGGGACCTGAATCGATTCAGGTCATCACTTTGTATAAATGTAAACATGAAGAGTTTAGAACAGTCCAGAGAAGAGTAGCGGAGTTCAAATTTTTTCAGGATAGGGTAGTGAGATAGCAGGCCATCGAATTGAAAATCTGGCCAATCAAGAGTTTTGTAAGTTCATGTATATATATTATGAAGGAAATTGGTTTTGAATTAAGTGTGTATTAATTTATTGGAATTCTGTGTGAATGGGCTCTATATTTCAATAAGAATTTGTATGAACAATGTATGAATTACTCTGTGATGAGGGTTGAGTAGCAAGATTCGAGTTTGAAGATTTATTGTGTTTATAATTGATGAATAGAACCATAGAATACTTGAAAATTTTTTGGAAGCGTGAGTTAGTTATTCAAGGTTTGTGAATGTTGTAGCCTTTGTGTTAATGGTTGACTGGATGTATCTGTGTGGAAGACTATGGCTTGAGCACATGCAGTTTCCCGTTCTAATTTTGTATGAATTGAATACATATCGGTCCTATGTGAATAGTCCGATAGAATTCGGTGAGGACGCAGTCAATACAAACCTCAGGTTTTGAGTATGTTGGATTCTTGCAAAGAACCTCTGTTGCCTGAATTGATATTGGTCGAGATAGAGGCACCGTATGTTTGGAACAATACAGTGATAGAGAAATTATTTATAGTTGCCATGATGAGTAGTGGAGCTTTGAACTTTCGTTGAATTATTTCGGAGAACCCGTGAAATTGAAGTTATAAAGAATGAAACAAAACCTGGAGTGGCGAGGGAGTTAGAACCATGAAGAGTGATCGTAGAAGTGGTTTTGGAGGGTAATACCAGTGGTATCGCGCGTTCTAAAAGTGGTAAAGAAATTTTGGTGAAAAAATGCGATTAGGGTCACTCGCTGACACGCGTCCAAGAGCGGTTTATAAAAACCACACTCATCGTGTTTTTTTGAGGCATTAAAGCACGAAACAAAGAATAACGTGATATTCGTCGTTACCGTTCGATCTGGATCGAAGGAGATCCAACGGCGATCCTGTAACAAGTCGATTGGAGGTTTATAAAGACATAGATCGACTGTTGCGGCCATCAGGTTGGAGTGCGACAAACTTATAACCATCGGATTGTCGAGGTAAGTCAAACACTGTGGGCCGAGTGTTATTATATGAATTCAGGGTTGGATATCATTATGTTAGCGCGTTGAGTTCATAACCTTTGAATATTAATTCAGGCCTCTGAGGTGGGTTCAAAAGTAATTCGAATTAGTTAATTCGAATATATGATGATGTTTTGCATTTTAACCCAAAGTCGAACCTTGTATGCGAAGGTCAAGCTTGGATATGAATTAATAATATGCGTGGGGCCGAGTATTTGGGCGTTGGCATTTGATAAAATATTTGTTGGATTACTAAAGGCGAATGTTGATTCACACTTTCATAAAGAGCACTAACCAAAGTTGTCTTTGGGCTTATAGGTAATTTGATATGAAATGGCCTCATTAAGTATCGGGCTTTTATAAAGTATTAAAAGAATATGGGGTTGACATATGGGTTACAACCTTAGAATTTAAAGGAAGCTTCCGCATGAAATTTTGAGGCCACAGTTGGAGTGCCTTTTTTATAGAGAAGAAAACCTGGGCTGTATTGGATGTGGCTTTATAGCTATAAGAGTGTTAATTTAATATCTAAAATCTTGGATCTGAGATATTAAAGCTTTTAGAT
This sequence comes from Pinus albicaulis, assembly GCA_034641835.2. Taxonomy (NCBI): domain Eukaryota; kingdom Viridiplantae; phylum Streptophyta; class Pinopsida; order Pinales; family Pinaceae; genus Pinus; species Pinus albicaulis. The sequence goes on from CM076569.1 coordinate 616,566,275, forward strand.
ATGTTTTGTTTAAATTGCTGGTTGAGATTTATTGGGGCATAGATTGAGTTTAGTTGGAGAAAATTTTGGTACGCATTTTACATGCATAGCTTATGGACTGAGAGTGGATAGAGAGGTTAGCCCGGACATCAATTTGCCGACAGGAAAGATCCATTAGAAGATGACAATGATCAAAATGAAGAAGAAAATATTGTGGAAGAACCCATCAATGCTGTTCTAGATGATGTTGAAGATGTATTAGTTGATATTGTTGATAATGTTTAGGTTATGCTTGCAAACAAAGCCCATTTTTGAGATCTATTAATCAGTTTTACTTGTAATGTTTAGACTTTGATATTTTATGAGAACAACCTTTATTTTTTGCAAAAAAAATGTGATTGCTATTATGTTTTGACATAAAATTCAATAAAAATGTTATTTTCTTAAGTTTTTTTGTTAAAATTCTCCTAAAAAATTAGTTTATTTAACATGTTTTTTTCAACAAAAAGTTTCTAAAAGTGTATTTTTTCATTCTATTTATATTGAAAATTTGTATTTTTTTGTCATATGGTTCAAAATATTGGTTTTTTAGTTACAATTATTTGATGTGCATTGAAAAATTATTTAACAATACATAAACATGTAAAAAATGTAAACTATAGAATATTGACCCTTTTTCCATATTTTATCTATGTGAAAAAGTGAAGATATTATTACAAGTTTTTATTTGTTTAAAAAAATAATTTTTTCTTTTTAAAACACAAGTACATAAATGCACTTAAAAATAAACATATCATGGAAGAAGAAGACATTAGAAAATCTGTAGTGTCAAAATCAATCCTATAAAAAAAGGTTGGTGATGATACACCACCACTGTTCAAAATCGACATAAAAAACATCACATAAAATAAATAAATAAAACAAAATAAAAAAAACTAAAAGTGCCAAAAACATGCTCCAATTCTTTTTTTTGTGATTCTGCATCACCACTTTTCCAAAATCGGGTGTTTTTCTTGCTACCTCAAAAAGTAGGTACTAGTGTAGTTACCTATTGCATCGGTAACAGTGTTAAAAATGTTTGTACCCAGGACATCAATTCTTTCCTCACAACACCCACTTTCTGATTAGTGCTTTCATGACTCGGGTGTTGCAGCTCGGCATTATAATAGCTAGGTCCAATGGCTCTTGGTGCGTACGGCAAGCCAATCCTGATCAATTTCTTATGGATTCCTAGAAGTAGAGTTTTTTAAAGATTTGGTGGCACCTTTCCTATTCGCTGGCACTTTTGACTCGCTCTGACAAATGCATGAAAATCACTGCAAGTTTAGACCTGCTATGGAAAATGCATCAAAAATTATTCTTTGGCGTTCATCCCTCAGAAATATCCAAACATAAACGTGGTTACCCTCTGTAAATACTCCTGCAAGTGTTTAGTATTTTTTCTCGAGTTTGTATGCTAGCAAGTCTTAATTGGATATTTTGACAATTGTCCATATGCTCTGTGGTGTACCTTTTAAAACTATAGTCGAGGATATATGTCATATGTATTTTATTTATACTTCAATTTAATATATACTTTTTACTTAGAGTTATAATATTGAGTGTTATTTTATATCTTAATTTATCTATTGAATGAATTCTTTTCAACAGTCGTTTTATTAAATTTGGATTAAATGCAATTTGGTTCTGCTTTTGAAACACTAAATCAATGTGAAATTTATGCTTTATTGGCAATTCTTTTGATACGAAATCTTTATAAAGGTATTAGAATGTTTATGGATTTAGATAGCACATGAGTTTATCTAGAATTTTATTGAAATGTATTTATATGCTAATAAGATTCAGTGCTTCATTACTCTAAATATAAGGAAAACATATATCAATTGTTATGTTAAGATGGTAGAAACCAATAATTAAAAATAATTTTGCTATTTAGAATTTCAGAAACTTAACTTTTAAAAGTTTGAATTACTGAAATACTTGATGCATCTTAATGAGATGATAAGATTTTATTTATTTAAGATTTGATATTAATTTTTCAAGATTTTTAATATCCATGATGGAATTGGATGATGATATTATTTTCTCAGCTAGACCTAATTATTTTATATTTTTTCAGAATTTGAAGATTATCTAATTATTTAATATTTTTTCAAGATTTGAAGATTTCTAATATACTGATGGAATTGGATGATTTAATATTACTTAATTTTTTTATATTTTTATTTTTAATTTCTAGATAAGATTAGAAATTTTTATTTATTTTTATTTAAAATCACAAGTAATTTTAATGATTTGAGAAATTTGTCAATGCATTTTAATTACATTGAATTTATAATTTAAATTTACAATTTTCATATATTCACATTGAAAATAACAACCAGAAATGATACTGGGAAGTTTTTTCAAATTTACACATTTTATATATTCATATTGACAATAACAACCATAAATTATACTTGGAAGTTTGTTCAACAACCCGAAATTATATGTAGGGGTAGCAATTTTTGGGTAAACTTCAAACTGATAAGTTTAATTGAATTTTGCAGGATTGCTGAAGTAGATGCCTCTTCAATTTATGATGTGAACTGAACCACGGACTGAGCATTTGACTTTCTTCATAAACGTAGAGGGAACTTGAGCAACATGAGTGATAATTTGTAACAACCAGAAATTATATTTGGAAGTTTATTCATGATTGTAGAGGCAGAAATTTTTGAGTAAACTTCAAATTGATAAGTTTAATTGAATTTTGCCAGATTGCTGAAGTAAATTCCTCTTCAATTTATGATGTGAACTGAACCAAGGGCTCAGCATTTGACTTTCTTCATAAACGTAAAGGGAACGTGAGCAACATGACTGATCATTGCTCATGAGTGATCATTTGTCGGAACGACTGACTCAGCATTTGACTTTGTCCATAAACGTAGAGGAAACGTTAGCAGAAATGACTCATCATTTCTCTTTTGTAGTGTTAGTTGAAAAAATACAGTTGCATATCATAAAATTTCCTATTATGCAGAGATGTTAGTTCTCCGCTTCATTTTCAGTGCAGATATTTTTAATAGTTTTACACTATCGGTCTGATGAAAGAAATTCGGGTAATTTTATTTCCAATCAACAGGAAGACATAGGGTTTCGCTAACATTATCAAGCATCCCTAGATTATCTTGATCTCATAAAAGAGCTCTTCTTGTTTAATCTTGAAAATAAATCCCCTCAATTGGGTGTTTTGGAGGATCAGCTGAATTGTGCATGCATAGCAACTATAAGACATGCACCTGCATGCTTATCCATTATGGCCTTCATGGGATGATTATGGTTAGAGAGAACACTTATCACATGGAGCATTACGTCACCGTAATTTGTGAGAATGATGCTAATAAACATGTTTCTATAATAAAAGCCTATGCCATAGATGTCTTACACATCCATTTGGTTTACTTTGAAGGTAAAGGAATAAAGTTCCTTGTAATGTTGGTAATTATGTATTTGTTTCTAATTCTACGTTGGTTTACGAGTTTATTTTATATAGCTCTAGAATTGAGATTGGTTTTTTTTTTTTTCTTTCATCTACCATCAAAGCTCCACGTGGCTCACAATTGGAAAAGGATGCCATTTAGGTAGACGTCAATGTTAAAGGTGTGCCTAATATTTATAAGTCACCATTATTTGATACGCTTAATCTTTCCTCTTTTCTTTAGTCCATAGAAGAGGATAAAGATCATTCATGAACAAAACCATATATCTCACGATTGTCCATAAAGCATTTTTTTTCCTATGGAATCCTACTAGTGGGACTTTCCTAGCGATAACCCAATATTATGGATGGTTTCGACATCCAAGTTTTGGTGGTTTTTATTTTATGGCTAGTTGCATCTTTCTTGCTATATCCATTGAGGAAAATATTGTAAATGGTGTATATGGTTATAAAAACCAAGTTGAGTTGGAAAAAGAGTTTCATAAGTTTGGAAATTTTTTGTCAAATGCCCATGGGAGTACACTATCCAAGATTTCTCAAGGGAGGGTTTGCAAAATTTAACTTCTGTGAAATTTGCATTTATCTTTATTAAAAGAAATCTTAGCTCTAAAGATCTTGAAATGAGGGGATTCTTCTTAGTTGTAACTTGATGCCAGGACTGTAACAGAACCATTTTTTTTCCAATCCAAGTTTTGTTTTTAATTTTATTGTAAGTTGCAACTTATTTCTGAGAGTAATTTAATAATGTTATTGTTGGTATTCTCATTATATAAAATGTATTAACCTCACCATGGCGAGAACTTAAAAAAATTCGTAGGAATGGCACCAACTAACACCTCGATGACATTGCCCCTCACTTATAGGTTTAGGTGTGATTTTCGATTATAAGGGGGATTCCTAATTTCTAATTCTAAGAGTGTCAATGTGTATGAGTAAGAGCATGACTTGGATGAGATATTGACTTGGTTGAAATAAATTTGTGCAATATTTGATTTCTTAACTAGTTATTACTGTAGATTAATGAATTTTCCATAGCACATCAACCATATAAATTAATCAAATGAACATTTAAAAAAATAATAGAGGTATTCGAATTTCTGAACATTTGATTAGATTTCATATTTACAGAGTAAATGTTTGATAAGAAATACAAATTAAGATTAATGATTTCTGAGCAAGAGATGACTTGTATAGAAGGCATGCTGGCTTGTATAGAACGCATGCTAGCTCTATACACCTCGAAAAAATAATGTGGAGAAAGTATAGGAGATTAATATTTCCAAATGTTGTTTTTGATGCACTATAATAGTAAGTGGGTGAATTGTTGGTTTCAAGATGACCTAGAAAGACTTTTGATATTCGAAAGATATGTGGAAGTAATGTCTGTGTTTAATTTTATCTAGCTTAATACTACTAAAATGGTACTAGAAAAGGTAACATAGACCTCCAAAAAGGAAAGCCTTCAGCTCCATGAGTAACATCCTAATGTTATGGGTTTCACTATGTTAATGATTCCCACTTCCCAATTTTACAATCCTAATGCCATGGGGTTTCACTAAGTGCATGTTTCCCACTTTCCAATGTTACAATCTCTTCCCAATTTTACTAGTTAAACGATAAACACTAAAACATATCTCTAACTTAAATCTGTAAGAGAATCTCTCACTCAAAATAAATTATACTTTGCCCAAAAAGTGTGATGTTCAATCAATACTTAAACAATTGATCCTTAAAATAGAATTAATATCTCATATTAGATCACCACATTAATTTACATAAATCTCTTGAAATGCATCATGGAAAAACATTTAACCATAAGATAACATATATGTCATCATGAATCAAATCATGCTAATTCAAGGGATATTTAAATTATTATGAATTAATTGCATTTCCAATTTAGTAGCATTTAATATTTTATTAGTCCTACACAACTAAAATTTCTTCACAACACTCTTTTTATACAATTATGTTACTTCATATGGATATAGAAATATTTTATTTATGGTTGAGAGTAAAAGTAAACTAATTTTACATTTTATATCAATCAATCTAGGGAACACAATGAAATAATTAAAAGTATATTTAAGATTATTTATAATTAGAGATTGTTCTAAAAGGTGCAAAAATATGCCAAAAAAATAGAAAATTTGGGAAGATCATCACCTCAAGAATAAAGCCAAAAATAACTTCATAATTAAATTTTAGAATTCTAAATCAACTACATCATTTCAAAAAAAAAAAAATACAATAACAAAAATAATCATAATAAAAAAATAAAAAAAAACTAAATAAATTTAATTTAATTATCATTATTATTATCAGTATATTATGTATGTGTCAGCAACGATATTTGTCACTCACAAGGAGTGGTACACATCAACTGTTACTTTGGTAAAGGTAGCCGTCAAAATGGAATCAGTCTAATGACATGACGCTACATTACTGCTTCATGTTTATAACACTATTTTGCAAGGATGGTTGTTCTCGCCATTTTCCCAGTTCGTGTACTCTAATGGTAGATAAGGTGATTCCCATATTTCATTGACGTGGGGAAACCAAAAAAAAAAAAAAAGTCAGTTGTGGGTTGAATCTGACTACGACTCTGATGTAGTGATGGATATGTTCATCATTTGCCAATAATGGCGGAACTTTAGCGATCATGGCATGGGCCTCATTCTTAGGCACGGGAAAGGAGAATGGGAGAGTGGGTCATGTTTACCACGTCTAACTACAATTAATTTTTTTATTTATAATGATTTTATTTATTTAATATTTTATTTTAAAGAATTATATATATATATATATATATATATATATATATATATTATTATTATTATTATTATTAAACTTAATGTCTAGATTTGATTCCTTATCTAGTTTTGATGATGAATTACATTAGTTGGTTTGAGATTTCTTATCTAGTTTTGATGATGAACTACACTAGTTGGTTCTAAACAAATTGACATCTTTCTTTGTCATGTAATTTTTACCAAAAGAATTTTAAATTTGTAATCAATATATCATTATTAATTTTAAAAATATTTGAACTTAATTTTCTTTTAATAAATATAAAATTATTGATAAATATGACTGCTTTATTGTTATAATTAAATAAAATATATTCATACTTATCAAATATTTTTAAAATTTTAGCTATTAACTTTATTGCTTAAATACAAAAATATAAAATTTAATTAATTAAACACAATTTTAAATTTTATTTATATTTTGGAAAATAAATAAAAAAAATAAAAAAAGAAACGTCTCAATTAATACACGTTTAATAGTATAAGTTTAAGTCACTAAAGTCCATATAAATCTTAAATGTTAAAGGTAATGATCTGTTATTATTATGTTCATGTGGTTGTATTGGTTGGAGCACGGTGTTCCTATAAAGATTAAGAAGCCACTTTTGGCCACGGTGTCTGACTTACAAAGTCATGGCATGCACATCGCCTCCATCTTAATGGGCTATTTCGTTGGTGGAGTTAACATGATAGATTAAGCGCACCGAATTTCCAAAAGAATGGTGTCCAAAGCACGTACTGTGGTCTACCCGGTTTATTAGGTATCTAGCTGCGTGACCTCTAACTTGCTTTCTCTGTTTTCGAAAATGCTTTACATGAGAGAGTGGATGTTATACTCGATAACATATGTAATTTCATCATTTTTATTGGATATAAATTACAATTTCTGAATTTAAAGAATTATTTATTAGCGGAGAATCCAAAACACACATGAAATGCAATCAACGATCCAAGTTCAATATTCCATAAAGCATGCCGAAGCTCCAATCACACAAATAAAATGGTTTCTAATTGAAAAAAACTATCCCGGAATCATATTTTCGGTAGTAACATCATTTTCAAAGCCTAAACAAATTTTGAACTAACAACTGCATAATTTTCAAAACCTAAACAAATTTTGAACTAACAACAACGTAATTTTGAAATCGTTGAGAATTCGATAAAAGACGAAAAAGGGTTCATATTTTGTGCCCACAACTTTTGAAGCAAAAATCTCTGAAGCTCCTCTTTCTTTGTGTCTCTTAGGTTTTTGTACCTTCAAATGCTAGGGAGAATGTTTATTGTTTATTTCTCCTTCATTTAGTCGATAGGACTGCAACACAGATTATTCATGGGTGTTATGAATGAAACATTATTTTTATGAGAATAATGTGACATTAAGTATCTACACACCATTATTAAGGAATATGAAACTTTGAGTAAGTGAAAATAAAAATATTTTGCTAGTAAAAATGAAAATATTTTGCTGCCTTTATATAGATATAAAGATTATCTAAAAATATGTTTTAATGACCTCTACATAGTCCATATTCCATGGCTTTATCACTCAGATTGAATCAAGTAGAGTTCCACGTGAACCAAAGAAACCAACAATCTTCCTCTCCCTTTTTTCTCAAAACAGAATTCCGTGTCGTTGCCCGCATGTCCATATTTCGGTTGATTTGTAAGAAACGTCAAAGATTTTATCACAACCCGAATCTCCAGCCAAGCCTTGTAGCTTCCAAAATTAGCATTGATCTTGGTTAAGATCTCTTCTACGTAGTTTAACTTTTACTTATTGCATTTAAATCTCAACAAAAACAACGTGTAAGTAAATATTTTTTTTTAATTTAATTTAATGTAAAAAATGTTGATTTAATTCATATTCATCACACGAATATTTAAAGTATTTCAAAATGCAAAGTCACAAATTTTCAAAATATAAAGTCATTATTCTTTACGCATCAATTTTAGAGCCTTATCTAAGGCAGTGTGTTGTAGTTTTCCTTTAATTTATTGTCGAGTGCACCTTTATGCGGAGGGCTTCCTGTACCTCCATGTGGATGGCTCGAAAAAATTCTATCCATCCTGCCATCGCCTTCCAAACCATGATGCACTTGAAATGAAGTTAATTTATCTTCATTTATAAGTCGTCGAACATTAAGTAATAACATTTGAGTAAGCTATATATATATATATTTTGAAATATATTTGTAATTTTTTTATCCCTTCATAAATAATGATAAATTATTGAGACTTTGTTTTTTATATAAGATCAATTTCTTTGTGTGTATTGAGAATACCCTTATTGTTCTATTAAATTAATTTTAATTAAAGTTTAAAATAAAATTACTAAGATTATTAATTACGATCGATAAATATGTAAAGTAATTATATAAATTAATAAATTTCAATATTTTTTAATTAATTAATCTAATTAAAAAAATATTTATTTGGTAAATAAATTTATGAATATTATTGTAGATATTGTAAAATCTTGAAAGGAGTTAAATAAGTAATATTCAATTATAATTACCATTTTCAGTATAGAAAATCAACTTAAAATTATCAGTTGTGGAGTATAGAATACCATACTCCTTTGTTCCATGCACATAACTAAATATTCTCTTGCCTACTCACCAATCTGTCTCCTTGGACGTCTCCATGAATCTGGATGTCAAGCTTACTGCATACATTATATCAAGCCTAGTTGCAGTGAAATGCATTAGACTGCCAACCATGCTCTTGTACAATGTCGGACTGACATTCTTGTCGCAATCTTCTTTGCTCAACTTCAACCCCATGATAGTTGGAGTTGCTACTGCTTTGTGGTTTTGCATATTGGACCTCTTTAAGACTTCCTCAACATATTTTTCTTGGGAAATAAAAATTCCCTTTTTATTTTGCTTTACTTCTATGCCCAAAAAATACCTGTTGTGAAACTAACTCCAAAAATAGAAGAAAACAGATATAAATGCCTTAAAAATAAGCCACTTCGAGGGGGCAGACTCCAATACATTACATGAATGAACAATTCTTAGTTGATACAAATTACAAAACCTCATTTATATATATATAAGTCCATGGGGCCACAATGTAATCCTAGCTGACCTAACAATAATAATTTAAGGGCACAATAATAACAATATGGGGGTTACAAGGGTACAATAATAACAATAAGGGGGTTACATTAACAACAATAAGGGACTATACTAGTAATATAGGGACCTAACATGCCCTTCTCTTTCAAAAAAGTGTTGGCCTCAAAACTTGAGTAGCTCTGGGTGCTTCTGTATAAAATTCTCATCCTCCCATGTAGAATATTTAGTGGATAAGTTCTTCCACTTGATGAGATACTCTGAAATTGATCGATTCCGTAGCTGTTGGGTTCTTATTTCCATGACCGCTCCAGGTTCCAATATGATCATTCGTTCCTCATCAAGTTCTGGCAATATTGTTTGAACTGGAAGATTTTCATCTATAACCTTCTTTAAGCATGAAACATGGAAAATTGGATGCACTCGTGAAGAAGAAGGAAGCTCCAATTTGTATGCCAATATTTTGCAACACCTTGTAAGGACCATAGTACTTTGGCGATAATTTATTATCCTTCTTAGCTTGATTGAGGGACATTTTTTTGTATGGTTGTAGCTGTAAAAATACCGAGTCTCCTACATCAAAAATTCTCCCGCTGCGATGTTGATATGCCTATTGTTTCATTCAATTTTATGCCAAATTCTGGTTGTCCTTTATGAGTTGGAGAACTTCTCGTTGATGCTCGATGTGATCTTCCACTGCTTGAACCTTCTAATTTTCTCTTAAAGATGATGTGATGGATCGTGAGTGATATCCATAAAGTTCTATAGATGGGGTCATTTTTGCTACAGTTTGGAAGGAAGTGTTATACCACCATTCAGCGAGAGGTAACCACTTGACCCATTGTGTTTGTTTATCATATACAAAACAACAAAGATATCATTCCAAACATTTATTTACTATCTCAGTTTGACCATCGAATTGAGGATGATAAGATGAGCTATGAGTTAATTCAGTACCCAAAAAAGAAAATAACTTCTTCCAAAAATTTCCAGTAAAAATGGGATCTCTGTCGCTCGCAATAACCCTTGGGTTTCCATATAGCTTTTGAATTGTGTCCATAAATTTAGTAGCAACTGTACTTTCTTTAAATGTATGAGATAATGAAAAAAAGTATGCATACTTGGTAAGTCTATCAACTAGCACCATGATGACACTCTTTCCTTCGAACTTAGGTAAACCTGTGATAAAATCCATTGAAATCACCTCCCAACGTTTACTTGGAATGGATAAAGGTTGTAGAAGACTCGGGTTTTTATTTGTATAAAATTTATTCTACTTGCACACTACACATTCTGCCACAAACTTTTGAATATCAGATTTAAGGCCATCCCAAAAAAATTCTTTCTTCACCCTGTGGTAGGTTTTTAAAAATCCTGACTGTCCTCCTAAAGGAGAAGTGTGCAATTCCAAAAGAATCTTTTGTTTTAGTTGGGAATTCCTACAAAGATATAAGCAATCTTTGTACCATAAGGAGTAATTTTTCCAACTAAATGTATCAAATGTACTAGGATGTTACTGCAACTTTTGAATGAGTGTCCACACTTTTTCGTCCTTTTTCCATTCATCTCTTGCTTCGGTTATCCAATCTAGTTGGATAATATAAATGACACAAATCAATGCTTCCACCTCTTCATTCTTTCTTGAGCGTGCATTTGCAACAGCATTTAGCTTCCCTTTTTTGTATATTATTTCAAAGTTACAACCCAACATCTTTGTGACCCATTTTTGTTGCTCTTTTGAAGATCATCGTTGTTCCAAAAAGTGTTTAATACTATCATGATCAGTTTTTACCTTGAAGTGTCTTCCCATTAGGTAAGTTCTCCATTTCTTTAGTGCATGCAATATTTCTAACATTTCCTTCTCATAAATAAGTTTTTGTAAATACTTTTCTTTGTTTGGACAACTTTCAAAAGCAATGGGTCTTCCTTCTTGCATTAAAACAACACCAATTCCATTTCCCGAGGCATCACATTCCACAAAAGGGTTTTTGTGAAGTCTGGCGTAGCTAAGACTAGTGCTAGGCACATTGCCTCTTTAACATGTTCAAAGGCCTTAGTTGTTTCAGCAGTCCATGAAAATGCATCTTTCTTTAATAATGTTGTTAGAGGTGCTGCTATTCTCCCATAACTCTTAAAAAACTTGCGATAATACCTTGTTAACCCGAGAAATCCTCGCAACTGATTTATGGTTGTGGGGACTTTCCATTCCTTAATGGCTTTAATTTTGTTAGGCTCTACCTTAACACCCTCGTGAGATAGAATATGACCCAGATATTCCACCTCTTGTACTCCAAAGAAACATTTGGATGTTTTTGTATATAATTGTTTCTCCTGCAATAGTTTGAGAACCCCGTCAACATGTTGAACATGATCCTTCCAACACCTATTGTAGATTATTATATCATCAAAAAATACTAGCACAAATTTTCTAAGGAAAGGTTTGAAAATGGAATTTAACAAACCTTGAAATGTAGAAGGTGCATTGGTAAGGCCAAAAGGCATGACCAAAAATTCATAATGACCCTCATGAGTTAGAAATGTTGTTTTTGCAATATCTTCAGTCTTCATTCTAATTTGATGATATCCTAAATGAAGATCCAACTTGGTAAAATAAATTGCTCCATGTAATTCATCCAATAATTCATCAATCACAGGAATGGGAAATTTATATTTAATGGTGAGCTTATTGAGCTCCCTATAATTAGGACACATGCGTCGTGATCCATCCTTCTTTTGCACCAATACCACAGGAGCAGAGAAAGAACTTTGACTAGGTTCAATTATACTCGCCTCTAACATTTCTGCAATCATATGTTCAACTTCACTCTTTTGGACATAAGGATATCTATAAGGCATGACATTTGGAGGAACAATTCCTGGAATCAAATGAATAGCATGATATTGATTACGAATAGATAGGAGTCCTTTGGGAGTTTCAAAAACCTTAATTATTGTATAAGAATTTTTTCAGATCTGCAAAAATAGATGATTTTGATGTTGGAACTTCTAGTGAGCATAATTGTGCAATTATGCCTCATTGTTCTTTCTTTAGAAGCTTTGTCATGACATTAGAGCTTATTATCTTTCTTGACTTCCCTGCACTACCCCGTAATTCGACTTCCTTTCCTTCTGAAAAAAAATTCAATAAAAGTTCTTGAAAACTAAAGGCTACCATCCCCAAAGATGGTAACCATTGTACTCCTAGTACAACATCAGTACCTCCCATAGGAATAGAAAGAATTGGACTATTCAATACATATTCCCCCATGGTTAGCTTGATATTATGGCATTTTCCAGAGAAATTTATAGTTCCTCAATTTGCAACCATCGCTTAACATTCTGGTGCTAGTTATAGGAAACAATTCAATTCCTTGGCTACCTTACAATGAATAAAATTATGGGTACTACCTGATTCAATCAACACTATTATATTTTTATTCTTGATATGTCCTTCTATCTTAAAAGTTTGAGGAGTGGTAATTCCTGTCAATGCATTACACGATATGGTTAGACTCATTTCTTTCTCTTCTAGGGTTGGTTCCTAATGTATATTCTCTTCTTGTTCATTTTCTTCTTCCTCTTCACAATCTATGTAAAATAACTTCTTCTTAGCACACTTATGACCTTTAGTGTATTTTCTATCACAACTGTAGCAAAGCCCTTTTACTCCTTTTTTCTTCCAATTTTTGTGGTGTCGACCTTGTAGGTTGTTGAAATCTAGGAGTAGCAACACTTCCCTCTTTATAGAACTGAGTGGTAGGCTTCCTTGTCATTATAATTTTACATTCATTTTTTCTTGGCAACCTGAATTCCTTGTCCAATGAATCAGGTTCCAAAACACGAACTTCATGTTGGATGTTATCCTTTAAAGTACCTATGAACAGATCAATCATGTGTTCCTTTGGAATATTAGTTACCCTGATATTCAACTTTTGGAATTCCTCAATGTGCTCCCCCACTAAACCCTTTTGTTGAGATTTATCAATTGGCTAAAGAAGGTGTTGCTCTTTGTATCCTCATAATGTGCTACCATTTCCTCTGTAAAAGTTTACCAAGTGACAATTTTTTTACGGGAGAAAAGCCATCGATACCATACCAATGTATTTTGTTCTAAATGTAAAGTTGCAATGCATACCTTTTGTGTGTTTTTCACATTATTGAGGTCAAAATATTACTCCATCTATAGTATCCATATTATAGGATCATTTCCAACAAACTTCCTAATATCCATTTTTGGAATATGGTGGTTCTTCCCACCAACATTAGAGTTTATGAAATCATGATTAACATTTATTTTGTTCTCATCATGAGTTTCCTCTACTATATTTTCACCATTAGGAAACATTTGTTGTATCAAATTTGTCAAACCTTCCTTGTCTGATTTTAGATCATTCTTCATGTTTTCCATTTTTTCATCGATCTTAGCTTCCATGTCATCTATCTTAGATTCCATGTCAGCATCCATTCCATCTATCTTAGCTTTCATGCCATCTATCTTAGCTTACATGCCGTTCTTCAAACCATCCATCTTAAATTCCATGCCTTTATTCAAACCTTCCATCTTAGTTTCCACGTCTTTCTTCAAAACTTCCATGTCATTTTTTGTTGCTCTTTGCGAGAGCCAAATTTGTTGCACTTGCTCTTGTAAATTTGATATGTGATGTTTCCATTCTTCGTCTTCATCAGTCATAGTAGAGCCTTCTAAAGGCTTAATGGGTGTTGAATTATTTTCAGGGGCCATTTTAGAATCTAATACTGATATATTTTATACAATATGCCCTTGGAATCAATTCAAATTGATTCTTCAAACAGGACTTATGCAATTCAGGAAAACAAATACACACCTTTTACTTGCTTTTGAGGAGCTCTATATTGAAATTGAATTATCTCTATAATTGTAGATCCTCAATATCTGAAATTCTGCCTTATAGTATCCCTCTAAAGCTTCTTTCAAATGTCACAAGTCTGACCTGATTTGGATTCTTCAAGGAAAATATATGTCCAATCTCCCACAATGACCCAATTATGGACTAGTTAAGTAGAGCGAACTTGTACGACTTGCCACGTGTCCCTACTTCCTCCTTTGGCTTTGAAATTGATAGGCAAGAAACTACTATCCATGTACTAGCGGCCACTTTTTACAACATTCTAATCTGATGCTCAGGGAGAGAGTTATCAAGATTTTCCCATGATAACCTCTTTGAGATGAAATTCGAGAGCCTGAAAAAGACCTAACTTCCATAGATCATATCTCTGAAAATATTGTGAACCAAGCTCTAAAATTTTACGACGATTTTCCTCAGGATTTTGGCTTTGCTCTCTAAAATTTTCAGCTTCTGAAAATTCGTATGAAAATTTTTATAGTGAAAATGTTGTGATGACCTGTTTAGGTTAAATTCAGGAGCCTACAAAAAGCCCTAAATTCCATAGATCATATCTCTGAAAATGTTGCGAACCAAGCTCTAAAATTTTGCGACGATGTTCCTCATTATTTCCGCTTCCCACTCTAAATATTTCAGTGTCTAAACCTTCATAGAAACAAATTTATAGTGAAAATTCCATGATGACAAGTTTGGAGTTGCGAAAACCCTAGAATCCAAAGCTCTAATACCAAATGTTGTGAAACTAGCTCCAAAAATAGAAGAAAAGAGATATCAACACCTTAGAAATAAGCCACTTCGAGGGGGCAACCTCAAATACATTACATGAATGAGAAATTATTGGATGATACAAATTATAAAACCTCCTTTCTACATATAGGAGTCCATGGGGCCACAATGTAATCTTAGTCGACCTAACAATAATAATTTATGGGCACAATAATAAGAACATGGGGGTTACAAGGGTACAATAATAGCAATAAGGGGGTTACACTAACAACAATAAGGGACTATACTAGTAATATAGGGACCTAAAAATACCTTAGCAAACCCAAGTCACTCATTTCAAATTCACTTTTCATGACTCTTTTAAAATCAACAATGAGAGAAACGTCATTTCCTGTAAAAATAAAATCATCTACATACAAAAAAACAATAAGAAAATTACCATCATTTTCTTTAATGTAGAGTGTGGGTTCACCATCACACTTGTCAAATCCATTATCTATCAGGTAAGCATCAATCATGTTGTACCATGCTCTTGGTGTTTACTTCAGCCCATAAAGAGCTTTTCAACTTACACACTTTGTGTTATTGGCCTTCTATCTCATAGCCAAGAGGTTGTTAAAATACAACTCCTCTTTCAACACTCCATTCAAGAATACTGACTTCACATCCATTGATAAAATTTCCACTTTTTTTGTGCTACTATGGACAACATTGTCCCCATTGTCTCCATCCTTGCAACTAGTGCAAAGGTTTCCTCATAGTCTCTTCCTTGTTGCTGCTTGTAGCCTTTGACAACAAGTCTTTCTTTTCTCCTTTCTATGTTGCCTTCAATCTTTCTTTTAGTCTTATAGACCCATTTCACTCCAATAACTTATTTTTCTTGTGGGAGGTCCACTAACTCCAAGGTGTCATTCTTTTATATTGCTCCTATTTCTTCATTCATTGCTTCAATCCATTTCTCTTCTTTAACTGCATCTTCAAAATGGATTGGGTCATCAACATGAAAAAATAAATAAAATAAAGAATTCAAACCAACATTATTATCAACTTCTTCGTGCTCATAAATTTCACTTAAATTTCTTAACCTTGGTCTTCTTTTATTTTCTGAAAATGTGCTTGGACTTGCACTTGAACTCAAGGGATTTATTGATCACTGTGGTGTGCTTGGAGAAGCACTTTCTTGGTTTTAAATTGTTGTTCTATTGCTTGGTTGTGGTGTGCTCTATTGTGCTTCTGTAGGTGGAGGAGCAGCCACCATTGAGGAACTATTTTTTGTAATCAATTCCTCTTTGCCTTCATGTGAAATACATGTCTTCACATACAATTTCTTCTCTAAACTTCCATCCCAAGATACTGAACATATCTGTTGATTATTACCTTCTTGGTTGATGGGTTATAGAGTCTGTAGGCGTCCTTGTATTCATCACTGTATCCAATAAATATACACTTCTCCCCCTTGATGTCCAACTTCTTCTTTAACTGATATAGAATATGTGCATATACCACACATCTAAACACTCTCATGTGAGTGACAACTTTCTTTTTTTCGCTCCATGCTTCTTCTAGAACTCTTTTCATAGTAGCTTTCGTTGGAGATCTATTTAAAATATAAGTTGCACAACTGACAACTTTTTCCCAATACTCATTTGGAAAATGCTTTGCCTTCAACATGCTCCTTACCATGTCCATGATGTTCCTATTCTTTATTTCTGCTACACCATTTTGTTGAGGTGTATACCTTGTGGAAAACTTCTTGTGTATTCCAAGCTCCCTACAGAAATGTAGGAATTATTTGGAGATATATTCTACACCTTTGTCAGTTCTCAACACTCTTATGTAGTGTCCACTTTTCTTCTCAACAGGATTTTTGAAGTGGTAGAACAGTTCAAAAACTTCACTTTTCTATTTTAAAAAATAATCCCATGTCTTTCTTATGTAATCATCTAAATTTTGAAACATAATGGTTGCCAGCTAATGATGGAGTTTGCATTGGTCCACATAAATCTAAGTGGACAATCTCTAAAGGTGCCTTTGTCCTTATACTCTTCCCTACTGGAAATGATTCTCTGTGTTGTTTTCCCAAGATGTAGCCTTCAAAAAGGATTTTTGATTTCTCTATGAGTGGTAATCCCTTTACCATCCATTTTCTGTGCAACAAATTCAAACCTTTGAAATTGAGATGGCCAAATATCAAATGCCATAACCGATTCTCATATTTCATTTATTCTTGGAAGAATTCTTGTGTGACTATTGCTACAACACCTCATTCCTTCAAGTCTATTCTGATCTTGATAGGAAACATCATATTTCTTGTCATATGCACTTTTTCAATGACTTGTCTATTTGGAGGTATATCCATGATTGTGCACACATCATTCTTAAAAAGAACATTATAGCCCTTATTCACGAGTTGTCCAATGCTTAGAAGGTTGCATTTCAGGCTAGGTACATAATAAACATCTAGCACAAACTTCTTCTCTCCCTTCTTTGTCAATATTTTTACTCTTGCTTTCCCCATGACAGCGACTTTACTATAAGTCCCCATTGTCACTTCAGATTTCACACTCTCATCAAGATTGGAAAACATTGCTATGTTTCCAATCATATGATTTCTACAACCTGAATCTAAAAACCTTACATCTTCCTGTTTTTCTTGTGCTATATTAGAAGTTAAAAGCACATTACCATGGTTCTGATTTTCTTTTGTGAAATTTACACTAGGTTTATTACTCATGTAATTTTTCTTCTTTCTACATTGATCGGCATAATTTCCATACTTTTTGCAACAATGACATTAGAATTGAGATTTATCATACCTATTCCCTTGCGCTTGATTTTCGCTTGAGCCTTCGCTTGGATTCTAATTAATACCCCTTTTACTTGTGCTTGTAGGGCTGCTTATTCCACCTCTGTGTGGACTTCTTCCTCTTACTCAGTAGTTTGATCTTCCTCGACCTCTACCTTGACCAAGAGACATTTGTTTCTTTAATGCATGCTCCAGTGAGGAGTTTGTTTCTCTGTTCAGTCTATTCTCGTGAGACATCAATAATACATGAATCTCATCTACTGAAAATTGTGAGAGATTCGTTGTCTCTTCTGTGGCCACTACTATGGCATCAAATATTGATGGTAGGCTTATTAACACTTTCTCCACTATTATTTTTTCCTCAAGTGTCTCTCCATGAGACCTGATTTGGGTAACTAACCCAATTTCATGTGTGAAGAATGAGTCTGTGCTATCAAAAATTTTCATGCAGAGAGTTTCAAAATTTCTCCTCAACATTTTAAGTTTTGTTGTCTTTACTTTTTCCATACCTTTGTAGGTTGTCTAGAGGGTATCCCATGCCTCCTTAGAATTTTCTTTTGCTACAATCCTTGGGGAAATAATCTCATGTACTGCTTAGAAAATATAAAAGAGGGTATTGGAGTCCTTCTTCCTATTTTCTCTTGACAAATATCTATGTGCTTGTGTCAAAGTAGTAAGTATTTCTGCATCTGCTAGTTCTTGGAAGCCATTATCTACTAGCTCCCAAATATATTGTGAAGGAAACATGGCCTTCATTGTAATGGATCAATAATAATAATTCTTACCATTGAATTGTGGTAATTGTGGATTTGCCAAGCTTGTGCCTACTGCTACCATCTTGACTATGTAACAAAAGAAAACTTTCTCACTGTTGTAAAATCTATGTCAATGCTGGAGACTTCTGCTTCTATAGGAAATCTTACATCTTCCTCAGTAAAGAGAGCTCATTCTTTCACTAAGAGCCTAGACCTACTCTGATACCATGTTGAAGATTATGAAATAAAACACCAGAGGGATGTGTTTCTCCCATGACACAAAGAATGCACAAATAATGCAAAAAATAATAGTCAAACACATACATATAGCGAAAAACATAGAAGAGGAAGTTTATTAAACTCTTCTCAATTTCAATTCATTCCACTCTCTTAAACATATGATAAATTACACAGGTTTTATATAAAATGATGGAAGCCTGAGCATTTAAAGAAATTCAACGCGAGATCAGACGTTTAACAGCAAAAACGTCCTCAACTCTGTTTGGATGGTTATACACAAAAATGCGTACAAAAAACACATAATGGCAGATCTGAAAATTCATGCAATTCGGTTCAGAAAGAACATTGTGTTTGGTGCTCCATCGCACATTGGTGAGCATAACATTCAACATATACGTGAACACAGGAAAAGCTTAAGTTTTGTGATGTGTGATGTGATGTGGCACATCGCATCACAACTTCAAAAAAATAACTTGCGGGCACTTGACCCACTAAATCCTGAGCTTTTTGGGCACCTATATATGCTCTCCTCCTGAGCTTGACATGTGCCCCCTTTGCAATCGTATAAAAAAAAAACAAAATAACTTGTGGGCGGATTTTAATGTTAAAATTTATAACTTGCGAAGTGCATGTTGTGGGCGCTAAATTGGTGGTAAGTGTGGTAAAGGTTTGAGGTGGGTCCGACCTGATCGCATCAGCGAAAACTTAGTTTCAGCGGAACCCTTAAGGGTTAAAACTTAAATCCTACGAAGTGCAGGCAGCGATGTGAAAAGCTTGGTAAGTGTGAAATGTGTAAATCAAAGGAAATGTTAGAATAGGTTTGTGGAAGATTTCAAATGTGATGGAGGTAAGCGTCAATCCCGTTGATATCGCATCGGCGGGGAGATAAGTTATGCAAAGGGCTTAAGGGTTAAAACAAAAATGTTGTGGGTGCAAAGTTGCGGGAAATGGTAAGTAAATACGGCAGGTAAGAAATAAAACACAGAGTGTGAGACTCGAGTACTCTATTTGTTTTTTTGCATGGATTTCATGAAAATGCCTTTGGGTTTGAAACCTGAGGCTTGTCCTTCTCTTCACAGAAAATTCAAATAAGCGTGGGCTTATGTGACATTTATTGATGGCGGTGGTTGGGGGTAATTCCAACAGACCTAATGGACTGGAATGGAAATTTGCTAGAAATTAGAGGACTTCGGTTGGGCATTTATGCAGTGATTGATCTGTTCTTTATATTGTGACATTTCCAGGTAAATAAAAGTAAACTTCTAAAACATCGCTTAGTAATAGGGTTATCAAACGGTGGAGTTATATATGTTTCCAATCGCTAGAAGAGAAGGTTGGGGTGTGAATATATTTTTTAAATACTTTAGCAACAATTTGACTTAGGAGCAACCTGTAATTGTTGTGTTGCAATCCATTCTACAATTTTTCTCTTTGAGATATGTACAATTCGTTTCTTGGTATATGCCACTATGGTTCATATACGATAGGAATTCCAATGGATGAGCTCAATTTCCTCTGATGGAATGTAGGAATCCTAACCTTGGAGTGGAAAAGAGGATGGAATGTAGAAGAGGAAAAGAAAGGGCGTGAATTTGATGATATTTGCAAATACATGAAGATGTTATGAATGAGTGAATCCGACATTAGCGGATACCAAATTTCTGTTTCCTTCTACTTCACATACTAGCGTAGACATTAAGTTTGTGGCATATCATTCATCATATTATTTATTATTTATTTAGAGTGAAAATTTGGAGTAAAGTTTCATTCTCAATCTATATTTTTGTTAAAATTATAATTTTGTTGTTTTGTTCTTTCAATTAAATTGATTAATTAAACAAAATGTTATATGAAGTGAGTTATGAATGTGTTATTGATAATGTTATGAATTAATTCATGGAATTGGTTCATTATATTCCAAAGAAACTATTTATAAATTAAGAACTTTCATTATCAATACTAGTGTTATATAATTTTTTTAATGTATATATGTTTAACTAATATTTTTTTTTAATTAATAAAAACAATACTAATTTAAAATAAAATTATAATTTAGTTTTATTTTTATTTTTTCTTATGTGATATGTATTATGAAGTCAGTGTTTTGGTTCCCTAACCATTTAATTTATATAGCTGCAATAATAATAATAAAGATTTTAAATCTACACTATTACACTTCATATACAGCTCCTTCTTTTATCTTATAATGATTTCTCATAGCTACTATTGATTAGCTCAATCAATAGGTGTTCATAGGCACTAGGAATGATATGGATATATATTTAAAAGCAAAAGTTACATATCTTAACTTAAGATCTATCAAGAGAGAAAATCATATTTCAAAAAGTATAAATCATTTCACTTAAAAAAAAAATTATATAAATTTAATGAACATAAAGATATGAATATATATTTAAAATCAACCTTGACCCATTTTAGGTTTATATTTATTAAAAATAGAAAAGTTCCAAGTATCTATAACTGTAAAACACCTTAAATTTTACACTTTAAAAAATACTTACACTTAAAAAATTTAATCAACATCTAATTATGCAGATAGGCTTGTCTATGTGGAATAGAGTTTCCAAAATTATAGGTATAATAAAGACCAAAAAATTGCTGCATTATGTATTTCACCTAATTTAGTCAACATCTAATTATGTAGATACGCAGATAGGCGTCTCTATTTAGAATAGGCCAAGTATCAAACACTTATTTTACTATGCTTATATTTATAGAGAGATAACAAATGCATTTATATTTAAAAAAACATGTAATATGATTTTTAACCATGAAGATTTAGCCCCATTTTATCATGGAGATTTTTAATTTATAAATTGGATTTGTTACAATACCATGTGTCAATACAATGACTTATCAATACCATATACTCGAAAAAATTAACTTAATTCATATGACACTTGTTCATTAAATAACATTAAATTTCTATTATTCGATATAATAATATTTTTAGTAGTGATCACAAAATAAAAGTTAATATCTATCTCAAAAATGGTTCTGAGCTTTCTACTTTTTTTATTTATTTATTTAAATTGATTAATTAAAAAAAGTATCATATGAACAAGCATGATATGTGTTTGTGCATGTGGTATTGATATACCATGGTGTTGTAAAGAAACATATTTACAAATGAAGAATTTTCATAATTAAATGGGTAAATCCTGGTTAAGAATATTGTTACATGTGTTTTTTACATATATACATGTTTAACTCATATATTAATTATTTTTTTAGATAAATAATAATAAATTAGTCCATGAGGGAAATTCGATTGGAAATTTCTTTTTAGAAATAATATAAGTTGTGAGATTCAAAAGCAATTTAATTATTTACTCAAAAACAATATAATTTATTTAATTTTAATGAATTTTAAATTTTTTTAACAATGAGAAATATATTATAGAATAAGTATTTAGATATTTTCAATATTTATCAAATCATTAAATTTATATAATTATACTAATATATTAAAAGATAACACTAGATAGATTTAAACTCTATATATAACAAAATTAATAATTTTTTTATTGATTTTTTTAATCAAAAATAAAGATAACACTTGATAGATTTAAACTCTATATATAACAAAATTAATAAATTTTTTATTGACTTTTTTAATCAAAAATATATTATAAAATAAATATTTTGACATTTATTATAAATTATACTTATCAATCTATAACATTTGTGTATATAGTTATATTCTATATACATTTTGTTAATAATTTAAATAATATAAAACATTAATAAAATGCCAACCAAAAAACAAAATAAAAATTACAACTCTTGAAGAATTTTTAACATGTCAAAATTCCACCATTCATAAAGTCATCTTTATACTCGAATGTTTTGCACAATATCCAAGATAATTCATGATGTTATCTATACTCAAAATGTTTTGCACAATATCCAAGATAATTCATGATGTTGTCAAAATATTCAAAAGGTTCTGCACAAATATCCAGCTCATGAAATGGCCAATATACAAAGATATTCAAAAGCTTTTGCACAAATATACAAATCATGAAAAATTATCCCAGTCAATGGAAAAATACACAAATACCACCATTGGATTTCGACTAGGAAGGAACGAAGTACGAAGGAAGTTGTGCCGATGAAATGAAATTAAAACAATGTAGGCATGAGGAATCTACCTATAATGTTTAACGCTCATATGTAATATAATATCAAGTTTCATGCGGCTACTAATCATGGCTTTCTTCTGTCGCCCGCAGAAAGGAAGCATACATCCCCACAACATTAACTATTTCCTTTTCTCCAGCTTGCTCACTGATCGGCTCAATACGCTTTAGCTCAATGCCCTTTTCTGCGAGGCCACCTCTTCCGAATTTCCGTCCAAAAGCAGCATACTCTTCTTGCAGATTATCGCTCATTATATTATCGAAAGAAAGCCACTCATGAGGCACCTGGCACTTAGAACCCTCCTCCTCAAATACCGGCTTGCAGCCACGGTGGGTACATTCCACTAATACTCCTCCTCTTGTTACGAACTTCCGAAACAATCTCATCACAGGGAGGTGATCATCAGGGGATCGATGCAGTTCCTCACTTTCCCGTGAAACAACGTTCTTCTTCCCAGTGGATCCTGATCTCTCTGGCGAATTCATCACCATTAGCGGTTCCAGGTGACAAAATGGATGAAGGTGAGTACTCCCCTTAATTATGTTACATGACCTTAATTTCAAATTCTGAACCGAAGACCTAATGGACTGGAATGGAATGTTACCAGAAATTAGCAGAGGAGTTCCATTCGCCATTTGAGGCAGCGATCGATCAGGTATTTATCTTCTGACACTTCCAGCTAAACGGAAAAAACGTCCCAACCATCGCTGACTGAAATCTTCACGGTTGATATATATCGAATTGGTAGAGGAGAAGGTTGGATTTACGAGGATAGGATTTGATTGGAGCGTGAATATATTCTGTAATTACTTTACTAACAATTTGACATATGACCAACCTGTTATTGTACCCTCGCAGTCCTTTCTGCAATTCTTTTTCTTGGGATATCCTGCTATTGTACCCTCGTTTGTATATGACAGGAATTCCAATGGCTGTGCTCGATTGCATCTGATTGATTGTAGACAGGAGGAAAAGGAAGGACGTGAATCTGATGATATTTCTGAGGAAATGGATGAACGTGAATGAACGAAAATGACATTAGCGGACACCAGAGTTTTGTTTCCTGCTGCTTCACGTGCAGGTAGGGCAGGCATTACCTGAAATAATTCAGAGTAACTTTTTTATTATTATTTCTATTTAAATAGAGATTATGTGAAAATTTGTTAAATATTATAATTTTGTGTATATAAAAAATAAAAACAATAATTAAATTTTGATTTTAATTTTTAAAATTATTTTAAAACAATTCTGCATAATTGGCTCTCCTCTTTGTATATAAAATTATAGATAATGTATTTAGAAAATACTAAATTTATGATTGATTTAATGATGATAAGAATTATGTTTTTATATTTGGAAAGGGACAACACGATTTATATTGTGATTATTTTTGGTAATTTTTATTTTATTAATTATTATTTATAAAATTTGAAAAATGTTATTATTATTAATTTTTTTTTTCTACAATAAAACTGTTTTTTAATATTGATAAAAAAGTTAAACTTAATGATATCTATGCCGACATAACAATTCCTTTAAAGTTGTTTGTGGAGGTCGTTTCCGAAAAATAGAACCCTCCTTTTTTTTAACATTGAGATCGATGTTGAGCAGTAATTTTTAAGCGCAACCACTATATTAAGTGGGTGCTGATCGTCGAGCCCCACTTACGACATGCAGAAGCAATGTCCAAATAGGTCTGTATGTGAGACGCCATTATTGTCTGCAAGGATTATAGACGAACTACGGCTTTCGCACGGTACATTAAGGTCGTCAGCATACTCATCTCGTCCTCTCTCTCATTTCCCCGATTCACTTTTATGTAAATTGGCTTTTTGATGCAAGGGCATTAGGCAATAGCCAGCAATGTAGGAGTTTTGTCCACATGTTGTGGCTATTGAGGGTTCGAAATTCATCAAATTGTAACAGCCAGGTGTCAATACCTCGGCTGACTGTTTTAATTAGACTAGTTAGAGTTGTAGAAGTCGAATAGTTAGTTCAGTTATTTGAATTATTGTAATTAACCTGTTGGTTTTCCAACCGGTCCTCACTAGAGAACCGAAGAGTCTCTCTGTGGTGTATATATATGTATCCTTCGGATGTATGAAGGTAGAGGAGGGAATTAGAAGAAGAAAGAGAATCTCTGCAGTAAACTCTGTGTAAGAACAATGGCTTCCAATTGAATGAATTTCAATCTTTGTTGTCTATCCATATTCTTGAATTGTCGGTTAGGAGAACTTCATTGATTCGGAAGCGATTGTCCACTGGTAACTCCATTCTCTATCTTTGTATGCTCATGAATTGGTTGGATTGCCTTTGAACTCTCGTGAAGATTATTGGAAAAACCACAGTGGATTTCCAAGGGCGGATTGCCCTATTCCGCACCGTCTCTCGATGTTAAGTGGTATTCATGGGTCGGGCAGCGATTCCATAGGGAATTTTCCGCGTGTCCCAAGCGGGTTTTGTTAACGTGAAATTTCGCGCGTTAAAGTCCGATGGGGGACGCGCAGCGAAATGCACCCGAGCCATTGATCGAGGCGAAGGAGATCGGACGGCTGGAGCGAGAGGAAGACGTGCGAAGTTTAATGAAGAAGCATGGGAATTAACCTAAGGTCTGAGCGGTTGATTGATTAACAATTGACATATAAGGTGGGGCCCGGGTCGCGACTTGTTATAGAGTTAGATGCGTTGGACTATGTATATAAGGTTTCATATATATATATATATATATATATATAACAAGCGGCTATAACTCTATTATAAAGTCGGAAATAAATATATAGGCATGGCATATCAATTTGCGAAGGTTCAAAAAATACAAGGGTTCGGATATACATATCTCTCTCTCTCTCTCTCTCTCTCTCTCTCTCTCTCTCTATATATATATATATATATATATATATATGTATACAAGTCGGGGAGCATAGATAAATAAATATAATTGCCATAGGGGTTGGTTGACAGAGTCATGGGACCGCTCTCTTTGTTAGGGGACCTTATAGCATTGTTGTTGCGTCATTAGTGGTATCAGAGCTATTGTTTTTGAGTTGTTCTGCAGACAGCTGACATGGCAATCCGAGTTGGTAGAGGTGCTGGCAGTAGGAGACCTGTTGCCAACGCTGAGGTGTTGGGGATGTTGCAGAGGGTCGAGGCCAGAATGGATGCCATGGAGAGAAGACAGCCGAGAGATCCTGAAGACATCAACGAACCTGAAACAGAAGAAGATGAAGAAAATGTTGAAATTCCTCCCGACTTGAGGCTCCTGAGAATTGTTCTGGGGTCTGCAGTTAAGCCCAAAATTGAAGTGTCGAGTTATGCAGGGGGACTGAATCCAGAGGATTTGATAGACTGGATTAATGAGTTAAATAAGTGCTTCGATTATGAAGAGATAAGTGAAGATAAAAAGGTCAAGTTTACAGTAACAAAGCTGAAGGGACATGCTGCACTTTGGTGGGATGGAGTGCAAGCAGAAAGGAGGAGAGTTGGCAAGCAACCTATCAAGAGTTGGGACAGAATGATGGCTAAAGTAAAAGGTAAATTCCTACCTAGTGATTACCAGTTGACATTGTATAGAAAAATGCAGACCCTGAGACAAAGGTTACTGACAGTGAAAGAATACACAGAGGAATTCTATAGAGTGAGCATAAGAGCTGGGCAATTCCAAGACACACCTGAGAAGACTGCCAGATATGTGAATGGTCTCAACCTGGAGATCCAAGATGAGATTGGTCTTCTGTCTCCCAAGACAGTAGAAGAGGCCTACCAGATGGCCTTGAAAGCAGAGGAGAAACTCCTGAGGAAACAATCTGCCAAGAAGAGAGGTTCTTTTCGTGGAAAGGGAAGTCAGGGTGGTAGAGGAAAGCCTACACCCAAGGATGGAGCTGACAATAGCTCACCTCAGAATGCATTTACAGAGGATGATGCAAGGGGTAGAAGGGGTTCTTACAGAGGAAGAGGAAGAGGAGGCAGGGACAGAGGCAGAGGCAGAGAGCTGAGGTGTTATAGATGTCAAGGAGTGGGACAAAAGCACTTTGAATGTCCATAGAATGTGGGTGCTGGTCCAAGAAATGCTATTGTTGCACAGATTGAAGAACAAGCAGAAATTGAAGAAAAAGTTCTTCCAGAGAGGGGAGAGTCCTTGGTGGTTAATAAGGTCCTGTTGAAACAAACCAAAGAAGTCACTGAACCTGCACAAAGGAAGACTTTGTTTAGGAGCATATGCAAAGTCCAAGGGAAATGCTGCCAGCTAATCATTGATAGTGGCAGCACAGACAATTTGGTTTCCACTAAGGTGATAGAAAAACTGAAGCTGAAGACTAGGGAGCACCCCACTCCCTACAGGGTGTCCTGGCTGCATAAAGGGCACCAGCTGGTTGTGAAAGAACAATGTGAAATATAGCTGCAAATGGGAAAATACAAGGACAAGGTTTTGTGTGATGTAATGCCCATGGATGTGTGTCATATACTGCTGGGTAGAACTTGGCAGTTTGACAGAGCAGCAGTGCATGATGGCAAGAAGAACACTTACGAGTTCTTCAAAGATGGGGTACATCATATATTGATTCCCATGGAAGAAGGAGAGCCATCCAGCAGAGTGATTGGTCCAAAGGCCTTGTTGCTGAGCGGGAAGGAATATCTACATCAGATAGAAGAAGAAGATGTAAGCTTTTCTTTAGTTTGCAAACCTAAAGTAGTTCTTACTTCTACAAAGATTTCTGATTTGCCAGTAGAAATCCAAGAAATGTTAGATGAGTATTGTGACATTGTTGTGGATGATTTACCTGATGAGCTGCCACCTGTGAGAAGGATTAGCCATCAGATAGATTTTATCCCTGGTTCAAATCTGCCAAATAAGGCAGCCTACAGAATGACTCCCAAGGAAAATGAAGAAATCAGGAGACAAGTACAGGAATTGGTGGACAAAGGACTGATTAGAGAAAGTCTGATTCCATGTGCAGTACCAGTAGTATTGAGCCCAAAGAAAGATGGAGGCTGGAGGATGTGTACTGATTCCAAAGCAATCAATAAGATCACAATCAGGTACAGATTCCCTTTGCCTAGAATTGAGGATTTGATGGACTGTTTGAGTGGTGCTAAATACTTCTCAAAGATATATTTAAAGAGTGGATACCATCAGATTAGAATTAGAGAGGGTGATGAGTGGAAAACTGCTTTTAAAACAAATGAAGGACTGTATGAATGGATGGTAATGCCTTTTGGGTTGTCAAATGCACCTAGTACCTTTATGAGACTCATGAATGAAGTATTGAGGGAATTCATTAGTAAATTTTTGATAGTGTATTTGGATGATATATTAGTTTTCAGCAGAACTAAAGAGGAACATTTGAGGCATCTTAATCATGTCTTGAAGAAGCTGCACCAAGAGAAACTGCTGATAAATTTAAAGAAGTGCTCATTCATGAAGGAAGAGTTGGTGTATTTGGGATTTGTTGTTTCCGCAGAAGGATTGAAGATGGACCCATAAAAGGTTAAGGCAATTGTGGAGTGGCCTTCACCCAGGAATATTTTTGAGGTAAGAAGTTTCCATGGACTTGCTAGCTTTTACAGAAAGTTTATAAGGAACTTCAGTAAGATTAATTCACCCATAATAGAGACAATAAAGAAGAGAAAACAACCATTTAAGTGGACTGTTGAAGCAGAAAGAAACTTTAAAGTTTTGAAGCAAAAGATAACAGAGAAGCCTGTTTTGATTCTGCTTGATTTTACTAAACCATTTCAAGTAAAGTGTGATGCCAGTGGAGAAGCCATTGGAGCTGTGTTGAGTTAGGATGATAGGCCTATGGCCTATTTCAGTGAGAAGTTGAATGATACCAGGAGAAAGTATTCCTCCTATGAGAAGGAATTCTATGCAATTGTTAAAGCACTAAAGAAGTGGAGACATTATTTAATGTCCAGAGAATTTGTGTTGTATTCTGACAATCATGCTTTGCAGTATATTGTGCAGCAGCCCAAGTTAAAACATAAGCATGCTAAATGGGTTGAGTATTTCCAAAGTTTTAATTTTCTTTTGAAACACATAAGTGGCCAAGAAAATAAAGTAGCTGATGCTTTGAGTAGGAGGCACATGCTTGTCCAAGAAGCTAATTTTGAAGTTGTGGGATTTGATTTTTTCAAGGAATTTTATAAGACAGATCCATATTTTAGAGAAGCATTTGAGGCATGTAGTAACCCTGTTTTGACAGATAGAAGTCAGTGGCTGGACTATTTCATACAGGAGGACTTGTTATTTAGAAACAACCAACTTTGTGTACCAAAATGTTCCATGAGAGAAAATTTGATCAAGGAAAAGCATAGTGGTGGACTTGCTGGACACTTTGGTACTGATAAGACTTATGAACAGCTGCGTCACTTTTATTTCTGGTCCAGGATGAGAACAGAAGTGGATAAGTTTGTGAAGAATTGCAAGATCTGTCAATATGCTAAAGGAAGGAGCCAGAATGTAGAATTATATACTCCCTTGCCTATTCCAGACAGGCCTTGGGACATGGTGAATATGGATTTTGTTCTAGGATTGCCCAAGACTCAGAGAGGGAATGATGCAGTCTTTTTTGTGGTAGACGGATTTTCCAAAATGGCACATTTTATTCCATGCTATAAAACTAGTGATGCCACCCATGTTGCTAACTTGTTTTTCAAAGAAGTTGTTAGATTGCATGGGTTGCCCAAGAGTATTGTTTCAGACAGAGACACCAGATTTGTGGGTCATTTTTGGAGGACACTATGGAAGAAACTTGGCACTAAACTGAGTTTCAGCTTAGCTTATCATCCCCAGACTGATGGACAAACTGAGGTAGTGAATAGGATTTTGGGAAATTTGTTGAGGAGTCTTGCAGGTGAACATCCCAAGCAGTGGGATCATATTTTGCCTCAGGCAGAATATGCATATAATGATTCACCAAACATAAGCACAGGGCAGAGTCCATTTCATATTGTTTACGGAATGCATCCAAGAGGAATATCAGAATTAAGAAATCTGGGAAGATCAGAGTTAAGGAGTGCAGAACGTGAAGAATTTGCTTCAGAGATCCAGGCCATACATGAACAAGTGAAACAACAACTACAAGGCAGCAGCATCAAATACAAAACCAGAGCAGACTTGAGTAGAAAAGAAGTTCACTTTGAAGTAGGAGACTTGGTGTTGGCACACTTGAGAAAGGAGAGATTCCCAAAGAAGCAGTATAACAAATTGAAGTACAAAAAGATTGGGCCATGCAAGATACTTAGGAAGTTTTCTGCAAATGCTTATGAGATTGAATTGCCACCTGATGTTGGAATATCTTCCATTTTTAATGTTGCAGATTTGTACAAGTATGAATATGATGGTGCAGAGGACAGATCAGCAGACAGGGAACAGATCGAGTGGAAGGAGCAGCTACCTCTAGCACAACCATTGCAACCAGAGAAGATATTAAACAAAAGAGTATTCAGAAGAACCAGAGGACAAGAGTACTTCCAGTACTTGATCAAACGAAAGGATAAACCAGAGGAAGATGCAACTTGGATGACTGAAGAAATGTTGCAGAAGATAGGCAGATCAGTGGAGGAGCTCATGGACAGGAGTCCATGAAGAATATTGCCCTCAGGAGTCTGATGCAGCGGCATTAGGCAATAGCCAGCAATGTAAGAGTTTTGTCCACATGTTGTGGCTATTGAGGGTTCGAAATTCATCAAATTGTAATAGCCAGGTGTCAATACCTCTGCTGATTGTTTTAATTAGACTAGTTAGAGTTGTAGAAGTCAAATAGTTAGTTCAGTTATTTGAATTATTGTAATTAACCTGTTGGTTTTCCAACCGGTCCTCACTAGAGAACCGAAGAGTCTCTTTGTAGTGTATATATATGTATCCTTCGGATGTATGAAGGTAGAGGAGGGAATTAGAAGAAGAAAGAGAATCTCTGCAGTAAACTCTGTGTAAGAACAATGGCTTCCAATTGAATGAATTTCAATCTTTGTTGTCTATCCATATTCTTGAATTGTCGGTTAGGAGAACTTCATTGATTCAGAAGCGATTGTCCACTGGTAACTCCATTCTCTATCTTTGTATGCTCGTGAATTGGTTGGATTGCCTTTGAACTCCCGTGAAGATTATTGGAAAAACCACAGTGGATTTCCAAGGGTGGATTGCCCTATTCTGCACCGCCTCTCGACGTTAAGTGGTATTCATGGGTCGGGTAGCGATTCCATAGGGAATCTGCCGCGTGTCCCAAGCGGGTTTTGTTAACGTGAAATTTCGCGCGTTAAAGTCCGACGAGGGACGCGCAGCGAAATGCACCCGAGCCGTTGATCGGGGCGAAGGAGATCGGACGGCTGGAGCGGGAGGAAGACGTGCGAAGTTTAATGAAGAAGCATGGGAATTGACCTAAGGTCTGAGCTGTTGATTAATTAACAATTGACATATAAGGTGGGGCCCGGGTCGCGACTTGTTATAGAGTTAGATGCGTTGGACTATGTATATAAGGTTTCATATATATATATATATATATATATATATATATATATAAAACAAGCGGCTATAACTCTATTATAAAGTCGGAAATATATATATAGGCACGGCATATCAATTTGCGAAGGTTCAAAAAATACAAGGGTTCGGATATACATATATATATATCTCTCTATATATATGTATACAAGTCGGGGAGCATAGATAAATAAATATAATTGCCATAGGGGTTGGTTGATAGAGTCATGGGACCGCTCTCTTTGTTGGGGGACCTTTCAGCATTGTTGTTGCGTCACTTTTGTTTAACTATTCTAGTTTTTAAGTTTTTGGGTTGGAATTGAGCAATTGTGAATGAATAAATTTGTGATATTTGGTTATTTAAAATCTATTATCATAATCATAATAAATAAATAAAAAACCTAGTGTAAGATTTGAATTTTTTTAAATTATATTAGTTAAATTTATAATAAAAATGGTTTTTTTTTAAATAATCACATTATTAAGATGATGTGATTTATTCTAAAGACATATATGAAAAAACTAATTAATTTTATAGAATAAATAGCAAGGATGTATCAAGTTAAGAGTTTCTCGATAAGATCTCTGGATCATTTATTCTATAGAATTGATTGGTTTTTCCACCTAGGATGAATTACATTTGTTGATTCAAAATGTCTACCCAATCTTAATGATACTATTATTCCCTAATACATTTTCATTTATAATATATATTACAAATATCTTGAATCTAACCCATTTATAATTTTAAAAAATATTAAATATATTAATTAAAGTCAAATAAAATTTCAAAAAAATAAAAAAAAAACTCCAAAATATCAAACAAGACATAAAACAATTGAACTTAGCTTTGTAAATGCTGATGAACAGTAAACCCTCCGAATTATATGATGACTGAAATGCCACATTGGTAAGGCCTGCCCTACCTGCACGTAAAACAGCAGAAAACAGAACTCCGGTGTCCGCTAATGTCATATTCATATATTTGGAAATATCGTCAGATTTCAGATTCAGATTAAATGTACAATCAATTCAATCTACAGATTTAGATTTATTTCCTCCTATCTACAATCAATCAATCAATCAGAGGCAATCGAGCACTGCCATTCGAATTCCTGTCATATACAAACCATAGCAGCATAGTCCAAGAAAAAGAAACGCAGAAAGGACCGCGAGGGTACAATTACAGATCGGCCCAGTTTCAAATTGTTATTAAAGTAATTACAGAATATATTCACACTCCAATCAAATCTTATCCTCGTAAATCCAATCTTTTCTTCGAGCAATTCGATATATCTCAACCGTTCGACAACCCTAGTGAAGATATCACTCAGCGACGGTTGGGAAGATTTTTTCCGTCTAGCCGGAAGTGTCAAAATATAAATACTTGATCGATCGCTGCTTAAAATGGTGAATGGAACTCTGCTAATTTCTGGTAACTTTCCATTCGAGTCCATTAGGTTTTCGGTTGGGAATTTGAAATTAAGGTCATGTAACATGATTAAGGGGAGTACTGACCGTCATCCGTTGTGCGAATGTATTCTTCCTTTCTTTGGGCGACAGAAGAAAGCCATCATTAGTAAGCGCATGAAACTTGATATTATATTACATATGCGCGTTAAACATCACATGTAGATTCCTCATGCCTACTTTGTTTTATTTTCATTTCATCAGCGCAATTTCCTGTGTACTACGCTCCACGCTGGGAGAAATTCAATGGTGGTATTGGTATATTTTTACATTGATTGGAATAATTTTTCATGTTTTTTATATTTGCGCAAAAGCGTTTGAATATCTTGTACTCGCTTTTATATTGGGCATTTAATGAGCTGGATATCTGTGCAGAACCTTTTGAATATCTTGATTAGATCAAGATTGTTCTTTGCATATTGTGCAGAACTTTCTGAGTATATCGATGACTTACTGAATGGTGGAATTTTGACATGTCTAAAATTATTCCAGAACTTTAATTCTTAATTTGTGATTTGATTGGTATTTTATTAATTTGGTTATTTGATTTAAATATTAATAAAAAATATATATATATAATTTTTTTTGGAGAGCTTTAATTTTTATTTTTTTCTTTAATTGGTATTTTATTAATTTGGTTATTTGATTATAATATATATATATATATATATATATATATATATATATTTTATAATATATCTCAAATTATTAAGGAAAAAAATAACTAAATAATATGTTATATATATATATATATATATATGTGTGTAAAAGATGTATTTTAATTTTAAATATATTAAGTATTGTTGTTAATATATTAATATAATTATAAAAATTTAATTATTTGATAGTTATCATTTTCTTGAAACATTGAAACACTTTATAATATATTTAGTATGGTTAAGAATTTAAAAATGTTATAAAAGGTAAATAAATTATATTTTTTGAGTAAACATTTTCTTTAAAATACCATGGTTTATCAATACCACATACCCAAAATCATATGATGCCTGTTCATATGATACTTTTTTAATTAGTCAATTAATTAAACAAATAGAAAGAGCAAAACTATTTTTGTGATAAATATTAGCTTTTAATTTGTTATCTCTGCTAACACCATAGTAGTATGTGGTCACCACTAAATGTATTATTAGATTGAATGATAGGAATTTAACGTTGATGGAATATTCTAGAATATTTATAGTATTTTACACAAATCAAAAGTTCAAGTTTATCTCTAAAGTAGTTATGTTTTTTAAATATTAATTAAAAAAATATCATATGAACAAGTGTCATCTGAATTGAGATATGGTTTTTTGGGTTTTTGGTATGGATAAGTCATGGTATTGACACATGGTATTGTAACAAATTCCAATTTATATATTACAAATATTCATGGTAAAATGAGGCTAAATATTTGTGGTTAAGAATCATGTTACATATATTTTTAAATATAAATATGTTTGATATCTCTCTCTATATAAAATGTATAATGAAGTAAGTTTGATATTTATTATAGAATTGCACCACATGTTGCAAAGGAAATGTCGTAAGGTTATGGCATAGGAAAGAATAACATATATGAAAGAAGAGGTAGTAGGAACTTTCTCGGCTCCAATTGATCCTCCAGAGTAAGGGGTGGAGAATTATGTTTACTGGACCTCAAATAAAAATATCCATATTGTGTAATTGATGTGGAACAACTTCTTTGTTATTAATTGCGTAGAAGATGTGTTTTTCATAATGGATGCGACATTTTGGCCAAAGTACTCAAGACCTCTATATGATGAAATATACATTTTTATTTTTTTTCTACATGAAAGATGCACTTGGTTTTTATGACCAAGTTGGGCAGACTTCTTCACCCTTTCATAAATTATTTGCTTCTATCACATTCCCAATGTTAAATTCCTCTAATACAACTCGTAGAACTATGACTCTATTCTATAGCTAGAATTATTTAATGGAATAAAAACTTATCACTACGATATGTTGCACTTCATAAGAGACTACTAAGAAGCTTAAGTATGGTAAATCCACCTTCACCTGTCATTTGAACATAGAGCATAGAACTTTTCACCTCAATCAGAATAACAAACATCATGAAGACCCAAAAGTAAGAAGCAAAAATTAGCTCATAATCAGGGAATCTAGTGACTTCTTTAAGGATCATAATTCAAGAATTTAGTGTGTTTTAAAGATCATTTATTTTCCCATTAAATAAAAAGAAACAATCAATTTTTTTAGTGACAAGAATGACAACAAATTTTAAATGTAATAACTCCCTTCCCTAGTGATAGTACATTTTTGTTTTGAAATGAAATTATTTTCCTGGTCTTTTAAATAATATATTCCTCCACAAGTGACCCTTTAGAGATAGCTTTTTTTTTCAATTGGTTGCAATAGGTGAGTATCTTTTGTCTAGTATTTTCTGATTCATTGAATTTAAGGGCAAAGGTAAAGAGACTACTAGACAAAAAAGAGACTGAATGTCAAATGAAAATAACATTGAGTAATATCTTCTGATTTTCTCATGTGGGCATTCTTCAATTGATGAGGTAGTGGGACCTTTCTCCTCCAGAATAAGCTATGGAGAATTATCTTGAGTGAACTAATACTCATGTAACTTTGAGTCCTCCTTACAATTTGAATGTTTCTCTTCCCATAACTCTATCTCGGGTTATAATTCTAGCTTTCTCTTCTTTATGAATAAATTGTCTCTATATCACTATTGTTTGTCTCTTTTTGAGCGCATCCTTGAATCAGTGAGATAATGTAGCTCATCTAGATTCCAAAATCCTTGAGTAACCCATTTTCTGAAGAGTCCTCTTCTATTTTTAATTCTGCTATTTGCTCCTCCATAGCCTTGTCAACGTCGTTTTCTTCTAAAGAATCATACATTCTTGATAAGTAACAATTGTCCCACTTTTCTTCTTCGATATACTTCAAATCTAAATGAATGGAACATGAGATAAGCTTCGTGACATTTTCAAAATTCCAAGATTTTTCATTGCACTTCTCATGTGTATCAGGGAAAATCGATTCCATACATTCAAAGTTATGCCTTTTTAGGGCTTGTTGTAAGGTTGGAAGCTTCTCTTCACCATGTCTCCTTTCTTCTATATCCTTGACTTTGATACAAACAATTCTTACTGACCCCTTTAAAGGTAAATTTAGTGTTATTTAAGAAATCAGAATTATGAACATTCGTCATTATTGCTCAAAATAAATCATGTCCTCTCAAATAATTTGGAAATTTAAAAAATATCACATATTTTAAAAATATCATAATTTTTTTTTCTATATATTAAGAAATAATAATCATGAATTATAAAATAGTTGTAACATAAATAATATATAACAAGAAAAACCATGTATTTTTGGAAAAATAAAATAGTTGTAACAAAAATAATATAGAACAGGAAAATCTATGTATATTTGGATGTATGAAAATTTAGAGACATTTTATTAAGTAAAATTTTAAAAGAATAATGGTTATAAACATTTAAAAATAATTTTATTAAATAATTAGTTTAGATCCAGTGTTAAGATTGATTTAAGCCATCTTAGTTCCCCCTATAAAAAAACTACATTCCACATGAATACCATGGGTCAATACCATGGGATGTATTTATAGTTTATCATTATTTTATTTTATTATTTTTATTTTTTATTGTATTTTGACCTAGTTAAAATGTTCATTACATTATTTCAATCTATTTATTTAATTTACTTTTATTTTTAATTTTGTGTAATTTGACATAATCAAAATGTTAAACATGCCATTACAACTTTTATATCATACTTTAAAAGAATAATGATTATAAACATTTAAAAATAATTTTATTAAATAACTAGTTTAGATCGAGAGTTAACTTTTGATTTAGGGCATCTTAGTTTCCCCTATAAAGAAGTTGCATTCCATATAAATACCATGGGTCAATACCATGGGCTGTATTTATAGTTTATCATTATTTTATTTTATTATTTTTATTTTTTATTGTATTTAAACCTAATTCAATCTAACTTATTAAAAAGAAAATCTCTAACATTTCAATCTAACTTATTACTTT
This sequence comes from Pinus albicaulis, assembly GCA_034641835.2. Lineage (NCBI taxonomy): Eukaryota > Viridiplantae > Streptophyta > Pinopsida > Pinales > Pinaceae > Pinus > Pinus albicaulis. The sequence continues at coordinate 616,603,215 of CM076569.1, forward strand.
TAGTTCATGGAATACAAGCTAACATAACAAATGTTGCTCCCATGCATGCAAATGCATATCGATTCCAAAGAGTCTCCCTAAAGGAGTGCTTACACAAGGAAGCACATAACCTCCTTCACAAGTCTTCCCAAAGAAAATCTCAATGCTAGTGAGCATGTAAACATATGTTATCCTTTTGTAAAAATATGTTATTAAGAAAATAAATACATGTCTTTTTCCAAAGATTATACTAAGAAATCATATTCAATGTAGTGTAATACTACAAGCTATCTTTCTACATACAAATATGTATATTATTTTTCAATAAAAGTTAATACATATGTTGCATGTATATGCAAGATCTTCCTCCAAAAGGAATTTAACATCATAATCATGATAATATTAAATAATCACTTAGTTTATTCATCTAAGGAATAAAACTGATTAGTTCCTTTAACCATGAATTTATTAAATAACTTAACTTTACCAAAACCATGGTAATTTATTCATGGATTATGAAACAATTAATCTCCATCAACACCATGGAAAAACTACCCATGGTTTATGAAACTATCCATGGATTTATAAAATAATTACTATTTACAACATGGTTAATGTATAGAATATTAATGTGAGAAAATTCTCTTTTCTTCTTCACTACACATGAAAATATTTCAAGAGTTGCTCCCTTGAATCTATTCAAGAAAAATACTTTGGACTTGTTATCACTTCATAATTTAAATGAGCACAAAAATCTCTTTTAAAATAAGAGAATTCCTCTTCTATTTTCTTGCTTATGTAAATATTTTTATTAAAGAGTTACCCTCTTTAATATAATCAAGAAAATACCTTTTCAAATGAAGGGCATGCATCATCTATTTTCTTGTTATACAATATTATGTAAATGTTGATATTAAAGAGTTACCCGTCTTTGAAACTATTCAAAAAAAATCTCTTTTTACGTTTTTCTAAAATGTTAACATAATGCCAATTTTTATCTACTGGCAGTGACATGTCTTATTTACTAAGAAAAACTAGCATAATTTCTCCATATACATAAAATTTCAAGAGTTATTTTGGTGAAAACTCCTTATCTTATCCTTGAACTCATTAAATATTTTCAAGTATTAAACTACTTAACTCCTCCCAAAATATGGTAATAGTGATTACCCACTATCTAGATAACAGTGTAAATTTTTTAAGTAGATTAATGTTATAACTTATCTTCCAAAAATAAAATAAAAATTAATTTCTCTTTCAATGCACAAGAATCTAGTAAATGCTTCCAAAATACAATCTAGATTCTTATAGTTTTTTTTTCACATACAAGTGATTTTCTTGGAAATATAACACATAACTTTTCATATTTCCTCCGCATAAATAAACTCTAAAATTATTTTTAATAAGGAAATATACTTATCTCTTTTAAGCAAATCTTCCATTTGAACAACGCAACCTAGGTTCTCTTTCACGTTTTCCTTTCACATGTGGAACCATCATCTTCATGAGAGTGCTTCCATGATTCTATTGTCATCATGATTGTTATTGTCGCAACAGACTCCACAATGGCCTCATAATTAATAACTGCAACATTCATGCTCAATTCTTATGGCCAGTAAAGACCCGAAACTTATTGACACGCCTATTGAACCTGCAAACATCGTTATAGAGAGACGAGACTCATAGAAAATGGTAGCAGTGGAGCCATCAAATAACTTCCTGGCCTTCCTCGCAGTGCCAAGAGTGATACCAAGGCCATCAACACAAAATAAACCAGTATTTCTTGACTCGAATGCCACCATGTAGCAGATTTCAAGGATTGTTCTCCTTCCATTATCGTGCTGACAAGAAGGTTATTCGGTTGATATAAACAGCAGGTCATCCATCAAGACGCCACAAAAATCAGTTTTCAAAATGATTTAAGAATTCGTTCAACCGTTTCTTGATACAACTGTCTTGGTAAAACATGGTAAAAAGTGTAATTTACAATAGTTTACGTGAGCGTTACAAGTACCATATTGTTGTTTGTAGAATCTTCTAGATTAATCGCATCCATTTTTTTATGTAATGGACGTTTCAAACCAATCCTCTAACCTTTTGATATGAACCACAGAGGATTGGTTCGAAACGTCGATTACATTAAAAAAAATGGATGCGATTAATCCAGAAGATTCTACAAACAACAATACAAATCGCAGAAGCCTCAAATCAAAAAGTACCATATTATTAGTCACCCTTGAATATTGTGATTGGTATATCATTGAAATTTAATTATATTTTCAGTTGAACCAAATGTTTTCCACTAAATTCTTGTTTAACCAAAATTTTACAATGATTATTTTCATTTATGAAATTTTTAGCCAAATTTTTTGATGTTGATGGAAGAAAATGGAATTCTTATTATCTACTTATCTTATCAACCTGCAAAAATGTAGTGACAAAATATATTTATCCAAGTTTAGTTTATTTCTATTTTCCTTGGTTTTTTTATATTTTCCTCATCGTAGGCCACCCAAGGGTGTGATCACTACTTTGAAAAAATTCCAAAAAAGGCCATTAAAATCCTTCATGAAATTGGTTTCTAGTATAGAGTATGGTTACCTATATCCCCTATTTAATCATCAATATAGGTAATAGAGCTAATACACTAAGCTATTGATACTAAGTTATCTTAGTATAATTGAATATGTGTTATTACCATTGATTGAGAGAAGAGCTTGAAAAGGAGCTTAAGTATCACAACTTTCATGGAAATAATTCCCGCAGATGTTTGCAAGTGCTTTTATATAGTGTACCACACCCTCTGTAACACCCCTAGTTTCTATGCTTTTTAAGTTAAACATTTGAACAAAAATCGAAAGGGGAGTGGACCCTAATGGATAATTATTGTGTGGATTTTATTTAAATATTTATTAATGAAAATAAATGGAATATTTATGTATGCACTCTGACCAGATGATATTGGAGATCATAAGCCTGATCCATGAGGACATGGATAAGGTTAAGACTTTCTAAAAAAATTTCAAAAAGCCTTGAAAGGAAAAATGCTAAATTAGATTAAAGATGAAAAATATAAATTTCCCAATGAAGAGGAAAGTAATTGGGAAGGGTTTAAAAGGCTGGAAAAGTAGAGAAATTAGCTTTAAAGTACCTCATTGAGGGAAGACTATGCAAAAATAGGAAGAAAGCATCCTAAAAATTCTAGATGCAGAATTTGGAAATTGGCTTAGGGAAAGCATGACTTAAGTAAGTTGTTTCAGAACAGAATGAGGTTAGTTTGTGGCTAAAGGATCTCAGCTCGAGGGTGAATTTTGGAGATAAAAGAATTCTATGGTTGGGAGGCTTGGTCATATAATAACTTTTTTATACACACCTAACCTATAATTTTCTAATACAGGTTATACTATGGAATATTAAAGTGATAGTGAGATTGAAGGTATTAAGTTTTCATGCTGTAATTATATAATTCCTTAATTTTAATAGATTATTAGAAGACATAATCCTCTAAAATCTGTATAGTAGTAGGAATAAATATTGGGAAATATCAATCAGAATCTCTAAACTGCTAGAAGTTTAAATCTGATGATATATCTTATTCCCAAATACAATGTATAAATTTTAAATTTAATCTACTTCTATCATACTAATTTATATGTGCATGGAAATAAAAGCATAGAACCTTAGATTCTAGTTAAGTAACTAGTATTTGTATTTAACAAATTATAGAATATAAATTTTTGCTTCATTAATTGTAAGAAGAAAATATTTGATTTCAGAAGAATAATCTATATTTTCTATTGTGAATGAAGGATTTTAATATAAACCATAATCACAAGTATGTTGAATAATTATAACAATAATAGAAGGAAATTTCCTATTGAAAGTTTATTGTATACTCTGCATAAAAAAAAAGAAAGAGAATAGTCTACATCTCTATATAATTTAAAATAAATTGAGGGAAACTGGAATATGTCCTTCTGCATAGAAAAATTTTACAGGAATACATATGTTTCAGAAGTATATTGTATTTCATCAATAAGCATATTATTACATTTACAGGAATTACTATTATTTACCACTGTGAAAATGGAATACATCAATTGAAATAAATATTAACTCTGTTTTCACCCCATATAGAAAAAGTGAATAATTGTAAAGTACTGAAGCTGCTAAATTGAAATTTAGAATTTCTGTTATAAGACAATTTTACTATACTTATAACAATTTTACTATACAATCCTATAAACTGAGATAATTAACAGAAAATATTTCTATATTTTAAATCTCTAAAAGAGATTGTTATACAGAAGGAAGACAATAACAAGATTTTATATACCTATAGTATTGCCTAGAATATTGCGGAATTGAGATATCTATATAATGGAATAACAGTAGATTGAAAAAAAATCTACTTGAGTAGAATTTGATTTCATTACAAGTAATATTTCAAGTAAAACAAAAATCCAGGTATCAATAGAATGGATTAAATTAAAATCTTTACAAAATATGTATAGTTGGTACTATATAAATATATATAAATACTAGTACTTGAAGAGAATAGAACAATGAAATGATTCTGGGAATTTTCTAGAAATAATTACACTTAGATGTTAACAAATCCTGTAAGAAAATTTTACTTAATGAAGGAAAAGCTGGAGAGTATTCTAAACACAATATCATTTTGACTATAAAACAAAATTGATATCTCTAAGGTCTAACGTTTATAAATGCAAATGAAGAAATATATATATATATATATATATATATATATATATATATATATATATATATATATATCATATACAAAGAGGAAGAATGTAACAGTTCAACTGAACTGAAAAATATAGCTATTACAGGGTTATATTCATCTTTGAAATCACAGAGGTTAAAAATAAAAAAATAAAATACTATCTGAGATGAAATCTCACATTTCATGAAAACAAACTCTAGATCTCGAAGTGCGAGGTAGTTACCAACCTGTTCAGGACAAGGGAATGAGATATTAAGTCAATTTTGCAGAATCGATTCATATTTTACTCTAGATGAGACAAAAGGAGCATTATATGAAAACTTCATTGACAAATATTTACCTGTAAATGTCAGTATGAAATAAGTCAAATTAGAGAAATATCGATAGGGTTAATTAAAAATGGAATTCTGTAACAGAAGTTAAGAAAATAAATTACCTCATAGAGGTCTCACTGGAACGACTTCCTTACTTTGTAATACTAACGAGGAAGAAGTTATCACATTACGCATTTAAAAAAATTAACACTAAAGCAACGAGAAAGTGACGCAATGGTATGAGAAGGGTTATCGGTTCAATGGAAATCTTCTCTTCCTTCTGCGGATTGAAGAAGTTAAGTATCAGACCAATACTATGAACTTAATATGAACATGAAATTGAATCTGTAGAGGGAGAAAATTGAATAAGGATGGGTATTAGGACCCCAATAAACCCAGATATAAATTGATAATTTGAAACCCCAACAATTCTAAGTATCAGGACTCACTCTCGTGCTATCATAACAGAACGAATTTTTGGAGAAATCGAATTAAAAATCTGAAGAATGGACTTCTAAAAATTCATCAAACGATAAATGGATAATCAACTACTCATCGATTGCATAGGGTAGTGAGAAATCAGCCATTCCCGGCACTGAAACTATACACAGATGCGAGAAAAATGAATCCAAATGAATAGCCATTTGTTAAAGAGTAGAGTGACATCCAACGAAGAGACAAAATGAGGATGGTCCGTTTTTTTTTCTCGTTTTATACAGAAGAAAAACCCTAAAAATCGAATAGGGATCATCGACCATGTGTTTGACGATAAACCGTCCCAGAAAATGAAATGTCATAGAATTGCATCGAGATCACAACTGAAAAATTCAAACCGATATGAAAATCTCAAGTCTTAAATGTCTCGTCCTTATAAACCCTAAAAATAGTACGCATGAATCTATGAATAGCATATTTATATGCCAAATGAGATTCGAAATCTGTTCTGAGGTTTTTGGGCAGTGCAATTGGAAAGAGAAAGAGTACTTTCCATTAAATGTAAAACCAGAATGGAGCTCGTTACTCAAATGAAATAGCTGGAAAATTAAAAATTGTAATCATGACTTGAAAAGTCTCGAATCACGAGCGCATTTCGTATTGAGGGTGGATAAGCATACAAAAAAAAAAATCTCAACCCGAGATAGATACAAAAAAATTCATATGGTGTATTAAAACTTTTACTTATGGTCAAGGACTGATAGGCAAATAACATTCAAATGCTTAGTTCATTTACGAGTTGACTAAAAAGGTGAATACGAATATGGGGTTCAAGTTACAAATTAAATGTAACGAAAATGTATCAATTCGAAAGATGAACAATGGTACTCCAAAGTGATATGTATGGATTGTACTTAAAAATAAAAATATATAGAATATATATATGTTAAGATTTGGGTACAACCATATATATAAAATAAAGGTATGCCTATATTTATATATAGGAAGGATGATTATAAAAAAAAAAAAAAAATACATCTACTTGTTATAGTGGGTATGGATTGATTCTATACAGATTATATCCACCATTACGACTTCAATTCATAAGAATCATTACTATAAGTATAGTAATACTAGTGATTAAATGAAAAGAAAAAATTGTTGTGCATAACAGAGATATTACAAATGGTATCAGAGCCCAAGTTGGAAAACTAGGTTGTTTTTGTTCTCACTGTTATAAAATTATTTTTTTTTGAAAAATTATATGTTACTGATGTTGTTTTGTTTTACAGTAAAAAGAGTATTGAAACTAAAAAGTAAATGGCTGAAGAAGATGAGCTCTATGTTGATCTGGGTGGTGGAGATAATACGCCAAATCGTAATGCTCCTTTGATGGCTATGTTGCACAGGATGCAACAGGATATGCCCAGCTAAGAAGCCAGAATGACAGGCTATCTTTAGCCAGTAAGGAAGAGGAAAAACTTATAGGAGAACTGACTTCGCGGAACAACCAAGAAGGTGAAGGTTCCGGAAGGAGAAGGAAAGGTAGGTTCAATCTCTCAAATTATTTTGAGGAAGATGACACCACTAGGCACCAGTCTAAACAAAAGAAGGAATTACAGGGTGAATTCTGGAAAATAAAACCTCCCTCCTATGATGGAGAGAAGGAGGAAGATGCTGAGGCGTGGCTGCTGAATATGATTAAGTATTTTTAGGTCTACGAGTATGAAAGAAATCTGAGGGCTAGATTAGCTATCTATCAACTACAAGGTAAGGCTACCTTGTGGTGGGAGGAAACAAAAATGGTTCACACCATTGATGAAAAACAGTGACTTGGGAAAATTACCAAGTTAAGTTTAAAAACCAGTATTTGAACAAATGCTATTATGATGACAAAGCAAAGGAGTTTCATGAACGCAGATTGGGATAACTCACCATAGATGAGTTTGTCACCAAATTCAAAAATCTGTTAAGATATGTTCCTTATATTCGTGAAGAGAAAGCAAAGGTGCAAAGGTTTTTGAACTGTTTTCCTATTGTGTATAAGGAGAAACTAGAGTTCGATAATGCAAAAACCATGGACGAAGTGGTGAGGAAAGCTAGATTATGCTACTAGCAATTTAGGGGAAAGAATGAACAAGGGAAGAGCTGGAAAAACAAGGGTGAATTCAAAGGAAAGAAATAGAAACCAACGTATTTGAAGAACTTTGGTAGGAATCATCAGCGGAAGAAATTTAACAACACCAAGGAAATTCAAACTACTCAATCCCAAGTTGGTTCAAAGCAAATAGATGGGAATAATAAGAAGGAAGGAATTGTTAAAATGCGGGAGCCTTTGAAGTGCTGGGGTTGTGGAGAACCTCATCTGTTGAGGGACTATCCACACTGAAATATTCAGATGGTTCTGAGAGATAGAGAAGCTAGCACAGTGAATGAAGTAGCAAGAAATATCCCCACTATCAGTGAAACCTTGGAGAACCGACAAGTGGAACACCAGTCTACTATGGTCAAAATGGAAGGTAAATTTTTTTATCAATCTGTTACTATCTTAATTGACCTGGGTGCTTCTGTGAGTTATATTAGTCCACAAGTTGTAGAAAAATGTAAACTCATAACATAAAAGTTTCAAAAACCTTGGTTGGTACAGTTAGCTACCGGAACTAAACACAAGGTAACTCACAAGCTACCTAAAACTGCTATTAAATTGAATGAACATCAGACAGAGATAGATTTAAATATTTTTCCATTAGGTTCCTATGATTTACTGATAGAAATGGACTAGTTAGAAAAGAAAAAGACCATGCTGAATTGTTTGGACAAAACTCTGCACTACATAGATGATGAAGGAAAACCATTCATACTAAAGGGGAAATCGAAACCTATTTCTGTAAGGCAGATCTCAGCCCTTCAGCTAAAAAGAACAACTACGAAGGGATATCAAGTATATGCTATACATGTTGAATAATTAGGACAGCAACCTGAAGAAAACTTGTTAGACACATTGCCAGTGATAAGAGAATTTAAGGAAGGTTTCCTGGATGAGATTCCTCATCTTCCCCCCAAGAGAGAGATCGATTTTTCAATCGATTTGGTGCCAGGGACAACACCAGTTTCTAGAGCCCCTTACCAGATGAGCCCCCTTGAACTAATGGAGTTAAAAATGAAATTACAAGAATTGTTATACAAAGGATACATCAGACCGAGTGTATCTCCTTGGGGAGCATCTGTGATGTTCTTGAAAATAAGGATGTAACCTTCAGAATGTGCATTCACTATCGTCAACTGAATAAGTTGACAATCAAAAATAGGTATCCACTGCCCAGAATAGATGATCTTTTTGATCAGGTGAGAGGAGTTTCAATATTCTCTAAAATTGACTTAAGGACTGGTTATCACCAACTTAGAATTAAGGAGGAAGATATTAGTAAAATAGCCTTTCGAACTAGGTATGGTCCCTATGAATTTGTAGTCCTACCTTTTGGTTTGAGCAATGCCCCTGCCACTTTTATGTGTTTAATGAATAGCATCCTGAATAAATACTTAGACAAATTCATACTAGTATTTATAGATGACATTCTAATCTATTCAAAAAGTGAGGCAGAACATAAAGAACACCTCAGAATCGTGTTGCAGACTCTTAAGGAGAATTAGTTGCATGCCATGTTTAGAAAATGTGAATTTTATAAGGATAAAATTCAATATTTAGGGCACATAATTTTGGAACAAGGATTGGCTATTGACCCTGAGAAAATAAAGTCCATTAGAGAGTGGCCAGTGCCGACTGATGTCTCAGCGGTAAGACCATTTATGGATATTGCCGGATATTACCGACGGTTTGTAGAAATATTTTCTACAATAGCATACCCCATAACTTCACTACAGAGAAAAGGCACAAAATTTGAGTGGAGTGAAAAATTCCAAAATAGCTTTGAACTGAAATTAAAACTTACTACAGCACCTATACTGAAGATTGGAGATCCTGATAAAGAGTTTGTAGTGTGTACTGATGCATGTGGAGAGGGATTGGAAGGAGTTATATTGCAAGAGAATTTTGTTATTGCATATGAATATAGAAACATAAGAGACACGAACATAATTATAGTGTATATGATCTTTAGTTAGTTGTTGTAATTCATGCCTTGAAGATGTGGCGACACTATCTTCTCGGAAAGAAATTTATATTGATGACAGATCATATCAGCCTCAAGTATTTCTTCACTCAAACAGATTTCAATGTTCGACAAGATAGATGGTTGTATTTTCTGAGTGAATTTGATATGGAAATAAAACATATCAAAGGAAAAGAAAACAAAATTGTTTATGCTCTAAGCAGAAATGTTTGCCAAAACATAAGGAACATTGGGAGTAGTGCCTATTTTGATTTAGAAGGATTAGTGAAAAGTGTAGCAAATCAGGATCACAACTATGAGAAACTTCAAATTTAGATGATGAAAAAATAAATGGCTGGATACACCCAAAATCAGAAAGGATTGATCTGTTATAGAAACAGATTGTATATCCCCAATGTGGATTCTTTGAAAAAAGAAATCCTAGATGAATATCATAAACAGCCATATTCAGGACATCCTGGATATTAGAAACTGTTGACAGCCTTGAAAAAGAAATTATTTTTGCCAGGAATGAAGAAAGACATGGCCAACTACTTAGCCATATGCATGGAATGTCAACTAGTCAAAGTTGTACATCAGCATCCAGCTGGCCTTCTAAATCCCTTACCAATTGCAGAATGGAAATGGGACACTATTTCTATAGATTTTATAACTGGGTTACCCAGAACAAAGTACCAGCATGACTCAGTAATGGTAGTGGTAGATACTTTAACAAAGGCTGCACATTTCATACCTTTGAAATGTACTTTTGGGACGGCCCAAATAGAAAATGTGTTCATAAAGGAAATTGTAAGGCTACACGGGGTTCCTAAAGTGATTATTTCAGATAAAGATGCCAAGTTCATAGAAGCCTTTTGGAAGGGTCTGTTTGGAGGCATGGGCACTAAATTGAATTTTAGTACTACCTATCACCCTTAGAAGGATGGTCAAACTAAGAGAACAAATGAAATTTTGGAGGATATGCTCAGAGTGTATGTGATGGACAGGCCAACTAAGTGGGAAGACTATTTACATTTAGTCAAACTTTCTTATAATAACAACTATCGATCTTCCATCAAAATGAGTCCATTTGAGGAACTCTATGGAAGAAAGTGCCACACTCGTTTAAGTTGGAGCCAACCTGAAGATAATTTAATACTTGGGCCATATGCTCTACAAGAAATTGAAAGGATTGACAAACAAATACAGAAAAACATCAAGACAGCTCAAGATCGACAGAAAATTTATGTCGACAAGAAAAGGGTTAACCGAGAGTACAAAGTGGGTGACCATGTATATCTATGGATAAAACCAAAAAAGAGCACTCTGCATGCTGGAAGTTGTGCAAATTTGGCTCCTAGATACTGTGGGCCTTCTGAAATCTTAGAATGGGTGGGACCAGTGGCTTATAGACTAGTCTTACCCCTCCATTTAAAAGTTCATGATGTGTTTCATGTTTTGTTATTAAAAATATATGTACATTATGCTTCTCATGTTGTTGATTGGAATGTGATACAAGTGGAGCTAGAAGGGGATTTCCTTCCAGATCTGCTTCAAATATTGGAGAGGGAAGAAATTGAATTGAGAAATAGAACAGTAGCCAGAGTAAAAGTGCAGTGGTAACACTTTACTGCTGAAGAGGCTACATGGGAAAGAGAATCTTAGATGATGGAAAAATATCCATCTTTATTTTCAAAATGAACTATAGAAGATAGTCTGTTAACACCGAGGACGATGTTTGTTTTCAGAGGTGGAATGTGTAACACCCCTAGTTCCTATTCTTTTTAAGTTAGACATTTGAAAAAAAATCCAAAGGGGAGTGGACCCCAATGGATAATTATTGTGTGGATTCTATTTAAATATTTATTAATGAAAATAAATGGAATATTTATGTGTGCTCTATGACTAGATGAGATTGGAGATCATAAACCTGATCCATGAGGATATGGATAAGGTTAAGAATTTCCCAAAACCTTTCAAAAAGCCTTGAAAGGAAAAATGCTAAATTAGATTAAAGAGGAAAAATCTAAATTCCCCAATGAAGAGGAAACTAATTGGGAAGGGGTGAAAAAGCTGGAAAAGTAGAGAAAGCAACTTTAAAGTTCCTCATTTAGGGAAGCTTATCCAAAAATAGGAAGAAAGCATCCTAAAAATTCTGGACGCAGAATTTGGAAACAGGCTTAGGTAAAGCATGGCTTAAGTAAGCTGTTTCAGAATAGACTGAGGTTAATTTGTGGCTGAAGGATCTCAGCTCGGGGGTGAATTCTGGAGATAGAAGAATTCTATGGTTAGGAGGATTAGTTATAGAATAACTGTGGTATGCACACCTAACCTATAATTTTCTAATACAGTTTATACTATGGAAGAATAAAGTGATAGTGAGATTGAAGGTATTAATTTTTCATGCTGTAATTATATAATTCCTTACTTTTAACAGATTATTAGAAGACATAATTCTCTAAAGTCTACATAGTAGTAGGAATAAATATTGGGAAATATCAATCAAATCTCTAAACTGCAAGAAGTTTAAATCTGATGATATATCTTATTCCCGAATACAATGTATAAATTTTAACTTTAATCTACTTCTGTAATACTAAGTTATATGTGGATGGAAATAAAAATATATAACGTTAGATTCTAGTTAAGTAACTAGTATTTGCATTTAACAGATTATAGAATATAAATTTTTGCTTCATTAATTGTAAGAAGAAAATATTTTATTTCAAAAAAATAATCTATATTTTCTATTGCAAATGAAGGATTTTAATATAAACCAAAATGACAAGTACGCTGAATAATTATAACAATAATAGAAGGAAAATTCCTATTGAAAGTTTATTGTATACTCTGCATATAAAAATAAAGAAAGAGAATAGTCTACATCTCTGTATAATTTAAAATAAATTGACGGAAACTGGAATATATCCCTCTGCATAAAACAATTTATAGGAATACATATGTTTCAGAAGTATACTGTATTTCATCAATAAGCATATTATTACATTTACAAGAATTACTATTATTTTGCACTGTGAAAATGGAATACATCAGTTGAAATAAATATTAATTATGTTTTCACCCCATATAGACAAAGTGAATAATTGTAAAGTACTCAAGGTGCTAAATTGAAATTTAGAATTTCTTTTACAAGACAATTTTACTATACAATCCTATAAACTGAGATAATTAACAGAAAATCTTTCTATATTTTAAATCTCTAAAAGAGATTTTTATACAGTAGGAAGACAATAACAATATTTTATATACCTATAGTATTTCTTAGAATATTGCAGAATTGAGATATCTGTACAGTGGAATAACATTAGATTAAAAATAAATCTACTTAAGGAGAATTTGATTTTATTACATGTAATATTTCAAGTAAAAAAAAAAGCTAGGTATCAATACAATGGATTAAATTAAAATCTTTACAACATCTGTATAGTTGGTACTATATATATATATATATATATATATATATATATATATATATATATATATATATATATATAGATAGATAATAGTACTGGAAGAGAATAAAACAACGAAATGATTCTGGGAATTTTGTAAAAATAATTACACTCAGATGTTAACAAACCCTGTAAGAAAATTTTAATTAACGAATGAAAAGCTAGAGAGTATTCTAAACACAATATCATTTTGATTATAAAACAAAATTGATATCTCCGAGGTCTAACATTTATAAATGCAAATGAAGAAATATGTATATGTATATCATATACAGAGAGGAAGAATGTAACAGTTCAACTGAACTGAAAAATATAGTTATTACAAGGTTATATACATCTTTGAAATTACAGAGGTTAAAAATAAAAACAAAAATACTATCTGAGATGAAATCTCCCATTTCATGAAAACAAACTCTGGATCATGAAGTGTGAGGTAGTTACCGAACTGTTCAGGACAAGGGAACAGGAGATTAATTCGATTTTACAGAATCGATTCATATTGTACTCTAGACGAGACAAAAGGAGCATTATATGGAAATGTCAAGGAAAAATATTTACCTGTAAATTTCAGTATGAAATAAGTCAAATTAGAGAAATATCGATAGGTTTAATTAAAAATGGAATTCGATAACAGAAGTTAAGAAAATAAGTTACCTCATAGAGGTCTCACTGGAACGACTTCCTTACTCTGTAAGACAAACAAGGAAGAAATTATCAGAGTACGCATTTAAAAAAATTAACACTAAAGCAACGAGAAAGTGACGCAATGGTATGAGAAGGGTTACCTATCGGTTCGATGGAAATATTCTCTTCCTTCTGCGCATTGAAGAAGTTAAGTATTAGACCGATACTATGAACTTAATCTGAAAACAAAATTAAATGTGTAGAGGGATAAACTTGAATAAGGATGGGTATTAGGACCCCAGTAAACCCAAATATAAAACGATAATTTGAAACCCCAACAATTCTAAGTATCAGGACTCACTCTCGTGCTATTATAACAAAATGAATTGTTGGAGAAATCGAATGAAAAATCTGAAGAATAGACTTCTAAAAATTCATTAAACGATAAATGGATAATCAACTACTCAGTTATTGCATAGGGTAGTGAGAAATGAGTCATTCCCGGCTCTGAAACTATACACAGATGCGAGAAAAATGAATCCAAACGAACAGACATTTGCTAAAGAGTAGAGTGACATCCGGCAGAGAGACAAAATGAAGATGATCCCTTTTTTTTTCTCATTTTGTATAGAAGAAAAAACATAAAAATCGAATAGGGATCATCGACCATGTGTTTGAAGATAAACCATCCTAGAAAACATAATTTCATAGAATTGCATCGAGATCACAATTGAAAAATTCAAAGCGATACGAAAATCTCAAGTCTTAAATGTCTCGTCCTTATAAACCCTAAAAATAGTACACATGAATTTATGAATAGCAGACTTATAAACCAAATGAGATTCGAAATCAGTTCTGAGTTTTTGGGGAAGTGCAATTGGAAAGAGAAAGAGTACTTTCCATTAAATGTAAAACCAGAATGGAGCTCGTTACTTAAACAAAATAGTTGGACAATTAAAAATTGTAATCATGACTTGAAAAGTCTCGAATCACAAGTGCATTTCGTATTGAGGATGGATACGCATACAAAAAAAAATCTCAACCCGAGATAGAGATAAAAAAATTCATATGGTGTATTAAAACTTTTACTTATGGTCAAAGAATGGTAGGCAAAGAACATTAGAATGCTTAGTTCAATTACGAGTTGACTAAAAAGTTGAATACGACTATGGGTATCAATAAAACCATAGGTTCAAGTCACAAATTAAATGTAACGAAAATGTATCAATTTGAAAGATGAACAATGGTACTCCAAAGTGATATGTATGGATTGTACTTTAAAATAAAAATATATGGAATGTATATATGTTAAGATTTGGGTACAACCATATATATAAAAGTAAAGATATGCCCATATTTATATATAGGAAGGATGATTATAAGAAAAAAAAAATACATCTACTTGTTATAGTTGGTATGGATTGATTTTATACAGATTATATCCACCATTACGACTTGAATTCATAAGAATCATTACTATAAGTATAGTAATACTAGTGATTTAATGAAAAAAAAAAAAATTCCATAGGAGAGATATTACACCCTCTTATTTATGTTCTTGAGACAATGGGGAAAATGCCACATGTAGGAAAATACCACATGTTGGAGACTTGTCAGAAAGTGTTGCAGGTGGTGTATCAACAATATTGTGGCAGGTGCCTCGTGGTAAGGAAATTTAAGAAATAATGTGGCAGGTGATAAGGAAGTTTCTCTCTCTGTGGTATAGGAGAAAATATTCTAAAATCCATCCAGCAATTCTAAAGGGGAAGGTCTCATCCAACGAATCCGGAATCCATCCAACAATTCTAAAAGGGGAAGGTCTCATCTAGCCAATCTAAAATCCATCCAGCGATTCTGAAAAGGGAAAGTCTCATCCAATGAATTTGAAATCCATCCAACGATTATGAAAGGGAAGGTCTCTTTGTGGGCTCAAATCATATGCGTTAAGAAAAATAAAACCATAATCTTAACTGACAACCAGCAAAAAAACCTAAGAAAATTTGAAGTTCTTACCTAATTACTTTTTTTTTCAATAATCAGAGTATTTATGAGGACAAACAATTGGTTCTTTCTTTTAGCATGCGAAGGCTTTCTCTTATCATCTTTTGTTGTACAAACCCTGCCTGCACAATCCAAAAAGATAGGGCTTATAGCGCTCCTTCCTACCTACACAATCGAATAGATAGGCTTATATTCTTCATATATATTTCAATTTATGCTTGAGCTTTCGTGGTTTTTTTTAGTATATTCCATCCCACAACGAGAAAATAAAGATAGCTTCAACTGACGACGATTTTTCTTTTTTGGATATTGATATGATTTTTTTCTTTTTACTTTTTTACTGAAACGGGTTATGGCCCTAGAGATTGAACTGGATATGTGGTAAATAGTTTGTATGGTAAGTCTTAATAAAGGTACGAGTGAGTTTGTATGAACCTTCTCACCCATCCTAATACATGTTGATGTTGGGATAAGAGAAGGGTTTATAGCGATATCTACTAAGCGATGGGCGGACTGGTCATTTATTTCTTTAGGCGTACTCGACGTACTTATATTTAGGGTATGGAAACCATGTAGCTAAATTGTAGTAGGTGAAAGATATAGGAATAGAAAGAGATCGAGCTTGACCACTGGACCAGGAATAACGTCTTGGGATTTTTATATACTCACCAGGTAGTCGCAAAAAGGAGAGGTTGGTTGTGATTACTATCAGTTTCATGGTGTCAAGTCATGTCAGGTGTGCAATGTTTTCAAGCTTTCCCCAATTTTGTGATTGTGATAATGCCATCATGATGGTGATGGGAAAATCCTCCCAAGAATATATACACACTAGGTATATATCACTTTCATAAAAGAGATATACAGATGCTCTTCTGGTACGATCTGAATAGATAGGGCTTATAGCCCTTGTTCCAACCTCCACAATCTGAATAGATAAGGCTTTTAGATTCGTATTCTAGCTTATAGGGATTACCATCTCAACAATGGAAGTACAGGGGGGGTAGGTGCTTACCAATTGTTGAAGGGTTGGTATCCTTGGGAGGGCTATAATTGTAGTTGAGGTCTCGACATTCTTGTTTTCCTTATAACCATAGCACACCTTCTAGGGTGAGTGGCTCTACCCTCTCTAGTCCCGAACAAAGCTAGCACCTACCTGTTAGAGATCAAAGAGAATACGGAAAAAAGGGAAGGGAACAAAAAATGGAAAGAGCATAAATATTTATAGAATTAAACTTTGCAGTGGTTGCACGCTAGCCAATCTCCAATAATAAGAATATAGAATAACTTCTCATGAGGATGGATCAAACCATACCATTGATAAGACTCCAAGTATTTTACTGAGACACAATTTCTCGTATTCGCATAGCTTCCTCCTCAGACATATCATTGACCACAGTTGAGTTAGAGGGGATCTCCTGTGTGGTATGCAGCAGCATTGCTTGGATATATTGAGGCCTCCAATGTTTGAGCTTCCAACGAGCATTGAATACCTCATGCCTTTCATTTATTAAACGACTCCATGTAAATAAAATAGGTTAGTTCTTAAAGGATATCGAAGTTAGGCTAGGGAAATGAGATCCTTGTTAAAAAATAATATGCTCGTCCTCAACATCCATTTTATTTAGGAGCAGTCTATCTGCATGCATTTCCACATGTCTTGTGCAATTAACCCTATGAAATAAATACCTAGACTAAATTCCCCATAGCAGGAGCATTCGTCCGTATTCGAGATTATTCCAGTTCTTTCCATGCTACTTATTTACCTAAATAGTTAGGGAGACAAAGCATAGAGTGCTATTATTCACATTGGACGATGGGCATTGACTTATCGCAAAGAGGATTAAGTGGTAAAGTAGTGGGCCTAGAGGGGCATATAAGTGGTAATTGGGTGGAAGCTAGAGGCGACCTATGATGGGTGACCTCCCGGGAAGTCCTAGTTACTGGGTGCAAGCTCCAAAATTTATGATTGATGCTATGTGATTAATTTCACTTTTCAATCCCACTTCTTCACCCATGTGAGCATCCCTCAATGCAATGTGTGTTAAGTGATCTATTCAAAAATCATTAGAAATTAGTTAGTTATGACTACCTCTCATGGAAATGGTCATAGATGAAGGAATTACTTAACGTAGTTGAATCCTAAAAAATGATATCTAATATAATGCACTTCGAAAACCACCCATTAAATATGCAGAGTGAAGGGAGATCTAGTTGAATTGTTCATGAGGCACAATGCTTGCTAAGATTTTGCAAATGGGTTAACAAGCTAAGTGGGATTGATTGTGGGGAGAAATCCATAGCTAAGTGAACTTGAACCAGAGGCGATCTGGGATGGGTGACCTCCAGGAAAGTCCTAGTTAGCAGGTGCAAACCTCATAAGTGATGATTGACCCTATATGATTAATTTGACTAGTGTAAATCCCACTTCTTCACCCATGTGAGCATAACTTGATGCAATGAGTGGTAACTGTACTATTTCACAATAATGAGAAATTACTCACTCATGACTACCTCTCATGGAAATTCTCATATATGAATGACTTACTTAACGAATTTGAATCCCAAAAAATGATATCTAATACAATGCACTGTGAAAACCACTCAATAAATATAAGGATTGAAGGAAGATATACTTGAATGGTTCATGAGGCACAATACTTGCTAAGGTTTTGCAAATGTGATAGCAATCTAAGTGGGTTTGATTATGGGGAAAAATCCACAGCTAAGCACTTGAGCCAAAGGCAATCTAGGATGGGTGACCTTCGAGGAAGTCCTAGTTACCAGTGGAAAGCCGCAAAAGTGATGATTAACACTATGTGATTCATTTCACTAATTTCAATCCCACTTCTTCACCCTTGTGAGCATCGCCCGATGAAAGGAGTGCTAAGTGGAATATACAAAATTCATGAAAATTTTGTTAGTTATGACTACCTCTCATGGAAATGGTCATAGATGAATGACCTACTTAATAGACTTGAATACAAAAAAATGATATCTAATAGAATGCATTGCGAAAATCACTCATTGAATACAAAGAGTGAATGGAGCTCTACTTGAATGGTTCATGAGGAACACACTTGCTAAGGATTTATAAATGGTTTCACAAGCTATGTGTGATTCATTGTGGTGAAAACTCCATAGTTAAGTGTGATTGAGCTAGAGGCAACCTTGGGAAGTCCTGGTTTTTGGGTGCAAGACCCAGAAGTGATGATTGATGCTATGCGATTCATTTCACTAGATTCAATCCCACTTATTCACCCTTTTAAGAATCACCCAGTGTAATGAGTGCTAAGTGGAGTATTAAAAAATCATGAGAAATTAGTCAGTTATGACTAAATCTCATGGAAATGGTCATAGATGAATGACTTACTTAAGGAAATTGAATCCCAAAAAATTATATGTAATATAATGCACTGCGAAAAATACTCATTAAATAAAAATATTGAAGGGATCTCTACTTGAATGGTTCATGAACCACAATAATTGCTAAGGTTTTGGAAATTGGGTAGAAGCTAAGTGGGATTGATTGTGGGGAAAACTCCACATATAAGCACGTTTGAGCCAGAGGCAATATGGGATGGGTGACCTCTTGGGAAGTCCTGGTTACTAGGTGCAAGCCCCGGAAGTGATGATTGACACTATGCGATTCATTTCACTAGTTTCAATCCTACTTCTTCACACTTGTGAGCATAACCCAATACAATGAGTGGTAAGTGGACTATTCAAAAATCATGAGAAATTATTCACTTGTGACTAACTATCATGGAAATGGTCATCAATTTATGACTTACTTAATGAATTTAAATCCCAGAATATGATATCTAATGTAATGCACTACGAAAACCCATCAACACTTAAATACAAAGAGTGAAGGGAGTTATACATGAATGGTTCATGAGGCACAATAATTTTTAAGGTTTTGCAAATGGGGTAGAAAACTAATTGGGATTGACTGTGGAGAAAACTCCATAGTTAAGTGTGCTTGAGCCATAGGAGATCTGGGATGGTTGACCTCCTATGAAGTCCTAGATACCAAGTGCAAGCCTTGGAGGTGATGATTGACACTATCTGATTCATTTCACTAGTTTCAATCCCACTTCAACCATGTAAGCATTACCCAATGCAATGAGTGCTAAGTGGAATATACAAAAATCATGCGAAATTGTCAGTTATGACTAACTCTCATGGAAATGGTGATAGATGAATGACTTACTTAACACAGTTCAATCCCAAAAATGATATGTAATATAATGCACTACGAAAACCACTCACTAAATACAAATATTGAAGGGACTTGAATGGTTCATGAGGCACAATAGTTTCTAAGGGGTTTTAAATTGAGTAGAAAGTTAAGTGGGCTTGATTATGGGGAAAGCTTCACAGATAAGTGTGCTTGAGCCAGAGGCGATAAGGGGTGGGTGACCTCCAGGGAAGTCTTGGTTACTGGGTGCATGTTAGATCCCTATATTACTAGTTTAGTCCCTTATTGTTGTTAGTGTAACCCCCTTATTATTATTGTTGTGATCCTATAGCCCAAATATTGTTATTATTGTGCCCTTAAATTATTATTGTTAGGTCGGCTAGGATTATAATGTCACCCCATGGACTCCTATATATAGAAGAAGGTTTTGTCATTTGTATCATCCAAGAATTGTTCATTTATGTAATTTAAAGTATGTTTCCCCCTTGAAGTGGATTATTTCTAAGGCGTTGGTCTCTCTTTTATTCTATTTAAGGAGCTCGTTTCATAACATTTGGTATTAGAGCTTTAGATTGTAGGGTTGCACTGCTCCAAACAGGTCATTGTGGAATTTTCACTATAACATTTTTTCTAATAAGTTTCAAAAGCTGAAATGTTTATCACGCGAATCTGAAATCCTGAGGAACTTCGTGTAAAAATTTTAGATATTAGTTCGCAATATTTTCAGAGATATGATCTATGGAAGCTAGGGTTTTTTCAGGCTCCCAAATTTCATCTCGAAGAGGTGACCATGGGAAAATTGTCATGACTCTCTCTCTGAGCATCGGATTGGAATTATGTAAAACGTTTCCACAAGTACACAGATTTTAGTTTCCTATGTATCAATTTCAGAGCCGAAGGAGAAAACAATGACATGTGGCATGCATTCAAGTTTGATCTACTAAACCAGTCAATAATTAGGTCATTGCGGTAGATTGGACATAACTTTGCCTTGAAAAATCCAAATCAGGTTAGGCTTGTGGCATTCGAAAGAAGATTCATAGGCCCACTATATGACCAAATTTCAGATATTGAGGATCCTAAATCACAGAGATAGTTCAGTTTCAATATCGAGCTCCTCAAAAGCAAGAAAAAGGTGTGTATTTTTCCTTCGAATTGCATGTGTCTTGTTTGAAAAATCAGTTTGAATTGATTTAAAGAGAATATTGTAGAATAGATATCAGTGTTGGGTTCTAAATTCCCCCTAAAAAGAATTCAGCACCCATTAAGCCTTCAGAAGGCTCTACTATGACTCATGAAGACAAAGAAGTGCAACATGACATATCAAAATTACAAGAGCAAGTGCACAAAATTTCGCTCTCACAAAGAGAAACAAAAAATGAAATGGAAGTTTTGAATAAAGGCGTGGAAGCTAAGATGGATGGTTTTAAGAAATTCATGGAATATAAGATGGATGGTTTTAAGAAAGGCATGGAATATAAGATGGATGACATGGAAGCTAAGATAAATTACATGGAAGCTAAGATCGATGAAAAAATTAAAGATAACATGGAAGCTAAGATAGATGACATGGAAGCTAAGATCGATGAAAAAATGAAAGATAACATGGAAAACATGAAGAATGATCTAAAGGAAGACATGGAAGGTTTCACAAAATTGATACAATAAATGTTTCCCCATGGTGAAAAGATAGTAGATGAAACTCATAATGAGAAAAAAATAAATGTTAATAGTAATTTCATAAACTCTAATGTTGGATGGAAGAATCACCATATTCCAAAGATGGATATGAGGAAGTTTTATGGAAAGGATCCTACAACATGGATACTACATATGGAGCAATATTTTGATATAGATAATGTATAAAACACACAAAAGGTACGCACTTCAACTTTGTATATAGAAAAAAATACATTTGTGTCGTATCGATGGATTTTCTCCCGTAAAAGATTGTCACTTGGTCAATTTTTATGGAGGAAATGATAGCACATTATGAGGATACAAAAAGCAACACCTTCTTTAGCCAATTGATAAATCTCAAACAAAAGGGTTCAGTGGTGGAGCACATTGAGGACATCCAAAAATTTAATATAAGGGTAACTGATATTCCAACCGAACACGGGATTAATGTCTTCATAGGGACTTTAAATGATAACATCCAACATGAGGTTCACCTTTGGGAACCTGATTTATTGGAGAAGACATTCAGGATGTCAAGAAAAATTGAATGTAAAGTTATGGCGACAAGGAAGCCTACCACTCACATCTATAACATTAGGGGAATTTTGAGGTCTAAAATGAGCCTCATCAGAAAAATGTATAACAAAAATAAACTTTATAAGAACCAATATGATTCAATATGATGATGTCAACCATGGGGGATGATTCACCATTTTTTAAGTAAAAGGGTAAAAAGATTAAAAAATAAGAAAATAATAAAACTATTTTCTCAACTTGCATTTTCAACTTATCTCGCAAAGTTTTTACTCAAATTCCGAGCGAGATTAATCGTTGGATTCAAAATTTAATTCTTCATCTAAGGAGTACCCATGTTGCATATTTTTGGTGGAGCCTACTACACGAAAAATGAAAAATACATAAAAAAAAACGTGATTACAATCATATTTTTCATGTATTTCTCATTTTTTGTGTAGCAGGACCCATCAAAAGTATGCAACATTGGTACTCCTTAGACGAGGAATTAAATTTTACATCCAACGAGTACTCCTACTCAAAATTTGAGTAAAACATTTGGGAGATAAGTTGAAAAAGTAGTTTTTCTTTTTTCCCTCTAAAATTTGATGATGTCATCAAATCTTATTTTATTATTTCCACTATTATTTTAAAATTTCATTAGGAGGCCCATTTTAGACCTCAAAATCCCCCTAATAATATGGAAGTGTTGCTACTCCTAGACTTCCACAACCTACAAGGTTGACACCACAACAATTTGAAGAAAAAAGAGCAAAAGGGATTTGCTAAATTTGTGATAGCAAATACACTAAAGGTAATAAGTGTGTTGAGAAGAAATTATTTTACATAGATTGTGAAGTGGAGGAATAAAATGAACAAGAAACTTTAAAAAAAGAGGCTATACACCAAGAACCAACCCTAGAAGAAGATGAAATGAGTCTGACCATATCATGTAATGCATTGACATTAATTACTACTTAAACTCTCAAGATAGAAAGACATATCAAGAAAAAAAGGTAAAATTTTGTTTATTGATTCAGGTAGTACCCATAATTTTTTTCATTGTAAGGTGATCAAGATATTGAATTGTTTCCTATACCCAACACCAAAATGTCAAATGATGGCTGCAAATGGAGGAACTACAAATTTCTCTAGAAAATGCCATAATATCAAGCTATCCATGGGGCAATATGTATTGAATAGTCTAGTTCTTTCCAGTCCAATGGGAGGTGTTGATGTTGTACTAGGAGTACAATGGTTACAATATTTGGGGATGGTAACTTCTAATTTACAAGAACTTTTCTTGAAATTTTTTTCGAAAGGAAAGGAAGTCAAATTATGGGTTATTGCAGGGAAGCCAGGAAATAAATAAGCTCTAATATCATGAAAAATCTTCTGAAGAAAGAACAACGATGCTTAATTGCAAAATTATTCTAACTAGAAGTTGCAACATCAAAATCATGTATTTCTCCAGATCTTCAAAAATTCTTGGACAATCATTCCAAGGTGTTTGAAAATCCCAAAGGACTCCCACCTATTCGTGATCATGAACATGCTATTCATTTGATTCTAGGAATTATTCCTCCAAAAATCAAGCCTTACAAATATCCTTATGTCCAAAAGAATGAAATTGAATGCATGATTGCATAAATGTTAGAGGTTGGTATAGTTCAACCTAGTCAAAGTTATTTCTCTGCTCTAGTAGTATTGGTGCACAAGAAGGATGGATCATGGCTCATGTGTCCAGATTATATGGAGCTCAATAAGCTTACTATTAAAGATAAATTTACCATTTCTGTGATTAATGAATTATTGGATGAATTACATGGAGAAATTTATTTTACCAAGTTGGATCTTCATTGAGGACATTATCAAATTAGAATGAAGAATGGAGATATTCCAAAAAAAAAAATTCGAGCTCATGACAATCATTATGAATTTTTGGTCATGCGTTTTGGCCTTACCAAAGCACCTCTACATTTGAAAGGTTGATGAATTCCATTTTCAAACCCTTCCATAGAGAATTTGTGCTAGTAGTTTTTGATGATATACTAATCTACAACAGGTCTTGGAATGATCATGTTCAACATGTTGAGAGGGTGCTCAAACTATTGGAGGAGAAAAAATTATATGCAAAAACATCCAAATGTTTCTTTGGAGTACAAGAGGTGGAATATATGGGTGATTTTATCTCACGAGGGTGTTAAGGTAGACGTGTTTAAATTGTGTGTATATATATATATATATATATATATATATATATATATATATATATATATATATATCCTTAATGCTTCTAAGGATTACATTTCTCTTATTGGTTTCCGAGAAACCTTGGGTTCTCATTTATTTTTGAATACAAATCATATTGAGTCCAATTCTGTGGATTTAATTTGTTTATGAACGAGATTATTACGATGTCTTCGTTTACTCATTTCCTTAGGTGAACAAATTATTATTCATTTCATTGTCATCATGCATTTAACCTCACTTCACTTTTTTCAGTAAAGATGTCGTAACTCCAAATGGGAAATCATAATAATAAAGTTCTGAGTATTTAGTTGAGTTAGGAAATGGAAATTTAATTTATTTCTATTAACTTTTTATGCTCAAACTTGATTTATGATAATTATTCTTCCTCCCTGCATGCAGATAACTTATCATGTTTCCTCTAAGGTAATCGTATAGTTTTATAATATTTATTTTAATTTCAGTATTTCATTTTGTAATACTTATAGTCTTAACTAATTTATCATATTTGTTTTACATAGGTATAAATTTTTTCACGCTATGGTTCGTACAACTATTATATCATTTTCTGCTCAACAATTGAAATGGACTCTTTCCTTTCAGGTTGGTCGAATACCTATCTTGGGATTTTCTGATCTACATATCAGCATAAATGCAGGGATATGATCTAGTCTGTTATAGGAAACAAAGTTCTCTGATTGTATAATTTTCATTATACTCATTTTAGACTATGAACTGAAATGGAATTTGGATGTAAATCTTATATATCCCTGACTCTATAATAGTTGAGTACTTATTTCATCTCTTATGTTTGTAAAGGACTTTGTAATAGTTATGGAATTTTATTTGTAGCTCGGCAGTCCAATTTTGCTAGTAACCATTAATACATAGTCCATAATAATTATTTTGTTTCTCTTTTCAATTTATTTCAGTAATAGTCATATTTCTATTAATTAAATTCTTAGATCTATTACTATTTATAGTTCATGGGAAAGGTTAACTTGAACATGCATTGCAATATCCACTTGTTTTCTTTCTACTTAGTACATATTCTAGACATGAATGATTTATTCATTTTTAGTACAGCTAAGAACTTCATTTACTATACTATGTACATACCACTTTTCATGCATATGTATTTATTTTCTATACTATTTCCTTAACAGAATTTACTACTTTGCAGCATAATACTATCTTAAGAAGATTATACAGAATGATTTTTTTGAGAGCCACTTAACCTCAGATATAACCTTCAATAAGGTTTAGACACTCTGAGAGTTGGTACTCTTTAGCATAATGTCTATACAACCCTATAGTAAAGACTATATTTATTATAGTTAAATATGTTCAGTGTACAGACATTCCATAGTTATTTTTGGTTTACCTTAATTCCAACGCATAGAAGCATATTCAGAATTCCAAAAATTTCACATATATATCTATACTATCTTACTTCATGAACATAATCATAAAAAAACTAAAGTATAAGTTAAAATGAAATTAATTGGTGCATACCACTTAAGGTACACTAGGTTCCACCCAACCTTTATGCTCTTTCTCCATAGCTCCCCCCAAGAAGAGATCAAATTCTCCAATAACAGACAACCTCTTGTCTATCTTGAATCTTTCTTATTTGAACTTGTTTTCCCTTCTTCATGCCTCCCTTAACTGCGTCTAGTTAAATCAGGATGCTGCTTTCTTGTGTGCCTAGTTTTTCCTTTTGTTTCTTCCACAAAAGTACTTTGAAGTTAGCTTTTATTCTTTCTAGATTTATTCAACCTCTTCACAGTAACTTCCTATTTACTGGAGTAGCTTTTTAGATTTTTATCTCCAATCTAAATTACTATATTTAATTTATTTCCTCCAAGGATTTTTGGAAGACTAGGAAAGTATTATGATCCTTATCGATCCTCATGGATTTGGATTCTCGATCTCTAATCATTATCTATTCCTTGCACCATTAATTTCATTTTATTAATTTAAATTAATAAAATATATCCACAATTAATATTTTCCCTCGGATCCACCTGACCCTTAGAGCCTTCGACTGTCTATTTCTAAAAGCAGAAATTTAGGGACATCACATATTCCCCCCTAAAACAGAACAATGTCCTTGGTGTTACCAATTTCGCTGTTGATTTATCAACTCAGGATGAAGATTCCTCCTTCATCCTATCCTATTGCTCCCAATAGTTTCTTCAGAGTGAAATTCCATTCCCCCACCTTTACACTGCTCACTGTTATACTCTCTAGTTTTATTTTCTTCCTAATTTAGTATAAGAAGTATATCTGGAAGAATATTTTATTACTGATTTCTACTGTCCCCAGTTCATATCAATTCATATGAGTAAGATCATATACATATATTTATGATGAAATCATAATAATATTTTGAACTTTAATAGTTTCAATAAAATCATTGGTGAGAAAAAACCTTCAAGGTTCATAGCAGTATAGTTCAATTTGAGCACAACTACTTATCATTCCATGTATTTCGACGAGACTTCTTCCTCATGAACGCATGGTGTCAATAGAATTACTTGGTTATTTCTCTGCACATCTTCTCACCTTAACACCTTTTATCAGAGTTGTACAATTCCTATTACACTTTGCTTCACAAAACAAACACTTCTTCATTAGAAGCTCATGAATTTAGAAAAAAAACTTTGTCATATGCAGTGGTTTTTCTTAAGGTTCTATTCCATTTTTTTGTCCAGTTCATACATGCATTTCATGTACTTAATATTTGATTTATTTTCTCAATTGATTCAAATGGTGTTAACCATACTCAATTTCAACTTAATACTGATTTTTCTATAACACCATTTCCAAATTGCACTTGAACTTTATCTTATCAAGTGTATCAGTTTTACCTTACATCTTGAAACTTCGTATCAGTTTACCATTTCAGTCTTGTTACATTGACTAATTTTATGAATGTCAGTTTCTAAGTCAACTAGTTTCTAGGCCAACCAATTTCAATTTTTTATTTATTTTTAATCCAACCCACTTCCTATTTCCATTCTGGAATAGGAATAGTATCTAAAATTTTGGTCTAATACTTAGGTTTCATTGCCTCTTATCAACATTTTCCACATAGGATTTTCATTACTTGAATATTCTTAAAAAATTTAAGTACATTCCTCCTTAAAACATCTAAAATCAACTTTTATTTTCCTTTTTTAGCTTTGAAGTTTATTTCAAACTCATTAAGGAAAGAAAAACACCTAGTTTTCTTAGTATTTTTCATATTGGAAGAATTTATACTCCAGTCTTATGTGTTCTGGGATTAAAGCCCCTTCTTACTTTACATGTAATTTTCCTTACTTCCTGCTGCATACATTTCAGTAGTAACCTTAAGACATACCCAATATAATTTTTCTCATTTGTTAAAAAATTTGGGGTAATCTTCCTGTATACTCTAGAGACTGGTGAAGGTTATGGTTTTAACTTCATTTATCAATCATCTTCCCTCTTAGGGGAATATATGAGGAATTTCATCTAAAATTACCTCCTTACTCTCTCTAATGACTAGAAATATTTTCTACAAGTTCATTTTTCAATTTTTTGTCTTAATTATACAACATATATTTTTCAGCCTCTCCTTGTTGTCCTTCATACTATCACTGGTTTTTCATCACCACAGATACCTTGTAGTGTTTTTCTAAACAATTTAGTATTTCCTTTAGGTTGTTCTACCCAGTTCATTCTTATTAACATTGCACAGTAATCGAAGAGTAAAACATTTAACTCATGTTCTTTATACCTATTTACCTTTCAACGGTATTGGGTAAATTATACGTTACTTTGTTACACAATTATAGCTTGTTGGAAGTTTTCTTTCTTTTGTTAAACTGCATCCAAATTCATCAACTAGAACAGGTTGTTTATCATTCATACCTTTAAACATATTTTCAATTGTCTCCAATCTCTTTTTCCTATAACATATTTTATACTTCTACTGATAGAATGTTTACAATTTTAAATTGTTTCTAACTCTCTTGGTCAATTTATGTTTCTAGAGTTATTTAATCCATGATAAGTGGTTCAATATTCCTACCTTTGAACTTTGAGGGGGTTCCTCTTTTCTCAAATTGTGGTTCTTACACTCTGAATATTTCATCATTATCTTCTCTTACTTATCACAGTTACTTTATTTTGCAATTAGTACTTTTCAGTATTATTTGTTTCCGAATTTCATGAGACAAAATCCCTCATTATTCTTCTTATAGCGAGTAGGTAGGCAGTTTTTTTAACATCATCTTACCTTTGCCTTTTCTTTTAGTATAAAAGGAAAATAGCGAAGTAGGTTGGTGAGTTTTGTAACAACTCAACAATAATAAGATGTTCCAACCTAAGCTCTTGAAATTCTTTTGAATTTTCCATCTTACTATCGTTGATTCCAATATCTATTATAAAATTTAATCTGAACATCTTTTTAAGTGACAGTTTCTCCCAATTTTTTTCCTACCACTATAAGGTAGCCCTTATCTGGAATTTGTAAGGAGCCAGTCTGACCTTTAAGTTACTTTCATACTTCACCACTTAAAATTACTTTACCATATTTAGAAGCCAAGCTTCTATATAATCCTCCTTCTCTCCATCATAGGAGGGAGGCTCAATAAATTTCTTATTTCAGAATTCACCATTTAATTTCTTGTTCCTCCTAGAATATTGTCTAGAGGCTTCATCTTCCTCAGACTCTTCTAAGTGATTTATAGTTCCCTTTCTCTTTCTTCCCAAACCTTCACCTTCATGACTATTCTTGGAGGTCAATTCTCTGATTAACATTTTTTACTCTTCACTGGCTAAACATAGTCTTTCATTGTGGGTTTTCAGTTGCATAATTTCTCTTTGCATTCAATGTGTCATAGCCATCAATGGAATATTTGGATCTGTTGGATATTCTTCAGCATCCAAATCCACATACAGCTCATCCCCTTCCCTCATCGTTTGAAACTATATGTTTATGCATTGTTTCACCGTACCTAAAATCAAACACTAGTGAGCACACAATAATGCCCATTGTTTTAACATGGGCTCTGATACCATTTGTAACATCTCCATTTCGACAATTTTTTTTCTATCCATAGTGTTAACACCTAATTTCATGTTAGGGAAGAAAATTTTCTTATCTTGTTCTATCATCCATTCTCCATTACAAATTAGGCCTTAGAGTACAATTATCTTGTTCAATTTAACTATCTATTGATTTGAACTTCTATTCAAATTTTAATTGGTTAACATACAAATATTAGGAATTCATTCATAGCTAAATTTTCCTCTTCTTAACTATTAATAGTCCATTCCATTTTATGTCAATAATTTAACCCTTTTCCAAACTCTACATCTCCTTAACCCATAAAATTAATTTAGCTTGATCATACAAGCTACAACATAACCTTTTATGTTTTATATTAAAGTTACACCCACACTAATTTAAATATAAGGGTACCACTTATCATTAAGGATTAACTCCCCTTTTTACACTTATGACTTCATATAACATAATGAACCCATGTGTTTATATAACTCCTATAGTAGGATCCACCTCGCTATGGCTTCCTACCATGGTTTTGTCTTTATACATGAGATTTGTTATTTAATGATAACCCTTGGATACCTTTTACATATTCCACTACCCATCATACATAATATGTTGATAATAACATACAACAAAACCCTAAGTGTGTAATTTATTACCTTTTCATGCACGACAATTCAGACTTGACTTATGTTTCACCGGATAACAATTATGATGTATTTTACTATGGTATTTTATATGGTTCCACTCTTGACATGTTATGGTTTGACTTGTACCATAGCATTAATAAAATTCCTCCACCATATTAAATTTTACCAAACCATACGTTAATGAGATTCTTAGGATCTACGGTCATTTAGGAGTTAGTACAATTCACATGGCTATTCATTTTTTTGGAAAACTCGTTCATCTGTGGGAACTTCTTCAGGCTTTAGATCTCCTACACGTGGAGGGATATGATAGAATGGTTATTAAGGTTTAGAATCCCACCATGTTTATGTTTTAACCATTTTCATTTTACCGGTTACTATTTACATTCTTAGCGTTTTTGGAGCAGAGCTAACTCTGTCAGGATTTTCCATTCCATTAGTGAAAGCCATTCTCTAGAATTGCTCTTGGCTCTTGTTCTCAGATATTACTCTGGCTTACAAAGAGCGATAATCTGAAACCTAAGGAGAATATTGCATCTTACAACCGGAGTTACTCTCACTCTTCCTTCTGGTAAGAAACACAAATTTCCAATTTGTTTACTGGTTTTCTGCATTGAGATTTCTATGTGTTTAGTTCCTTTTTATTCTAACCTCTTATATAGTTTTGGATAGTATCATGACGTTGATGTCACACCTCACGGTGAAGCATTTAGGTCAAGCGTTGAACCCATTTGAGACCACTCCAAGTATTTTAGATGATAGCTCTCGTTTAAATCACATTTTCGTAAGGTCTGACTTCTATCTCCTCCGTGAAATTTTTGCATCCCTTATGAATTTATGGGTTGTAAATATTCTCTACATTGCATAACCCAGATTTGATATTGGACTCCCATCTGTGGTTATTATATTTATCATTTAACCTAATCACTACGTTTTGTCTAGGACCTATGACAAGGCATCATCATTTCTCATTACCAATTGCTAGCACGAAGTTTTATCACTTGAATGAAATTACAGGTAGTTCTAGTTTGCAAAACCCAAATGTTTTCAATTAATGAGTTTATTTTATAACTTCCTCTTTGCAATTGTTGGGTTAACGTGAAATACAATTTCCCGATAGTGTATCTTGTTACATACACAACGTTTTAGTTCTGGGATTTCTGTACTTCAGTATTGGGGTTTTGTTTACTTATTGATAGGATTCGAAATTAGTCAGATTCTTAAAATTCCTATTTTGAAATCATTTTAATTACTGAAGAGATATATTTATCCCTTTGTTTTGGAAAGGAGCACTATTGTTGAACTACTTCTTTGTGGATGAAGGATGCAGGACCAAGATAATTCTATCACATACTCTTGTTGTAGTCCTGAATGCAACGAACTCTCCACGGTAATGATTCCCTTCAATTTTCTCTTATTTCATTTACAATTTTAATCTATTTTAGCGTAACTCTTGCATAATGTCTTTTATGAAAAGACGTGTTTAAATTTACTTTGTATAACTATATATATATCCTTAATGTTTCTGAGGATTACATTTCTCTTATTGGTTTTCGAGAAACCTTGGGTTACCATTTATTTTGGAATCAAAATCATTTCGAGTCCAAATCCCTGGATTGAATTCATTTATGAACGAGATTATTACGATGTCTTCGTTTACTGATTTCCTTGGGTGAACAAATTACTATTCATTTCGGAATTTCATTTCATTGTCGTCAGGAATTTAACCTCACTTCACTTTTTTCAGTAAAGATTCCGTAACTGCAAATGGGAAATCATAATAATAAATGTTGAGTATTTGGTTGAGTTAGCAAATGGAAATTTATTCTATTGCTATTAACTTTGTATACTCAAACTTGATTTATGGTAATTATTTATTCTTCCCTGCATGTAGATAACTTGTCAAGTTTTCTCTCAGGTAATCGTTTAGTTTTATAATACTGACTTTAATTTCAGTATTTCGTTTATCTGATACTTATAGTCTTAACTAATTATCGTATCTATTTTAGACAGCTATAAATTTCTTCACGCTATGATGCGTACAACTATTATATCATTTTATTCTCAACAATTGAAATGGACTATTTCCTTTCAGGTTGGGCCAGTACCTATCCTGGGATTTTATGATCTACATATTAGCATAAATGCAGGGATGTGATCTAATGTGTTTATAGGAAACAAAGTTCTTTGATTGTGTTATTTTCATTATACTCATTTTAGACTATGGATTGAAATATAATTTGGATGTAAATGCTATATATCCCTGACTCTATAATAGTTATGGACTTCTTTCATCTCTTATGTTTTTAAACGACTCTGTAATAGTTATGGAATTTTATTTGTAACTCAGCAGTCCTATTTTGCTAGTAACCATTAATACATAGTCCATAATAGTTACTCTCCTTCTATTTTCAATTTAATTTATTAATAGTCATATTGTTATTAATTAAATTCTTAGATTTGTTACTGTTTATAGTTCATGGGAAAGGTTAACCTCAACATGCACTATAATATCCACTTGTTTTCATTCTACTTAGTACATATTCCAGACAAGAATGATTTCTTCATTTTTAGTACAGTTAGGAACTTCAGTTACTATACTATGTGCATGCCATTTTTCATCCATATGTATTTATTTTCTATACTAGTTCCTTAACAAAATTTACTACTTTGCATTATAATACTACCTTAAGAAGATTATACAGAGTGATTGTTCTTAGAGTCACCTAACCTTAGATCTAACCTTCAGTAAGGTTTAGACACTCTGAGAGTTGGTACTCTTCAGCTTAATTTCTGTACAAACCTACAGTAGAGACTATATTGATTATAGTCAAATTTTTTCAATGTACAGACCTTCCATAATTATTTCTGGTTTACCTTAATTCCACATTATAGACTCATATTTAGAATTCCAAAAATTTCACATATATATCTATACTAACTGACTTTATCAACACAATCATAATAGAACTAAATTATAGTTTAAAATGAAAGTAACTGGTGAATACCACTTAAGGTAGACTAGGTTCCACCCAACCTTTGAGATCTTTCTCCATAGCTCCCCCCAAGCAGAGATCAAATTATTTAGTAATAGACAACCTCTTGTCTATCCTGAATCTTGCTTATTTAAGTTTTCTTTCCCTTCAGCCTGTTTCAAATCAGGATGTTGCTCTCCTGTGTGCCTATGCTTTCCTTTTGTTTCTTCCACAAAAGTACTTTAAAGCTAGCTTTTCCTCTTTCTAAATTTATTCCACCTCTCCCCAGTAACTTCCTCTTTACTGGGGTAGCTTTTTAGATTTTTATTTCCAATCTAAATTGGTATATTAAATCTATTTCCTCCAAGAAATTTTGGAGGACTGGGAAAGTATTATGACCCTTATCCATCCTCATGGATTTTGATTCTTGATCTCTCATAATTATCTAGTCCTTGCACCATTAATTCCTTTTTCATCTTATTAATTTAAATTAATAAAATATATACACACTTAATATTTTTCCTGGGGTCCACTTGACCCTTAGAGTCATTGAATGCCTATTTTTAAAAGCAAAAAATTAGGGACATTACACATTAGGTCAAAGCTTCAGGAAAGGGTGTTGTGCCTATCTTAAGTAAACAAAATGTTCTGAAGAATATATATGATGTTTAGTATGTACCCAATTTCAAGAATAATTTGTTGAGTGTTGGTCAGTTAGATGCACATGGTTATGATATTAGCTTTCACAACTCTACTTGCATGATCTTTGATAAACATAAGTCTCTTGTTGCAAATATTCCTATGACAAAGAATAGATTGTATCAATTACAAATGAAAAGTGAGAAGTTGTATGCACATAAAATTTCAACACCAAATGACACTGAATTGTGGCATTTGTGATATGGTCATTTACTTATCAAAAGTATGAGTCTGTTGCAAATACAGTCTATTGTGAAAGGTTTGCCTGCTTTTTCTGACCATATGTCTTCCTGTACAAGTTGTATAATGGGTAAACGTAAGAGAGATAGTTTTGCATCAACATCTTATAGAGCCAAAGAACAACTAGAGTTTGTGCATACCAATTTTTGCGATCCAATGCAAGCAAAATCACTTACTGGAAGCCTTTATTTTCTTACATTTATTGATGACTTTAGCAGGAAAATTTGGGTGCATTTCATTAAATACAAATCTGAAACATTTTCCAATTTCACGAAGTTTAAAGCGAAGGCTGAAAAATAGAGTGGAATGTTTGTTAAAGTTCCTTGGTCCGATAAAGGAGGTGATTATGAATCTAACAAATTCATTGATTTTTGTAAACAACATGGTATTAAAAAACATACAGCAACCAGTTATACTCCATAGTAGAACGGAGTAGCAGAAAGAAAGAATCAAAAAATTATTAATATGGCTCGAAGTCTGCTCAAAAAATGAAATTTGTCTAAAGAATTATGGGCTAAGGCAATTGCATGTTCGGTATATATTTTGAGTAGATCACCAACTTCCAATGTTCAAAGTCTTGTACCTGAGGAAACATGGAGTGGAAAAAAGGTAAATTCTTCCCACTTTCGAGTATTTGGTTGTATTGTTTTTGCTCATGTTCCAGAAAAATTAAGAAAGAAGCTTGATGATAGGAGTGAAAAGTATATCTTTATAGGGTATAGTGATCAATCTAAAGCATACAAATTTTTTAATCCTATAACTAAGAAGTTTGTCGTAAGTCGAGATGTGAAATTTATGGAAGAAAAATCTTGGAATGAAACAGAGAAAAATACTTTTCCTAATCATTTTATTATGTTAGATGACCATCAAGAATCTACAAAGAGCACTACAATATTATAATTTCAAGACAAAACCAGTAGTAGTTCATCAAGAAGTAACAATTCATCATCTTCAAATGGGTCTGATTCTAATAATCCAAAAATGAGAAGCTTAACTGATATTTATGCACAAGACGATGTTGATGATATTGTAAATTTTTCATTTCTTTCATTTTAACCTACTTGTTTTGAAGAGGTTATAAAGGACAAAGAGTGGGTAGATGTAATGAATAATGAAATCAATGTTATTGAAAGAAATCAAATTGGGATTTGGTTGATCTCCTTGATGATAAAATTTCTATAGGTGTCAAATGGGTTTTAAAAATTAAGTTAAATGAGAGGTGAAGCTGATAAACACAAAGAAATATTAGTTGCCAAGGTTTTTCACAACAACCTGGCATAGATTATGGTGAAACATTTGCACCTGCAGAAATAATTGATACTGTTTGGTTTGTATTAGCTATTGCAGCACAAAACAAGTGGCCAATTTACCAAATGGATGTAAAGCCTACTTTTTTAAATGTTGTTTTAAATGAAGAAGTGTATGTTGATCAACCACCTAGTTTCGAAATAAAAAATAAAAGAAAATAAGGTGTAGAGGTTGAAGAAAGCATTGTATGGCTTGAAGAAATCTCCAAGAACTTGGCACATCCGAATAGACCATTACTTTCTAAATAATGGTTTCAGAAGAAGTGACCAAGAACCCACTTTGTATATGAAGAATGATCATCAAGGTAATATGTTGATACCATGTCTTGATGTTGATGACATAATTTATAGAGGTAACATGCGGTTAGATGAATTTAAAGATGCTGCGAAAAATGAATTTCAAATGACATATCTTGGATTAATGAGATACTTCTTGGTTTCGAACTGAAAGAAACACACGAAGGTATTTTTATGAGTGAACAGAAGTATGCTACTGAGATTTTTAAAAAGTTTAAGATGGACATGTGTAAACCGATGGATACTCCTATTGAATTTGGTACAAAGTTAAGTAAATATGATATGGGTACTGTTGTTAATTTGACTTTGTATAAGCAACTTGTTTCTAGTATTATGTATCTAACTTCTACTAGACCTGATATAACATTTGCGACTAGTTATATTTCCAAGTTTATGGAATCTCCTAAAGACTTTCATAGGAAAGCTCGAAAAAGGGTTTTAAGATACATTGCAGGTACCTCTACTTATGGTTTATCAGATTTTGCCTCTACAGACAATAATCTTGTTGGTTATACAGACATTGATTATGTAGGATGTATTGATGATCAGAAAACCACTTTTGGATATGTTTTTTTATTTAGCAGAAACTTGATCTCGTGGTCATATGAAAAGAATCCCATAGTTGCATTATCTTCAATAGAGGTTGAGTATGTTGCAACAAATTCGGCATAATCTGAAGGAGTGTGGCTAAAGATACTTCTCTCTGACTTCACATATAAAGAAAATGAACCTATTTCAATCCTTTGTGACAACATTTCCACTATTTCCTTGTTGACGAACAATGTCTTTCATCAAAAGAGAAAATATATCGACACTCTTTTTCACTTCATTCATGAACTTGTCCAAAATGGTGATATTGTTCTCAAATTTTGTGATTCCAAGGAACACTTAGCAGATATCTTCACCAAACCGCTAGTAAAATTGAATTTTTAATTTTAATGTCAAAATTTAAGCATAAAACAATGTAATTCCCCAGATTAAGGGGGAGTGTCAAAGAATTAATCATTAGTTAAGAATCAATTTCTATAGGATTAGTTAGTAGTTGGTTAAACTATTTCTGAGTTGTAACTATCCATATGTGTGTGTGTGTGTGTATATATATATATATATTTCTCCTTAATAAAACAAGTTGTGTGTGCTTCTCATCAATTTGTTTTTTAGCTTCTATGTCTTCTTAAATTACTCACTATAATTGTAGCATCACATGCCTTTCTACAATTTTGTTCCTTGAGACATGTACAATTTTTTTCTTGGTATATGCTGCTATGGTTCATATACGATAGGAATTGTAATGGATGTGCTTGATTTCGTCTGATGGATTGTAGGCATCCTATCCTTGGAGTGGACAAGAGGATGGAGTGAAAGAGAGAAAAAGAAAGGACATGAATCTGATGATATTTGTAAATACATGAAGATGCTATGAATGAATGAATCTGACATTAGTTGATACCAAAGTTCTATTTCGTGCTACATCACGTGGTGGTAGGGTAGACATTAAGTATGTGGTGTATCACTCATCATATTATTTGGAGTGAAACTTTGGTGTGAAGTTTCATTGTTAATTTACATTTTTGTTAAAATTATAATTTTGTTATTTTCCTCTTTTAATTAAATTGATTAATTAAAGAAAATGTTATATGAAATGAGTTATGAATGTTCTATTTATAATGATATGGTATTAATCCATGGAATTTTCTCATAATATTTTAACGTAACATGTTTACAAATTAAGAATTTTTGCTATCAATAATAGTGTTATATGATTTATTAGATATTTTTTTAATTAATAAAAATAATACTAATTTAAAATAAAATTGTAATTTAGTTTTTTTCTTAATTTTTCTAATGCTATGTGCATTATGAAGTCCTTGTTTTGGTTCACTAACCATTTAATTTATATAGTTGTAGTTATAATAATAAAGATTTTAACTTTACACTATTACAACTCATGTACAACTCACTCTTTTATTTTCTTCATAGTTATTATTGATTAGCTCTAAGTGTTCATACACACAAGGAGTGATATGGGTATATATTTAAAAGCAAAGGTTATATATCGTAACTCAAATTCTATCAAAAGAGAGAAGATCATATTTCATAAGGTATAAATCTTTTTCCAAAATTTATGCTTTAAAAATATTTCTTTATAAATTTAATTAGCATAAGGATATGCATATATATTTAAAACCAACCTCGACCAATTTTAGGTATTTATATAAGTGTAAAAATCTCAAATTTTACACTTCAAAACATAATTACGCTTAAAAAAATTGAATCAAAATCTATGTTTTTCTATGTGGAATAGAGTTTTCAAAATTATAGGTATAATAAGCAGCAAACACTTACTTCAGTGTGCATTTCAGCTAATCTACTCAACATATAATTACGATAGGGCTTCCAAAATTTAAATGGCTTGTAAATGTTAGTCGATAGACCTAACTCTATAATAAGTATCAAACACTTACCTCATTATGCATCTTATATTTATAGAGAGAGATATCAAATACATTTATATTTAAAAAACATGTAACATGATTCTTAACCATGAAGATTTAGCCCCATTTTACCATTAAGATTTTTAATATATAAATTAGATTTGCTACAATACCATGTGTCAACACCATTGAACTTGTTTCAATACCATGTATCAATACCATGAATTATCAATACCACATGCCCAAAAAAAAAAAATCAATTCATATTTAATTAATATTTAAGAAATATAACAAAACATAACTACATTATAGATAAATCTCATTCTTTGATTTTCCTATAATTCTATAAATATTCTAGAGTATTTCATGAACATTAAATTCCTATTATTCAAACTAATAATATATTTAGTAGTGATCACAAAATAAAATTTAATATTTATCTCAAAAATAGTTTTGAGCTTTCTACTTTTTTAATTAAATTTATTAATTAAAAAGTATCATATGCACAAGCATGATATGTTTTTGGACATGTGGTATTGATAACCATGGTATTGTAAAGAAGCATATTTACAAGTGAAGAATCTCCATACTTAAATGGATAAATACTAGTAAATAATCTTGTTACATGTGTTTTTTTTAATATATACATGTTTAAATCATATATTGACTCTTTTTTATATAAGTAATAATAATAATAATAAATTGGTGCATGAGGAAAATTCAATTAGCAATTGCCTTTCATGAAGTATAATGTAAATTGTGAGATTCAAATCCCTTTAATTGTTTAAGAAAAAAACAATATAATTTATTTAATTTGAATGATTTTTTAAAATTCTTAACAATGTGAAATATATTATAGAGGAAGTGTTTCAATGTTTTCAAGAAACTGATACCTATAAAATCATTAAATTTATATAATTATATTAAAATATTAAAAAATAACATTTAATATATTTAAAATTAAAATATATTAGTAAAATAACAAAATTAATAAAATATTTATTTATTTTTTTTAATTGAGAATATATTATAGAATAAATGTTTTGATGATTATATATATATATATATATACACACACATAATTTCAATTAATATTTTGAATAAAATAAATAAAAAAATTAATAAAATACCAACCAAAAAAACTAAATAAGAATTACGACTATGGAAGAATTTTAGACATGTCAAAATTCCATCATTCAATAAGTCATCCATATACTCAAAAAAATTTTCCCGATATCCCAGATAATTCTTGATGTAATCAAGATATTAAAAACATTATGCACAAATATCCAACTCATAAAATGCCCAATATACAAGATATTAAAAAGCTTTTGCACAAATATACAAATCATGAAAAAAATATCCCGATCAATGGAAATACATACAAATACCACCATTCGATTTCAACTTGCGAGGAACGAAGTACAGAGGAAATTGTGCTGACGAAATGAAATTAAAACATAGTAGGCATGAGGAATCTACATGTAATGTTTAACACTCATATGCAATATAATATGAAGTTTCATGCACCTACTAGTCATGTCTTTCTTCTGTTGCCCATAGAAAGGAAGCATACATCCCCACAACATTAACTAATTCTTCTTCTAAACTTTTCTCAACAATTGGCTCAATACCCTTTATCTCAATGCCCTTTTCTACGAGGCCACCTCTTCCAAATTTTTGTCCAAAAGCAGTGTGCTCTTATTGCAAATTATTGCTCATTATATTATCGAAAGAAAGCCACTCATGAGGCACCTGGCACTTGGAACCCTCCTCCTCAAATACTGACTTGCAAGCATGGTGCATACATTCCCCTAATACTCCTGCTCTTGTTACGAACTTTCGAAAAAATCTCATCATAGGGAGTTGATCATCAGGGGATCGATACAATTCCTCACTTTCCCGTAAAACAACATTCTTCTTCCCAGTGGATCCCGATCTCTCTGGCGAATTCATCACCATTATCGGCTCCATGTGACAAAATGGATGAAGGTGAGTACTCCCCTTAATAATCACTAGTACATTTGGCAGAAACTACGACACTTCAGTTCCGACACTTTTGACCAAATGTCGGAAATCTCCCCAAATTTTATCAATTTTTCAAATCCCGCCCACAACTGTCACTATACCTATGTTTGGAGACAAGTGTCGGTATTGCGACACTTAGAGGTAAGTGTCAGTCTTGTGACGTTTGGTGAAAAGCGTCGAAATTGCGACAGATTGGAGGAAACTGTTACTATTGCGACACTTAGAGCTAAGTGTTATTATTTCGACATTTGGAGAAAAGCATCAGAATTGCGACGGATTGGTGGAAAGTGTTGGTCTTGTGACGGATTGGTAGAAAGTGTTGCTATTGTGACGTTTTGATAAGGTGTCGGTCTTGCGACACTTAGAGCTAAGTGTTGCTATTGCGACATTTGGGTAAGGCATTTGGTAAGCCGTCAGTCTTCTGACGCTTGGATAAAAATATTTAAAAAAAAATTCTTCCAAATGTACTAGTTTCAATGTATATCCTCTACCTTGAGTGAATTTTGCATTTAGAGCAAAATTGTAAGTTCCATCTAACATATTTATTCTTGCAAGTGTTAGATAATTCTCATTAATTTTGGAAGAAGTACGCACTTTATGCAGATGATAACTCTTCACATTACCTCCTTTTCTTTACTTATTTTAGTGTTTGTATCATTTAGAAGTCAAGTAGACTAGTTTCCTTTATCCATTCTTATTGAAGTTCCTAAAATATCCATCCTCATCATTCTTCTGTAGTGAAACATGCACAAAAGCACATATTTTTTTATTACATAGATGCATACAAGTTTTTAGATAACAAGAGCAAGTGTCGGTATTGCGACAGTTGTGTCAAGTGTCGGTACTGTGACATTTAGGAGGCAAGTGTTGTTAGTGTTTAGAAACAATCTTAGGGTTTAGGGTTTGGGAGTTATTTTTGGTGATAGGGTCTTGTCGTGTGGGGCCACCCAATGAAACACGTTCGTATGGGCTGTTTCATTTAAGGGCAACCGTATCAGTTTTGCTAAGTTGTGACCACCCAGGTGCCTTGTGCATGTACAGGCGACCTGTTTGTCATTTTCTCCCTTGTGGCATCGTTTGGTCAGGCACGCCGTGTCACACCGTGTGAGGTTGTTCGACTGGGCACGTTCAGGTCGGGTCGTTTCATTCAAGGGTGCCCGTATCGGTTTTGCTAAGTTGTGACCACCCATGTGGCTTGTGCATGTTCAGGTGGCCCATTTGCTTTTTTCTCCCTTGTGGCATCGTTTAGTTAGGCACGTCGTGTCGCGCCGTGTGAGGTTGCCCGATCGGGCGCGTTCGCGTCGAGCTGTTTCGTTCGAGGGCGCCCATATCATTTTTTCTAAGTTGTGATCATCTGGGTGCCTTGTGCATGTTCGGGCAGCCCATTTTTCATTTGCTCCCTTGTGGCATCGTTCGGTCAGACGCGCCGTGTCACACCGTATCAGGTCGCCCGACTAGGCGCGTTTAGGTCGGGCCATTTCGTTTGAGGGCACGGTACCTTGTGCACGTTCGGGTGGCTCGTTTGCTGTTTGCTCCCTTGTGGCATTGTTCGGTCGGGCGCATTGTGTCGCGCCCTGTGAAGTCGGTCGACTGGGCGCATTCGGGTTGGGCCATTTCGTTCGAGGGCGCTTGTATAATTTTTGCTAAGTTGTGACCGCCCAAGTTCCTTGTGCATGTTTGGGCAGCCCATTTTCCATTTGCTCCCTTGTGACATCATTCAGTTGGGCACGCCATGTGAGGTCACCCGACCGGGCGCGTTTTGGTCAGTTCGTTTCGTTCGAGGGTGCCCGTATTATTTTTTCTATGTTGTGAATGCCCGGGTGCCTTGTGCATGTTTGGGAGGCTTGTTTGCCATTTTCTCCCTTGTGGCATCGTTTGGACAGGCGCGCCATGTCGCGGCGTGTGAGGTTGCCCGACCGGGCGTGTTTGGGTCGGGTTGGGCCGTTTCGTTCGAGGGTGTTCGTATTAGTTTTGCTAAGCTGTTACCACCCGGGTGCCTTGTGCATGTTCGGGTGGCCTGTTTCCCATTTTCTCCCTTGTGGCATCGTTCGGTTGTGCACGTCGTATCGCACCGTGTGAGGTCGCCTGACTAGGTGCGTTCGGGTTGGGTTGTTTCATTCAATGGTGCCTGTATCATTTTTGCTAAGTTGTGACCACCCAAGTACCTTGTGCACATTCAGGCAGCCCGTTTTTTGTTTTCTCCCTTGTGGCATCATTCAGTCGAGCGCGTCGTGTGGCGTCTTGTGAGGTCGCCCGACCGGGCGTGTTCGGGTCTGGTCGTTTCGTTAGAGGACACTCGTTTCAGTTTTGCTAAGTTGTGACCACCTGGGTGCCTTGTGCACATTTGGGGGGCCCATTTTCCATTTTCTCCCTTGTGGCATCATACGGTCGGGCACGCTCTGTAGTGTCGTGCAAGGTCGCTCAACCTGGCACGTTCGGGTCGGGATGTTTCGTTACAGGGCGCCTATATCAGTTTTGCTAAGTTGTGACCACCCAGGTGCCTTGTACACATTTAGGTAGCTCGTTTGCCATTTTCTCTCTTATGGCATCGTTCGGTCTGTGTGCTATGTCGTACCGTGTGAGGTCACCCAAACGGGCGTGTTCAGGTCGGGCTATTTCGTTCGAGGGCGCCAATATCAGTTTTGCTAAATTTTGACCGCCCAGGTGCTTTATGCACGTTTGGGCTGCCTGTTTTCCATTTTTTCCCTTATGGCATCATTCGGTCGGGCACGTCGTGTCGCGCCATGTGAGATCGCCTAACTGGGCGAGTTCGGGTCGGGCCATTTCGTTTGAGGGCACCCGTATCAATTTTGCTAAGTTATGACTACCCATGTGCCTTGTGCACGTTCGGGTGGCCTGTTTGTCGTTTGCTCCCTTTTGGCATCATTCAATCGGGCACACCATGTCGTTCGGTGTGAGGTCACCGGACTAGGCACGTTGGGGTCGGGTCATTTCTTTCAAGGGCTCGCGTATCAGTTTTGCTAAGTTGTGACCACCCGGGTGCCTTGTGCACGTTCAGGCAGCTTGTTTTCCATTTGCTACCTTATGGCATCGTTCGGTCGAGCGCGCTGTGTCATGCCATGTGAGGTCGCCTGATCGAGCGCGTTCGAGTCGGGTCGGGCCATTTCGTTCGAAGGCGCCCCTATCATTTTTGCTAAGTTGTGACCGCTTAGGTTCCTTGTGCAAGTTCGGGTGGCCCATTTGTCATTTTATCCCTTGTGGCATCGTTCAGTCAGGTGCGCCTTGTCGCACCATGTGAGGTCACCCGACCGGGCATGTTCGGGTTGGGTTGGGTCATTTCGTTTGAGGGCACATGTATCAGTTTTTCTTAGTTGTGACCACCCAGGTGCCTTTTGCACGTTCGGGCAACACAATTGCCATTTTCTCCCTTGTGGCATTATTCGGTCGGGCGCATCGTGTCATCCGACCAGTCGCTTTCGGGTCGGGTCATTTTTTTTAAGGCCGCCTGTATCAGTTTTGCTAAGTTGTGACCACCTAGGTGGCTTGTGCATGTTTGGGCAGCCCGTTTGTTGTTTTCTTCCTTGTCAAATTGTTCAGTCAGGTGTGCCTTGTCAGGTCGCCCAACTGGGCGCGTTCGGGTCAGACCATTTAGTTAGAGGAAGCCCATATCAGTTTTTCTAAGTTGTGATCACCCGAGTGCCTTGAACACGTTTGAGCAGTGTATTTTCCATTTTCTCCCTTGTGGCATCGTTCATTTGGGCACACCGTGTTGCGCCGTGTGCGGTTTCTCGACCGGGCGTGTTCGGGTCGGGTCGTTTCATTTGAGGGCGCTCGTATTAGTTTTGCTAATTTTTGACCACCAGGGTGCCTTGTGCACATTCAAGCGGCCTGTTTTCCATTTTCTCCCTTGTCTCATCATTCGTTCAGGCATGCCATGTCGCGCCGTGTGAGGTCGCCCGACAGGGCATGTTTGGGTCGGGTCATTTCATTTGAGGGCGCCCGTATCAGT
This sequence comes from Pinus albicaulis, assembly GCA_034641835.2. Classification (NCBI taxonomy): domain Eukaryota; kingdom Viridiplantae; phylum Streptophyta; class Pinopsida; order Pinales; family Pinaceae; genus Pinus; species Pinus albicaulis. Next base: position 616,647,189 of record CM076569.1, read on the forward strand.
TTTGCTAATTTGTGACTGCCCAGGTGCATTGTGCACGTTCAGGCGGCCCATTTGTGTTTTCTCCCTTGTGGCATCATTCGGTCGAGCGCGAAGTGTGAGGTCGCTCGACCGAGCGTGTTCTGGTCAAGTTGTTTCGTTTGAGGCTGCCTGTATCATTTTTGCTAAGTTGTGACCTCCCGGGTGCCTTGTGCCCATTCAAGCGGCCCATTTTCCATTTTCTCCCTTATGGAATCATTTGTTCAGGCGCGCCGTGTCGCGCCATGTGAGGTCGCCCGACCGGGCACGTTTGGGTTGAGCCGTTTCGTTGGAGGGTGCTCGTATCAATTTTGCTAAGTTGTGACTGCCCAGGTGCCTTGTGCACATTTGGGTGGCCCATTTTCCATTTTCTCCCTTGTGGCATCATTTTTTCGGGTGCGTTGTGTTGTGCCATGTGAGGTCACCCGACCGAGCGTGTTCAGGTCGGGTCATTTCGTTCGACGGCGCCCATATCAGTTTTTCTAAGTTGTGATTGCCTGGGTGCCTTGTGCATGTTTCGGCGGCCCGTTTGCCATTTTCTCCCTTATGGCATCGTTCGGTCAGGCATGCCGTGTCGCGTCGTGTGAGGTCGCTCAACCAGGCACGTTTAGGTCAGGTCATTTCTTTCAAGTGCACCCATATCAGTTTTGCTAAGTTTTGACTGCCCGAGTGCCTTGTGCACATTCGAGCGACTCGTTTGCCATTTGCTCCACTGTGGTATCGTTCGCCGTGTCGCGCTGTGTGAGGTTGCCCGACCGGGTGTGTTCGAGCTAGGCTGTTTTGTTCGAGGGTGCCTGTATCAGTTTTGTTAAGTTGTGACCGCCCGAGTGCCTTGCGCACGTTCGGGCAACCCGTTGGCCATTTGATCCCTTGTGGCATTGTTCAGTCCAGCGCGTCGTGTCGCGCCATGTGAGGGTGCTCGACCAAGCGCATTAGGGTTGGGTCGTTTCGTTCTAGGGTGCTCGTATCAGTTTTGCTAAGTTGTGACCACTCGAGTTCCTTGTGCATGTTTAGGTAGCCCGTTTTCCATTTTCTCCCTTGTACACGTTCGGGCAGCCCATTTTCCATTTTCTCCCTTGTGGCATCATTCGGTCAGGTGCGTCGTCTAGCGCCGTGTGAGGTTGCCCGACCGAGTGCATTCGAGTTGGGTCACTTCGTTCGAGGGCACCCATATCAGTTTTGCTAAGTTGTGACCACCCGGGTCCCTTGTACATGTTCAGGTAGCCCATTTTTCGTGTGCTCCCTTATGGCATCGTTTGGTCGACTGTGCTGTGTTACACTGTTTGAGGTCACCTAACAAGGCGCGTTCGGGTCAGGTCATTTCATTAGAGGGCGCTTGTTTCAGTTTTACTAAGTTGTGACCACTCGGGTGCCTTGTGCACATTCGGGTAGCCCATTTGTCGTTTGCTCCCTTGTGGAATCGTTCGGTCAGGCGCACCGTGTGAGGTCGCCCGACCCGATGCCTTCGGGTCGAGTCGAGCAATTTTGTTCAAGGGCGCATGTATCAATTTTTCTAACTTGTGACCGCCCAAGTGCCTTTTGCAAGTTTAGGTGGCTCGTTTTCCATTTGATCCCTTATGGCATCGTTTGCTCGAGCGCACCGTGTCGCGCCATGTGAGGTCGCCCGACCGAGCTCGTTTTGGTCGGGCCATTTCATTTGAGGGAACCTGTATCAGTTTTGCTAAGCTGTGACTGCTCAAGTGACTTGTGCACGTTTAGGCAACCCATTTGCTGTTTGCTCCCTTGTGCACGTTTGGGTAGCCTGTTTGTCGTTTTCTCCCTTGTGGCATCATTCGGTCGGTCACGTCGTGTCTCGCCGTGTGAGGTCGCCCGACCGGGCGCATTTGGGTCAGGTTAGGCCGTTTCATTTGAGGGCGCCCATATCATTTTTTCTATGTTGTGACTTCCCGGGTGCCTTGTGCATGTTCGGGCAGCCTGCTTGCCGTTTGCTCTCTTGTGGCATCATTCGGTCGGGAACGTCGTGTCACGCCATGTGAGGTTGCCCCATTTAACCCCTAAACCATAAACCTCTAAACCCTTAACACCTACCCCTAACCCATTTAACCCTCTAAACCTGATCCTGGTGGATATCGGTGGCCTTCCACCTATTCCATTTGGACCCGCAGCATCAATTCTTTCAGTTTTTCAGCTTCAGCATAGCTTACTATTTATAGCAGGTTTTCGGGTCCTGCACACCCGGAGCCGTTTTGGGGCATTAATAATCCAGGTGGATATTGGTGGCCACCCATCGAGTCCATTTGAACCCCCACCATCAGTTATTTCAGTTTGTTAGTTTCGACACATATTACTATTTTTAGCATTTTTTCGGGTCTTAAACTTCCAGAGCCGTTTTGAGGCCCTATACGACGTTTTTTGGGAAAACAGAGAGCAACATGGGTCCATGGATCGATGTTTCTCGTTCAAAAGTTGTACTCCTCAGACAGATCTTTCTAACGAGCTATTGAGTGCGTCAAACGGAGATCGGATGCTAAAGTTACGTCCCCAGGAAGTTGAACCACCAATTTACACAAACAGGGCCCACAGTTTTGGCACTTCATCTCCTACGGTTAGGGTTTTGGACGTTTCGGATTCTACATTGTTTCTCAACAATAAATAGGCCCTCAAGCCTCATTGTAATACAGTTTTAGGGGGCTGGGAGCCGATACATCTCTTCTCAGAGATAAGCGCTACCAGTGCCCTAGCTCGCTTGTTCTGACCATGTCTATATTGTAACACAGTTCAGGGGGCTGGGAGCCGACACATCTCTTCTTAGAGATAATCGCGACCAATGCCCTAGCTCACCACATCTCTATCATGTCTGCATTGTAACACAGTTCAGGGGCTGGTAGCCGCCACATCTCTTCTCAGGGATACGCTGCCAGTACCCTAGCTCATCTATTTCCGTTATGTCTATAATAGGCCTGTGAGCCTCAATGTAACACAGTTCAGAGGCCTGCGTATGATACATATCTTCTCATAGATATGCTACCAGCGCCCTAGCTTACGTCCATTATGTTTGTAAGCTTATTGCAGTCATTCTCTTATTAATAAAATGAAGCCTTATTTCTGCTGCATCTCTGTATCTATGGTTATATATGTATTCTGTTGCATTCCTGCATAAAATCTGGATCAAAACCCCTAGTAAACCCCTAACCCATTTAACCCCCTAAACCCTAAACCTATAGACCCTTAACCCCTAACCCCTTAAACCCTAAACCATTAAACCCTTACCCCTAACCACTTAAACCCTAATTCCTGACCCCTAACCCATATAACCACCTAAAACCTAACCCCATTAGCCCCTAACTACTAACCCCTAAAATCCTTAACTACTAAATCCCCTAACCCCCTAAACCCCTAACCCATTTAACCCCCTAAACCCTAAACCTATAACCCCTTAACCCCTAACCCATTTAACCCCCAAAACCTCTAAACCACTAACCCATTTAACCACTAAACCATAAACCTCTAAACCCTTAACACCTAACCCCGAAACCCTTAACCCCTAACGCATTTAACCCCCTAAACCCCTAGTAAACCCCTAACCGCTTAAACCCTAAACCATTAAACCCTTAGCCCTAACCCCTTAAACCCTAATTCATGACCCCTAACCCATCTAAACCCCTAAAACCTAACCCCATTATCCCCTAACTTCTAACCCCTAAAATCCTTAACTGTTTAACCCCCTAAACCCCTAACCTATTTAACCCCCTAAACCCTAAACCTATAACCCCTTAACCCCTAACCAGTTTAACCCCCTAAACCATAAACCTCTAAACCCCTAACCCATTTAACCCCTAAAACCAACCTAAACCTCTAAACCCTTAAACCCTTAACCCCTAACCCATTTTAACCCTCTAAACCCCAAACCCACAGCAATTTAACCCCCTAAACCCTAAACCTATAAACCCTTAACCCCTAACCCCTTAAACCTTATTTCCTAACCCTAACACATTTAACCCCCTAAAACCCTAACCGTTTTAACCCCCTACCCTAACCCATTTGTTAAGTTATGGCCTTGGTGCCTTGTGCACGTTCGTGCGAGCTCGTTTTTCCATTTCGTTTGAGGACACCCGCCCAAACTGTTTGGGTCGGAGTCGTTTGAGTTGAGGGCGGTTGCCGAAACACGTTCGGGTTGGGTCCTTTCGGTTGAGTGCGCCCGCGCGGCCCCAAACGCATTTGGGTGCTTTGGTCATTTCGCCTGAGGGCACTCATATCAAATATGCTAAGTTGTGGCCTGCATGGGTTGCCCATGCACATTCGTCGGCCCGCTCCGGTTTCTCCCTTGTACCTTCGTCTCGCCTGCGTAGCGCACTGCATGTCGTGTCTCGTGAGGGCGCCCACCCAAACACATTCGGGTCGAGAGTCATTTTTGTTTGAGGGTGACCATATCAAATTTGCTAAGTTGTGACCACACGGGGGCCTTGTGCACGTTTGTGCGGTATTCCATTTTCCATTTTCCCCCTTGTGCCTTTGTTCGATCGGGCACGCTCGTGTGAGGCTGCCCCGCCCAAACAGGTGGTAGAGCCTCAGCTTTCATTTTGAGTGGCGGCCGTATCAAATTTGCTAAGTTGTGATCGAATGGGTGCCTTTTTGCACATTTGTGTGGCCCATTTTCTTTTTCTCCCTTGTGCCTTTCTTCGGCTGGGCACGCCATGTTGTGAGAGGCGCCGCACGCAGCGCGATTTCGGTCGGCGGATCATTTCGTTTGAGGGTGGCCGTATCAAATTTGATAGTTGTGATCGCACGGGTGCCTTTTGGATGTTCATGCTGACCCGCTTTGCCATTTTCTCCCTCGTTCCTTTGTTCGGTCATGCGTCCCATGTCGCGCTCGTGTGAGGGCACACGCAAACGCATTCGGGTTGGGTCGTTTTGTCGGAGCAGCCGTATCAAATTTGCATAAGTTGTGACCGCGCGGGTGCCTCGTGCATGTTCATGCAGCCCATTTTTCATTTTCTCCTTGTGCCTTCGTTTGGTCGGGCGCATCATGTCGTTTCGCTTTGAGGGTGCCTTGAGCAAACTCGTTGGGGTTGGGTCATTTTGGTTGAGTGTGCTCGCCCAAACACGTTTGGTTCAAGCCTCCTAAGCCCCTAATCCCTAATCACTTAACTACTAACTCATTATTTGGCTGCTAATGCCTAAATGCACCTAAATCCCCTAACCCCTAACCCCCAATCCCCCTAAGCCCTCCAAATTCGACGTATTAGCTTTGAAGAAGTAATTGTTTTTCACTGCAATATGGTTTGTAAGTTATTTAAATAGAGGTATCTTCTCTAGAGTTCTTTTTTAGATCCACAATTTCATTTACTAATTTTTGAACAAGGCGTATGAAATTCTTCATGTCTATGGGATTTTTATCTTTCGAAGCTCATTACCTATATGAGTATTTGTCTTTGCTTCAAGTGTTTCCCGATGGAGAAAATCGCAATACGAGGGTTTAGGGCACGTTATTGGGTTATTGCTGCTTCATGAGGGTTTCTGTCGAGCAAACCTAAATCGTTCATTTCCTTGCTACTTATCGGGTTCTTACTTCCCCGTCTAATTCACTATATACTCAAATCATGAATGTGAGAAGAGGCTTGTTTGCGGATTACATTATTATTGTATCAACGAGTGTAATTATTTATGTGTTGTTATATCTTTCTAGTCAAAAAGCCTCATCTTCGAAATATTTTCTTGTCATTTTCAAAATTTATCAGCTTCATCGAGCACAACATGCGGCTTATCCAATACTTTATTGAAGCCAAGAGCTCCATCTTTGGGGCAAGCTACTTTTCGGCTAACTCCATTACTTTTGATCTAAACTTTTCCAATTTCTTTCTTCTCTCATATGATACCTAAACATATCATTCATACCATAACGTTACTACTTCCCTTTTAACCACATAAAACTTATTTTTAAGTTACCATAATTCATCTTTAATATCAGTTAATTAGATTAAAAATCAACCAAAATCCTTAGTTTATGAAATAAAAATTCAACGATTTTATATAGTTAATAATCTAAATAAATGTCTTAGATTTAATCTCATTAATAATTATTTATAATCAACAATACCACTTATTTACCCCAAACTAGTTTAAATTATTTAATTTATTAAGTTTTAATTTCTAAAGAGATTATAAAGGTGTTTAATTCATTTATGTAGTGAAAAATTGATTATAAACAATACGAAATCAAAATCTTGATATTGTCGGGTTTCAATCAAAAAAACCATTTCATCTATTAATTAGACTACACTATTATTTATTATAGAAAATGTATCTAATTTGAATGAGTGAATACATAGATTACTATCATTAAAGAAAAAAATGTAAATTTCACTTTTGAAGTAGTACTTTCAAATAAGGAAAAAATAATACATAAATTATAAAGGAAAAAAAATAAAAAATATATATATATATATATATATATAGAGAGAGAGAGAGAGAGAGAGAGAGAGAGAGAGAGAGAGATTAAAACTCCAAATATTTAAAATACAACATAATTTAATAGTGTAAAGTTTAAAACTCATTTTAATAAAGAATGATGATTTTGTAGGGTAGAAGGATTATCGAATGCAAAAAGTCATCCATTATTTACTCATATAACTTTAATTGCTTCTCAAAAAGATATGCTTTATTTTTTTTATTGTAAATATTTTTTAAACAATCAAAAATAAACAAACATTTAATTATTTAGAAATTATTTTAATTATTTAAAAATTATTATAATTATTAAAAAATATATATTTTTAAATTAATTTGAGTGGCCTTAACAAACACGTGTTTCATTTCAAAATGTCAAAAATTTTCAAATATCAAAAGTTTTAATTTCCCTCATTCATTTCCCTCCGTTTGCATGGTTTGTCCGGGGAAGAAAGGAGGATGCGGCCATACTATCGCCGGCTTTGAGGAAGGATGCGACCATACTATTACGTAGTTTGGAGGAAGGATGCGACCATACTATCACGGGTTTGGAGGAAGGAGTGCCCGTATGCTGCTCCGCTCGACCCATTTGGTTGAAGTCCGGTGATTTATTTCCTATGCCTCGTTCCGATACATTAGATTATAAATAACAAATCCCGTTTGGAGGGGCGAGCTCAAATCTGATCCAAATCGCGAGTTGGGTCGATAGCAAAAATGCGAGAGATCCTTCACATTTAGGGGGGCCAATGTGGCAACTAGATCGGCTCCATGTTCTAGGAAGTGGTCACGTGAAGAACACGGGATCGATCCTACCGGGAGATATCGGGGCACTTCAGATCTACAACTTGAAAGGGTTAATGCTTTACTAAAATGAGGCGAGCTATGGGAGATTTGTGCCCCGAGCCGTGCTCATGGATCGCGGAGCCCGGCACCATGGACGGCTTGACGATCTCTCGCATTTCTCTCAACTCCAAAAAACAGTGTACTCTTATTCTTCAATACACGAGAATTTTGGTTGGCGTATTAGCTTCTTTTTTCAAGCATCTTTTCTCATGGGTCTTTGCTTGTAATTTGTTCTATTGGGACTCGCCTTTCTTGGTACATTCGGTAGCATTAATAAAATTAAAATATGCAGATTTTTGGAGTCTATACCCATTTTGGTTATCGGTGGTATTGGAAGGATTTTTCCCGTATTGGGTGATTCTATCTTTATGTTTTTTTCAATGCTTCGTTATAGGTTGTTTTAGAATCAATGCTTATGACACTGTGTACATCAATATTTCTAGGATTTTGAAGGGTTTTATGTCCATGTGTCATACAAAATCTCGGTTACTTCACTTTTTCGATACTATAATGTTATGTTTCGGGTTGACTATATTAGTTTCAAGAAGCTGAAGATTGCTTTTATCGTGTTGGGAGATATTATATTTTTGGTTTTATATTAGAGCCTCACAACCTCGTACAATCGTGGATACTAGAGTCCGGAGGGTGTAGGGGAGAGAAAGAGAAGGTTACTTCATTTTCTAGCTTTATAATGTTCTTAGCAATAACTATCTCGGCTTTTTAAGATTTCTCTTATGTATTGGTTGATTTCATTTGTATGTATTTCTTAATACTTTCCTAAGTGGCTTTTATAGGTTTGAGAGTTCCGAGCTTATGGCCTCTACACCATCGAGTTACTAGGGCGGGGAGAGAGAGAAACTTCGAGGTCACATAATTTTCTGTTTTTTTTATGTTCTTTTCAAAGTGGTCATCGGTTTAAATAATTGAATATTCCATCCTTTAAACCATTAAAAGTTAAGTGTTCCTTTTTCTTTTTGTTTTGGGTGGTTTGAGTTGCATGCGTTTTAATGATCGCTACATTTTGAGTGTTGTTGGAGAAAATCTATTTCGGGCTTGGTTGTCGGGCTAGCTATAGTAGAGCATTTCACATGCAAACGTGAGACATGTTTAAAAAATAGATTCTATATTGCATCTGTTGGCATGGCTATGGCTATTCTAGGTTCTCGGCGATCAAGTGTCTAAGAATATCATACAACAAGGTGTATTTTGGGGTGCCAATTTTCTTGGCTGGAATAGGAGCAATATCCATGTTTGTATAATTGGGTAAGATAGCCTATGAATTGAAGTTTATGTGAGAAAGATATTCTTGTCTAAAATTTCCCTTTGTAAACAATATCTATACCTATATTACAAGATAAGGAGAGAAAGCGAGGCTTGCGGAAAGGGGAAATTTGATGCCGTGATGGCTCTCTCCTTTTGTTTTTTATTTACAATTTATGCTTGAAATTGCTCTAATTTTTAAGATCTTCGACCCATTGATTTTTATTTAGACTTTTATAATAGTTTTAGGGTAATGATGACTTTCAAATATAGGTTAAGTGTTGTCTTGAAAAATGGGCCTCTTTGCAGGGCGGCTTTGCGGGTCGACTTTTTGAAACATCAGAATATTATGAATGGCAATGTGATAACTACAAGCTGTCATCAAAGTTTAGCTAGATATCTAGGGGTGATTGCCAAATTCAAGCTCTTTGTTTTCCGATATGAATTTTAAATTGGCATGGGCTATCAAGTATTAATTCATCTTGCAGCCCATCCATTTTTTATCCGCATAATGTGAGCCTTTCTCTGACCTTCTTGTCTTGTGCGTTTAAAATGTCTTATTGCATCCCATTTCTTGAGTTCTAATCACATTTCAAAATGGTGTTTCAACCTTTCCAGCTTTCAATGTATCATATGTGGGCTTATTTGTTAGTGAAAATAAGTTAAATTTTTATTGACTAAAGATATGTCATAGCCGAGAACCCATACTTTGTCTACTTTGAGTAACCGGAAAATCATGATTATGCACTGCCAAAGAGGCATACCATTGTCAAATGTCATCCTTGAGAAGGAAAAAATGAACATATAAGAAATTTGAATAGATCGGCTTTGAAGGAATATTTATCTATATCTATATATCTATAAATAATATAAATAACATTTGGGAAACAATTGTTAGGAACATAGATGAAATAATTTGTAATCATCAATTAATCAGTGAGGGCCTTGAAAAGATTCAATTTGCAATAATCGGGGAAATAATAGGGAAAAATCGGCCAATCTCGGTTGGCAAACATTCTTCAGAGGGCGATTACATTGGAGTGCATTCTTGTTGGGAGATGCTTGATGTGTGATTTGGGATTTGTTGATTGGTATTTTGTATCGTTTGTGAGTTTTTACATCGTGTGTTCTCTGGAGACTCCACTCGCAAATGTGTTGAAAAATGAGTCAGTTCTTTGGTTGCTTTTTGTCGATGAGGTACATATGAAAATGCTGCAAAATGATCATTGCTGATTGAGGATGCCAAATTGTTAGACCATGCATCTTATTTTGATTTTATTTTCCGAAGGAAAAGGATATAAATTTCGTTGTGTATGCCCTTCCATTTTCATTTTTTCTTTTTTGTGGTGAGTAACAATTACGTATATATAATAAATATTTTTGCAAAAGTAGGGATCTAGATAGAAATTTCCACTCCAAGGACAATCCTTTGGGCACACTAAGTGTCTTGATTTTTTCTTTTTATATTTTATGTCAAAGGCTAGTGGCTTCAATATGACAAGTAATTTGAAGTCTTTTCATAATACTTTGTTACACATGACTTTCATTTTCTTCTCGCAAAATTTCTAGAAATTAATGGATATCTTGTGTACTGTTGTAAAGTCTAATTTAGTTCATTACCATGCTCGAGAGAATTTAATGTTTGTCATTATTTTTTTCCATGCAAAAGCTGATTATTTGCATCTAGTTTTTGTTATGTAGATGTATGAATTATTCTAAACATGTAATAGGAACCTTCTTTTTTCACTAGTCCCGATACCTTCATTTCCATTTTTATAGCCGTTGCATAAAGAATCACCGTGGCAAGGTTGAGTAGATGTATGTGGCTTTTATGTTGATGTGTTCTATATATGAAATAGGAACCTACTATTTCCACTTTCTTTCCCGAGACTGCCATTGCCTTTTTTACATTTATCTTACAGGTAGTGTGAAGAGTTATCATCGCATAAAGTGCGTACTTCTTCCAAAATGAATGAGAATTATCTAAGAATTGCAAGAATAAATATGTTAGATGGAACTTACAATTCTGATCTAAATGCAAAATTGACTCAAGGCGAGAGGATATAAAAAAATTCCAATACCGCAATTAAATGCGAGCGACTGCGAGTCGCAAAAAAAACCTTAGAGCCACCCTTATTGTCTTTAGCATAAACGCTCTAAAAAAGGAGAAAGGATTTGTCTTTGTATTTAAAATGGCAAATGCGACTATGCCATGATGTAGTAGTTTAAGATTTAGATAAGCTAAATCTAGATTGCTTAGTACTTACTATATTAGGAATGACCACCCTTTCAAAGGTTATTCATGGATATAAACTTTAATATAATATGTTAGATAGAAAATGGTTAGAATGCTGATTTTTATTAGTATATTTTTGTACTTTGAACTCGTAGCATTTTTCTTGGACCGATACAATTTACACTTAATTAATTATGATAAGATAACTTAACCGATTAGTAGATTGGGGACAACTTTCAATGGTTGTTAATAGTAAATTAAAAGTTCGATGGAAAAGTGTTAGAATGAAACTTTTATAAGTTCGGGTTTGTTGTAATTTGAGCTTCATAATTTATCGATAACCTGAATAAAACTTATGCTTGATTAATAGCATGCACAAAAAAATATTCAATATGAACATATAAGGGTTTGAACCAGAATTTTCAAGTAAGGAGATTTTAAAGGTCCTCTCTTATTTTGAAGGATGTAAAGCAATGAAAAAATATAGCACATACCAACCATTGTTATCCTCATTTTTTTACAAGATGTATTTTAATAAATTCTTAATTACCCAAAAAATCAAAGCATATAGCATAAAACTATATTAAAGATGATTGTGTCTGTAGATACTATCTAAACAACACTTTTGATTGAAAAGAGATTCAAACTTCCTATTGCCAACCATTTTCTAGGAATGGAACCTAAGCAACATTAAGCTAATTAAGACTCAAAATTTCTGCATTTAAATTTCATAGGAAATTTAATTCCTCCGCAGCATATGGCTTCTCATTCACTTGAAGTGTTTTGAGTCGTAAATTTTCACTCGATTTAGGTCGAGCGAGTCAAACAATTAGCCATTGTCACATGCCATCCGGAGGTCACAAGTTTGAACTCGTGCGTGAATCGGCAATTGTAAAAGTAAACCTCTCAACAACCTACTCGGTTCTACACTTCGACATGTGACATGACACACAAAAGTTCTCACATTATCTAGAAGAGTGATGATTCATGTTCTTGGCCTAAATTTGATCAACTTAGCAAATACTTAACAACAAAGACTCAATGAGAACCATTTTAGCATAATTCTACAATTCATTTGAAGTTAAAGCTCAAGCTCAATTCAAACTATTACATTTGGCGGAATTTTTTTTTAAATATTTTTATCCAAGCATCAAAAGACCGACGCCTTACACGTCGGAAAGAGCGATGTTTATTTTTTTTAATGTTTTTACTTTTTCGTTGGAAGATCGACGCCTTACACATCGGAAGAGTGACGTTCCTTTTTAAAAAAAATTTACTTTTTCGTTGCAAGACCAAAGGCTTACACGTCGGAAGAGTGACATTTTTTTTTAAATATTTTTTAATTTTTCATCGGACAAATGACGTTACATAAGCATCGGAAGAGCGACATTTATTTTCTTAAAATATTTTTAATTTTTCGTCGGTAAAGTGACATTACATAAGCATCGGAAGAGTGACGTTCTAAACATCGGATGACATATCATCGAAATTGCGACGAGATTAAAAACGTCGAGAAGAGTGACTGTTTGGAAAATTTCGGAAGAGCGACGATTTGGGAAATGTCGGAAGAGCAACGGTTTGGAAAGTCGGAGCGATGGTTTGGAAAATGTCGAAGAGTGATAGTTGTTTGGAAACGTCAGAAAAAGTGTCAGCTCTTCCAACACTTTATTGAAGTGTCGGAATTGCGGCGTAATGGCTAACCACGTTTTTCCTAGCCCCCAAAGTCGTCGCTCTTGCGATGCCTATGTGTGGGAATAATGATGAATTGGCCATCGAAAATTGGGCCAAATGTGCTAGTGAATGTTACATGACCTTAATTTCAAATATTGAACCGAAGACCTAATGGAATAGAATGGAATGTTACCAGAAATTAGCGAGAGTTCCATTTGCCATTTGAGGCAGCAATCGGTCAGGTATTTATATTCTGACACTTCCAGCTAAACGAAAAAAACCTCCCAACCATGGCTCATTGAAATATTCACTAGGGTTATGGAACGGTTGAGATATATCAAATTGGTAGAGGAGAAGGTTGGATTTATGAGGATAGGATTTGATTGGAGTGTGAATATATTGCGTAATTACTTTACTAACAATTTGAATTAGGACCAACTCTGTAATGGTACCCTCGTAGTCCTTTCTACAATAATCTTTTTCTTGGGATATGCTACTATCATACCCTCATTTGTATATAATAGGAATTCCAATGCACTGTGCTCGATTTCCTTAGACAAAGGAGGAAAAGAAAGGAATTTTGGATAGCCATAAGATTCAATCACACAATAACACAAGTATTTCACACATGAAACAATGAGTTGCGACTATTCAATTAATCTCAATCACTCTAAATCTTAATACTGAATAGAATGAACCCAATGAAGTGTATTTAACCTAAATTGACATGCACACATTCTCACATAACTGAAATTGATCAACTCACTTTGCTCACTCTTTAACTCAATCGGCAAATCTATTTATAACTCGACTCAACTAATTCACTTAATTGTTTTTCTAAATCTATATGCGGGAAGTAATTACATATTTTAACACTCCCCTTAATTACGACCACTAAACTAAAACATACCTCATGACAACTCAAACATGCCCTGTTGGTCTATGTCTCAGTTGGGCTTACAACTCCCAAGTTTCTTTTGTGAAACTCAAACAAATCTCATCGCTCAAATGTCTTTGGAAAGATATCGAGCCAATTGATCACTCGTTCTACAAGGCTTCAAGTGAACTTATCCATTGCTCACAAGTTCTCGAATAAAGTGATATCTAGTATCAATATGCTTTCTCTTATAATGAAACACACTATTCTTGGATAGTGTAATCGCTGCATGTGTTGTCACGGTATATCACTTGTTGATCCTTGCTATTGCCTTTGCTTGAGTCCATCCAATACTCTTCTTAACCATACTCGCTTGACATCTTTGCTAAAGTCGTTGCTACATATTCTCGCTTCCGTTGATGATAGTGTCACAATAAGCTACTTCTTAGATGGCCATGCTATCACACCCGAACCAATATGAAAAAACATAATTGGATGTGTTGTTCGATCATCCCAAATTCTCGCAAAATCACTATCTCGTGTATTCGATCAAATTTTTTTTTGTACTTGCATACATTATGCCATAATCTCTCGGTTCTTGCTATGTATTTCAGAATTCTTTTTCCAACATTCCAATGTGTATCTTTTGGAGTCTCCATAAATCTGGAAATCAAACTCCTTCCCTACATAATATCTGGTCTTGTCATTGTGAGATACATGAGGTCGCCAACCAATCCTTTGAATAGAGTTGATTGACATACGCTCCTTCATCATCCTTACTTAACTTTGTACCGTTGAGGCTGGTGTAGTTGCTGTGTTTGCAATTATCCATCGTGAATCTTTTCAACAAAGCTCCTGGGCATATTTATTTTGGCAAATAAAAATTCATTTTTCAGATTTTTCAACTTCAATGCCAAGAAAATATTTCATGAGACCCAGATCTATCATCTCAAATTATTTCATCATAGGTCTGCTTTAAATTCATCTATCTCAAGATCACTCTGTAAAAATCATGTCATCAACATATAAGCAAACTATCAAAATCAATCCATTCTCATTTAACTTTGTGTATAAGGTAGGATCAATGTTGCTTTTACAAAATCCATTCTTAATCATGTAGCTCCGATTCTCCTATACCATGCTCTAGGTGTTTTCTTCGAGTCCATAGAGCATTTTCTTCCAATCTGTAAAATTTATCTTCTTTACCTTCAACTTCATATCCCTGGTGGCTGCATACACATAAATTTCTTCTTCTAAAAATTCCATTCAAGAAGGCTAATTTGATGACCATCGTGGTATACTTTCCACTTGTTCGAGTTCGTCGTCGCTAGAACTTCTCTTACTGAGTATCCAATCGGCTACCGGAGAAAATGTTCCCCAAATTCTATTCCGGTTGTTGCGAGAATCCTTTTGCTACAAGTCCCACTTTAAATCATGTCAATCGACCTTTCTCATTCACTTTACTCTTGTACACCCACTTCACACCAATGAGATTTTTATCGTTTCGTAAACAACCAAATCTCATGTAACATTATTTTCAATTTAATTCATCTCTTCATCCATGGCTTGCACCCAATTTTCATCTCTAATTTCTTCTTCAAACGAAGAAGGCTGGAATGCCAAAAATGCAAAATTTTAACTAACATCCAAATCATCGTAAATATCTTTCAAACTTCTCATCTTTTTCTTCCCATTACTTGATTCATTACACGATTCTGTTGCTTGGAGGATTCAAAGTGCAGTTGATATGCTTGAAGATCCATGATGCTACGAAAATCATGGAGTCCTTGCTCATGTGACTCTGTTTGGTGTCTGCTCAGCTTGATTCTTTCTACTCCTCTTCTTCTACATCATCTTCTTCCATCGATGGTGTTTGTGCATCGGTTAGTGTGTCTACGGTCAATTCCATGACTCTTGTTCTTTGAACACAACATCTCTGCTAATGATTGTCTTCTCTTGGTGATAGGGTTATACAATTTGTGAGCTTTTGATTGCTCACTATAACCCGATAGAATATGCATTTTTCACTTTGATCATCTAATTTGCCTCTTATTTGCTTAGGCACATGTGCATAGGCTACACATACAAAAAATACTGAAATGAGATACATTGCATGACAAACCCGGCCATGCTTATTACGGAACTCGTTCATCATGCTCTTTGTAGGAGATCTGTTTATCACATAAACAACACATGCAATCGCTTCTACCCAATACTCATTAGAAAGTGTCTTTCTTTCAACATGCTCCTTGTCATGTTAATGATGGTTTGGTTCTTTTTTCTCTACTACACCATTTTGCTACGAGTGTGTATCCGGTCGTAAAGCTTGTCTTCCGATTCCATGTTGTTTGCAGGTACTCATGGAATGCCTTCGAATCGTATTCTCCACCACGATCGGATCTAAATACCTTGATCCGTCGATCACTATGGTTCTCGAGAAGGCTTTGAACTCTTTGAACTTTGCAAAAGTTTCATACTTTCGCTTCAAAAAAGTAAACCCAAGTCTTTCTGCTATAGTCATCAATAAAGGTGAGGAAATAACAACTTCCACCAATTGATTGTGTCCTCATAGGTCCATGCAAGTCGGTATGCACCAATTCAAGTGGTTTCTTTGCTTTCGTAAGAAACTCCTTTCGAAAAAAATTCACGGTGTTGCTTTGCCAAGATGTAACACTAAGAAGTGCTTGTAGGTTCTTTGATGGGAGGTAAACCTATAACCATCTATTTCTACTTGCAACAATTTAAACCGGAAAAATCAAGTGTCCAAACCGAAAGTGCCATATCAAGTAATCATCAAAACATGTAGTTGTAAAAGAACTAACTTGATCATTGTAGTTCATAATTAGAAGAAAGTCGGTTCCTTGTCATCTTCACCTTTGCGATCGATTTGCTTGCTTGGGGGATTTGTCATAAATAACACATTGTTTCCCCTTAAAGTTAACTTTGTATCCTTTCTCGCGTCAATTGCCCAACACTTATCAAATTGTGTTTGAGTCCAGGGAGATAATATACCTCTCATATGGTCTTTGGCTCCTGTTTGGTCACAATGTTAACCACTCCTTTTCCATCTACATCCACGAGTCTTGTCAATCCCCAACTTTACCTCTTTCTTCACAAAGGCATCCAAATTTGTAACCAAATTCTTGTTGCACGTCATGTGGTTACTGCAACCAATTTCTAATAGCCGAGACCTTATCGGACGGTGTATGCATGGTGTTGCATGCTAGAAACATGCGATCAATATTCTTTGTACTAACATTAGCTCTTTAATTTCCTTGATTAGCTATCTTCTTCCTACAATCACAAGCATAATGACCAAATCTATTGCAATAGTAACACTTCATCTTTGATTTTTCAAACCTTTGATTGTTTTGAAAGCTTTTGTTCGTTGCTACTTCCACTTTGATGCTCATGCTCTTCTTGGCCATCTCCGTGACTACCATAGCCGCCGCCACGTCCTCTCGCCTCTCGATCGACCTCTCGCCTCGACCTCTTGAAATATAAACTTGACTTTTGAAGGTAGCTTCCAAAGTGGAACCCTTATTTCTGTCTATCCTTGCCTCATGTGATAAAAGGGATCCCATCGATCATCAAATCGTCAATTTTTCCAAATCATTCGCTTCTTCTATGGTCGCTACCACAACATCAAACTTGGTAGACAAGGATCGAAGAACTTTCTCAATCATTGTTTGATCTTTAACATATTCACCATAGATTTTTTAAGCGATCGACGAAAAACATGACCGTATTCATGAAGGAATCAATTTCCTCTATCTCCTTCATCTGCATGACTTTCAATGTCTCTCCTAGTATACTCGCTATTTAACGAGTATTAACTTTGGCCATACCTTGATAGCTTGTCGCCAAAGTTTCCCATGCTTCTTTCGTTGAAGAAGTTATCATGATATTCTGGAACATTGCTCGGTCCACTCCGTGCTTGGATAAGAAGCAATGCTTGTGCATTTTTCCACTTATCTTTCTTCCATTGCTCTCTTGTCTTCATTTCTCGTAGCTCGTTCTTCCGCGTCATTCTCGGGTTCCGCAAACCCAAACTTGACATGATCCCATACATCATGCGCTTTTAGCATAGTCTCCATTTTAATAGCCCACACATCGCAATCTTTCCTTGTGAAAAAAAGAAGTTGTGGTCGACAAACTTGATGTGGCCATTTTGCCTCAAAAAAAATTTCTTCTCTAATAAAAAAAACTCTAAATTTCTCTTTTTTATGGCCATTTTGCCTCAAAAAAAAATTCTTCTCTAATAAAAAAAACTCTAAATTTCTCTTTTTTTATAATATCTCTTTCAATAAAACCCTAAATTTTATAAAAAAAAAACTTCTTTTTCTTATTTTTATCAAAAATTTTATAAAAAGACTTTATAAAAAACCCCTTTGATTTTTTTTTGTTTATATAAAAAGAATTTCTTCTTTTTTTATAAAAAAACTTTATATATAAAAAAAATCTTAAATTTTTTTTAAAACTTATATAAAACTTTTTTAATAAATTAAAAAAGTTCTCCACGTATTGTCTTTTTTATCTTAAAAAAAAACAAATAAGCCACACCCACCTGACTTCGAATTTAAAAAAGAATACGAAACGTTGTTTTGAAAGCCGTAGTCTAACTAGCCGAGAGGAATCGTCCCGAAAATCATGAAAATTTCGATAAGATTTTCGTGAAAATCCGAGCAGAATTTTTTCTAAATCCATGTTATAACTATCAAAGTTTAATATTTTGGGTGTCCTACAGGTTTTTGATGGTGCTGAATCCATTTCCAATGTCAAAATCAGGATTCAAACAATGTTTCTGCAAGATTTTTTAAATTTTTTTGGCCCGGATTCGGCCAATTTTGACCGATCGGGCAATTCCTCCGGCTCGTTAGACGACTCCGTTTTGAAAGGCTCTCACGTACCAAAAAAATGAAACCGTGACTTTTGTCGGCTTCTATTAAAACTCCACTGCCGCTTTTTTAAAACTCCACTGCTGCACGCGATCAATACAAAAACAGCGGAGAAGTTGCAGACCCTTATCAGGTGTTACACTGAAAATGTGCGGACCCTTTTTAGGTGTTGCACTGAAAACGTGTGGATTTCTGTGGGTTAAAAAAATATTTTTTTTGTAAAAATAAAAATTTTGATGGCTTTTTGCTCTTGGGCTTTTCACTGGTTCGCTCACCCACGGACTTTTTTTCTTCTGATCTTTCCTCAGCTCCGATACCAATTTGTTGGATAACCAAACGATTCAATCACACAATAACACAAGTATTTCACATATGAAACAATGTGGTGCGGCTCTTCAATTAATCTCAATCACTCTAAATCATAATCTAAATACAATGAACCCCATGAAGAGTATTTAACCTAAATTGACATGCACACATTCTCACATAACTGAACTTGATCAACTCACTTAAATCACTCTTTAATTCACTCACCAAATCTATCTAAGCTCTACTAATTCACTTAACTGTTTGTCTATGTTTAGAGGCTGAAAGTAATTATATATTTTAACAAAGCAGGTGAATCTAATGTTATTTCTAAGCAAATGGAGGGACGTGAATGAACGAATATGACATTAGCGGACACGAGAGTTCTGTTTCCTGCTGCTGCACGTGCAGGTAGGGCAGGCATTATGTATGTTACATTTCGTTCAGCATATAATTCGGAGGTTTCACTGTTCATTTACATTTACAAGGTTAAGTTAAACTATTTTAAGCTTGGAGTTTTTTTATTATATATATTTTTTGAGAATTTTACTTGAATTGAACCAATATTTTTCAAAATTATATATGTGATTGATATAATTTGCAAAATTCAGTTGTTACACCGTTTTTTTGATAATGCATTTTGAAGAACCAAATGTCATAATTTTATTCATCCAAAATTGCAGTGTGGAATTCCAACCAAAAAACCTAAAAACTAGAATAGTTAAACAAACACCGATTTACATAACAAAAAACCTAAAAACTAGAATAGTTAAACAAACACCGATTTACATATTAGCGAATTGGAGAAATGAGTGAGATGAAAGAGATTAAGACGCTGACGACTTTAATGTGCAGGAAATCGTCAATAATCGTTGCACACAGACCTATTTCGACACGTCTCTGGGCTTGATGATCAGCACTCACTCAATATATTGGTTGCACTTAAAACTGGAGTTGTTTTTAGTGGGAATTTTTTTTGGAGTTTTAGGTGTTTGAATGTAGTGAAATAATTTGAAGTAAAATTTTGATTTTTATTATTTAAATAGAAATTATGTGAAATTTTGTTAAATATTATAATTTTGTTTATATAAAAAAAAATAATAATTAAATTTTTGATTTTAAATTTTTAAAAATTTTTTTAAAACAATTCCGCATAATTTGCTCTTCTCTTTGGATAAAATTATAGATAATGTATTTAGAAAATATTAAAATTATGATTGGTTTAATAATGATAAGAATTATGTTTTTATATCTATAGAGACAACACAATTTGTGTTGTGATTATTTTTGGTAATTTTTATTTTATTAATATTATTTATAAATTTTGAAAAATATATTTTTTATTATTATATTTCTAAAATAAAACTTTTTTTTTAATATTGATAGAAAGCTAACCTTAATGATATCTATGCCCACGTAACAATTCCTGTCGTTTGTCAAGATCCTTACCTATCAGTGATGTAGTGGAGGTCGTTTCCGAAAAATAGAACTCTTCGTTGAGCAGTAATTTTTTATGAACATTCAGAGTGCTGATCGTCGGACCCCACTCAGGACATGGAGCTGATCGTGTCCAAATAGGACTCTCCATTATTGACGATCTCCGGCGTTCACACGGTACATTAAGGTCGTCAGCATTCTCATCTCGTCCTCTTCTCCAATTGACCTTTATGTAAATCGCCTTTTGTTTAACTATTCTAGTTTTTAAGTCTTGGGGTTGGAATCGAGCACTTGTGAATGAATAAATTTGTGATATTTGGTTATTTAAAATTCATTATCATAATAATTAAAAAAAAACTAGTGTAAGATTTGAATTTATATCAACCAAATTTATAATAAAAAATATTTTTCAGAATAATAATATTATTAGGATGATGTGGTTTATTCTTAAGATCAATATGAAAAAACCAATCAATTCTATAGAATAAATAGCAGGGATGCATCAAGTCAAGAGTTGTTTGGAAAGATTTATGGACTATTTATTTTATAGAATTGAATGCTTTTTCTACCTATGAAAAACCACATTTGTTGATTCAAAATGTCTACCCAATCCTAATGATGCTATTATTCCCTAATATATTTTTATTTGCAATATATATTACAAAAATCTGAAATCTAACAAATTTACAATTTTGAAAAATATTATATATATTAATTAAATTCAAATAAAATTCCCAAATAAAAAAAAAAAAAAAAAAAAAACTCTTAGCTTTGTAAATGTTGATGAACAGTAAACCCTCCGATTTGTAAATGTTATTGAACAGTAAACCCTTTGAATTATATGATGACTGAAATGCCACATTGGTAAGGCCTGCCCTACCTGCACGTGAAGCAGCAGAAAACAGAACTCTGGTGTCCGCTAATGTCATATTCATTCATTCCTGGCATATTCATATATTTGGAAATCGTCTACAATCAATCAATCAGAGGCAATCGAGCACTGCCATTAGAATTCATGTCATATACAAACCATAGCAGCATAGTCCAAGAAAAAGAATCGCAGAAACGACTGCCAGGGTACAATTACAGATTAGTGAAGATACCACTCAGCGATGGTTGGGAAGATTTCTTCCGTTTAGCTGGAAGTGTCAAAATATAAATACCCAATCGATCGCTGCTTAAAATGGCCAATGGAAATCTGTTAATTTCTGGTTACTTTCCATTCGAGTCCATTAGGTTTTTGGTTGGGAATTTGAAATTACAGTCAGGTGGGTCACGTCCTCATACAAAATGTTGGCTTAAGTTTTAAATTAAAAAAAATAAAAAAAAAAAAAAAAATTGCATTTTGCTAGAACATATAACAATTTATAATACAATTATGTATTATTTATATAATTTGAATGGATAGTAAATTATATACGTGAAATTGAATGGATCATAAATTTACCTTTAACAAAAAAAATTACCACATTGAATTTCCAAATTAAGTAAAATTTTAAACATATTTACTCTTTACTAAAGTCAATACCATTTCCTAAATCAAAGGAAAAGAGTTAATTCAGCACAAACAATCAAAAATCCAAAATCTTTTTAATATTTTTTTTAATTGAATATTTGTAAAATGAATTTATACTTTAGAGCTATGGTAAATAATTAAAAATATATATAAACTAGATGTATGGTAAATAAATACAAATTCTTTTTTATATTTATTCCATAAACCTTTTTATATTTAAAAAACTTTAAAAAGAGGTTTTATTTAGATGAAGCCTATGGGACGAATACCATGGGACAAATTAATATTGATACCATGGGCCAAATACCATGGGTAAATAAATAAATATAAAAGAGGTATAAACAAGTATGATAAATAAATAAATAAATATAAAATAGATATAAAGAGGTATGGTAAATAAAATAAATATAAAAGAGGCATAAAGAGGTAAGGTAAATAAATAACAATATATCAAATAGGATTATAAATAAAAAATCTAATTATATAACAAGCCTATGGGCCAAATACCATAGTAAAGAAAATGGGTATGATAAATAAATAAAAATATAAATAAACTAGAGGTATGGTAAGTAAATAAAAACTCTTTTCATATTTACTCCATAATCTTCTTTATATTTAAGGATATTTATGTTCATTAGTTTACATAACTAAGAAGAAATAGAGAGAGAGAGTGATAAGGGAGAGATGGAGAGAGAGTGTGTATGTTTAGGGGTGAGATAAATAGACAAAGTAAGATGTATAGAAAGAAGGGGGAGAGAAGAAGTGAGAAGGAGAGAGGGAGGGATATAGTAATGTAGTTGGAGAGAGAGAGAGGGGTGGAAAGAGAGAGAGAAAGAAAGGGATGGGAGAAGAGAGAGAGAGAGAGAGAGAGATATGGGGGGAAGAGAGAGGATTGGAGGGAAAAAGAGAGAGAGAGAGAGAGAGGTGGGAGAGAAAGGGAGAGAGAGGAAGGATGAGAGAGAGGAGGATAGTGATGGGGGGAAGAGAAAGTATTGGAGAGAGAGAGAGAGAGGAAGGACGAGAGAGAGGACTTGAGAGAGAGGAGGAGAGAGGGATTGATAAGAGAGATGGAGTTGGAGGGGGGAGAGATGTAGGAAATAAGAAATATAGAGAGTGATAAGTGGAGAGAGAGAAGGAGTGACAAGGGAGAGACAGAGAGAGAGCGTGTATGTTTGGGGCTGAGATAAAGAGACAAATAAGGATGGATGGAGATAGTGGGGAGAAGGAGATATAAGGAGAGAGGGAGGGATATATTAACATAGTTGGTGGGTAAAGAGAGAGAGAGATGGGAGAGAAAGGGAAAGAGAGGAAGGAAGAGAGAGGATGTGAGAGAGTGGAGAGAGGGAGGGAAAGAGAGATGGACTTGGAGGGGGAGGAGGAGAGAGGTAAGAAGAAAGAAATAGAGAGAGAAAGGTGGAGAGAGAGAGAGTGAGTGAGTGATAAGGAAGATAGAGAGAGAGGGGGAGAGAGGGGGAAGATAGAGATATAGATGGAAGGTGAAGAGAGGGAAGAAGAGAGAGATGGGGAGAGGAGGGGGATTGACAAAGAGATTGATATATATGGATTGCGAGAGTGTGTGTGTTTAGGGGGGTGGGATAGAGAGATAGAAAAGAAGAGATGGAGGGGGGATATAGATATGGATGGAGGGTGGAGAGAGGGAAGAACATTTCTCACACAAAATCAAGGAATTTAGTGAAAGAAATTAAAGAGGATTAGAAATCACCATCTACATTGAAATCAATCCATTCAGTGCAAGCAATCAAATAGGATTAAAAATAATCTTCATTGAAATGTTGGCTTTAAATCCTATTTTCCTACTTACACTAGACTCATTTATTTGAGTGTAGATGTTGATTTCTAATCATATTTCATTATTTGCATTAGATGCATTGATTTTAGTTGCAGATGTTGTTTTCTATTATTATTTGATTTCTTACATTAGTTGCATCGATTTCAGGTGTATATGTTGATTTCTAATTTGATGTAATTGGATGTATGATGATACAATAATTTTGAAGTCATTGGATTAATAGTGTGTGTGCAATGATTTCATTGTACGCACAAAAAAATTATTGACAATGTACATTGATTTTTTGTGTTATAGTAATTCAACCTATTAATATTGGAGAGAAAGAGAGACAAGGTATGATGTTTACTACAATGACTCAACTAAATGTTTAAATGGTTTACGATTCCAACTCGTCCTTTTCAAATAATCAATATGAAAATATGACAAAAATAACATGGGTGAAAATAACAATAGTAGAAGAAAATAGTTTGAAATCAATCACAATGAAGACTATCCCTAATTGACTCCATTATTATTATTCACGCTTCTATCATACAATATTATTACATTGTCACTTTGCATTCAAAAATTTTATTTCATCATTAAAGTTATTTTACAATATTTATCATCTCAACAAACTGAGGTAACTAATCAAATTTAAAATTAAAATGACTCAATAAATCTCAGACATATTTAACATATTTAAAATGGTTATGTTAATATTAGATGTATTTACATATTATTGATAAAATTAAGCATATGTTCCTCATATTATCGATAGATTTTCCTTGGTCACACACGATCCATCTTAACTCCGGATCTATCAAGCGCCGAGAGGGATCAAATCTCTCGAGGTGAAAACCTTCCTGAAGTTTTGCACTCAAAAAAGACGTTTTCACCTCGAGATATTTGATCCCTCTCGCGCTTTGATAGATCCGAAAGTTAAGATGGATCTAGGGCCGGTGTAACATGATTAAGGGGAGGACCGACCATCATCCGTTATATAACCTCGGAACCCATAATGGTGATGAATTCGCCACGAGAGATCAGGAACCACTCGGGAAGACGAGCGCCGTTTCACGGGAAAGTAAGGAAGTGTATCGATCCCCCGATGATCGGCTCGCTTTGTGATGAGACTCGTTTTCAAAGTTGGTAACAAGAGCATGAGTATTAGTAGAATATGCCCACCGTGCTCGCAAGTCGGTATTTGATGATGAGGATTCTAAGTGCCAGGGTGCTCGAAGACCAGAGCTGTCGTTGGATGGAAATTCGGAAGAGGTGGCCTCGCAGAAAATGGCATTGAGTTGATGGGTATTGAGCCGATTAGTGAGAAAAGCTGGAGAAAAGGAAGTAGTTAACCTTGTGGGGATGTATGCTTCCTTTCGGTGGGACGACGTAAGAAAGCCATGGTTAGTAGGCCCATGAAACTTGATATTATATTACATATGCGCGTTAAACATCATTTGTAGATTCCTCATGCCTACTTTTTTTTATTTTCATTTTATCGACGCAATTTCAATGGTGGTATTTGTATATTTTTGCATTGATTGGGATATTTTTTCATGTTTTTTTATATTTGCCCTGAAGCTTTTTAATATCTTGTATCGCACTTTTATATGCCCTTTTATATTGGGCATATAATGATATTGGTGTAGAGGGAGTCTTATTTTTTCTGGTTATAGGTTATTTAATGCGACTGGAATATATTGTTTATTGTCAAATTTAAATTATTTTAAATTTGATCGTGAACTATATATCTTACATCTGCATTAAATAGTGATAACCCGGAGAAATAAGCATTACCTTTGTGCGTAACCTTTCGAATATCTTGATTACATCATATAAATGACTTATTGAATGGGAATTTTGACATGTCTAGAATTCTTCCGTAGCTTGAATTCTTATTCTCGTAAATTCTTATTTTGTAATTTGATTGGTATTTTATTAATTTTGTTATTTGATTTCAATATTAATTAAAATTATATATATATTTGAATATCTTCATTATATCGGAACTTTTTGAGTACATGGATGACTTATTGAATAGTGGAATTTTGACATGTCTAAAATTCTTCCAAAGCTTTAATTCTTATTTTGTAATTTGATTGGTATTTTATTAATTTGGTTACTTATTTGAATATTAACAAAAATTCTATATACATAGATTGATATTTTATTAATTTGTTTATTTGATTTGAATATTAATGAAAATTATATATATATATATATATATATATATATATATATATATATATATATATTTGAAATCTTGATTGCATCAAGATTGTTTTTGGATATTGTGCATAACTTTTGGAGTATATTGATCACTTATTGAATGGTGGAATTTTGACATGTCTATAATTCTTCCAAAGCTTTAATTTTTATTTTGTTTTTTGATTGGTATTTTATTAGTTTGGTTATTTGATTATAATATTAGTGAAAGTTATATATATATATATATAGATATATTGAATTTTTTATTTTATAATATATCTTAATTTGTTTTTTTACAAAGCCGGTTGCTTTATTATATTTCGAAAAAGGAGAGGGAGAGTTCCCCGATACGTTCTAATGTACTATGTTGCATTACAGATTTAAGATAAATCCTAACAAAATACAAAAGCATAAGAGTGAATTTAAAAGACATGAGTAAGAGAGAGGGAGGAGGAATGAGTATCAATCGATGCTGATTGGTCTTCTAGTTGATGGATCAGTGTTGTCTTGATTGTCTTCACCATTGAAATTTCTGACATTATTGGAGCTGGAACTTGGTGCAGAACGCTTTTCACTCATGTTTCAGAATCTGGAGGGATACTTCCACATGAGCACATGTGCAAGCTAAAATCTACTTTTGGTATGACTGAGCTTGTTGTCGAAGAAAGGTTGTGTCCACTTTGCGCTGGTCTTCCATGATCTTCAACTTCCCTCTAATCGAGCCATCTCTACTTGAAGGTTAGTGCAATGAAAGAAAATTTCACTTCTCTTGGACTAAGAAGGGGATCACATATCACACAACCGAGGGGAGATGGAATGATACTTGAGAGGACCGAGATTGCGGGAAGGTATAGGAGAAGTTACAAAACAATGAGGGTGAGAATTGAAATGTGAAGAAGAAAATTTCATGATGTCATGGAATTGTAAGGAAACACAGAGATAATAGGGACAGATGGGTCCACGATGCAAATATATGCAACCACTTTGGAGAGAGAGACCCGTAAAGGAAGGATATATGATTTTTCCAGGGCGTAGGGGTGCATACCCGGTAGTACGGAGGATGACACTTAGTGCAGGGGAGAGTGAGAATAAATAATGAAGGTCGGCAGGGGAAGAATGGATGGAGTGGGAGAAGCGAGGAGATAAGGTCATGAGAGAGACGTTTTTTTATAGTGACGAGAGATCCATATTGCTCGGACATAATATTGCGAGAGGGTGATATGGTCTATCAACGCGATAGGAATCGAAATCATGCCACAAGAAGAAATCATGGCAAGGGGGGACAAGGATGTGCCATATTGATAGTGAATTCGAACTATCTGGTCTTCCGCGAGCTGTATTGGCTAGATTATCAACCTTTTTTTTTATGGGATCTCGAGCATATGATAGAAAGAAATATATTTCATATCCCTCGATCAAGATTTGACATCTCGTCGACAAGATTGCGTAAGGAAATATTGGGGGAATTCTTACCATTTGTCATCATACTCGATGATAATGGTAGATTCACCAAATATTATTAAATTTGATAGATTTAATTTCTTGATCAATTGGAGCCCTTGGAGCAAGGCATAGGCCTCAAATTTTTTATTAGAAAGAGAGCTAAGCCCCCGTTCAAAGGAGATCATAATCGTCGCCATGTTCATCCCTTATGATACCTCCTACCCCAGCAATGCCTATGTTCGCGTTTGATGCTCCATCAAAGAAGAGAGAAGGTCTTTTGCATCCATCCATCCATTCAATAAACTATATTTCCTCGAGTCTTATCTTCTAGTTTTCCTTTTAGGGAGTTTGAATGACTCGGGGATTTGAAATAGCCAAGATTTTCAAGAGCTCTCCGTAGAAATGTTCTTTCTTAAGCTTGGAGGTCGTTGAAATTGATATGGTCAATGCTTTTGGATAGAGTCTTCTCGATATAGAGACTCAGTTCTTGTTTTGTACATTCCTTAGAAAAGGTTTTTTTATCTTCAAAAATCATCTTATTACTTGCGAACCAAAGACTCCGATAGAAGCACATATCGGAGCATCTCCCGGACCCTTTTGACGATGTTCTTTCTATTTTTTTCCCCAGGGGATATCTTTTTTTTCCCAGCTTTTTTATCGAGTCCGAGACAGAGTTGATGCAATATAAATCAATCTGAGAGAAGGTAGTAAGATCACTCCAAAGACCGATTGGAAAAGGGACATCTCACAAAACTGAAAGCAAACTCTTCTTCGCTTTGATAGTTGGGGCATCTGAAGGGGCCATATATACCTCTCTTTTTTTTAATTATCTGAAGTTATGATCTTACCTTCGAGCAGAGTCTAGATGAACATTTTTTATCTTTGGAATGGCTTCAGATTTCCATATGAGCTTCCACATGGGCCATTAAGGAGAGGAGAATTGTTCTTTAATAAGGTGTTCATAAGACACTTTTATTTGGAATGATGACCCGTAAGGATCCCACCAAAAGTTGTCTTTCCTGCCTTTAAACAATGGAGTAGCACCATGAAGCATTGCTTTAAGTTTTACGGCCAGATCGACATCAAGGTGAGGGGGAGTAGTAGGAAAATCCCATCAAATCCAGGCATTTTAATGCTCATCCCAATTGGAAATCCGATCCAAGTTGTTTATATCAAGGTTTCGGAGGTAATTTTGAATTTGATGATTGTTCCCTGCTCTCATTGAGAGGATATTTCCCCATAATTTAATCCTTCCGTATATTTGTACTGCTTCCACGTTATAGAACTTTAGAGATGTTTCTAGTGATAAAAGGAATGGCTTTCTTGCATAAAGCTCGGATTATGGAGCATGGCTCTGTTTGGGATATCTTCTTCAAGAAGATTTAATCTAGCAGAAAGAAGATATTTTGTTTCCCGAACTTGCTTTTACTAGGAGTGTTGTCTAGTAATGAGGCACCACACTATTTTTTCCCCCCAAAGGCATTGCTCAAGAGTTTTGGAATGCGAATCTTGAGCCCACCATTTTCATAGTTTTGAGTGACCTGCATCCAGTTGACAAATTTGCATTTCTTATTCTCATTTTTTCCCTCCTTTCCACCATAATTACCTTAATAATGCTTCTAGTTTTTTTATGGATGCTCGATAGAAGCATAGAGCAGGAAAAAGTGATGCAATGGCGGGGAAGAGAGAACAAACATTTTAGGAGGATTGTACTCCTAGCCATGCCGACCCAGGAGGATCCCCACTACTATACTCTCTTTTTCATTTTGTCAATTGTGATGTTCCGGACCTCGACCTTCAAGGGTCCAAGCACCGAATGACCTCCCAAGATAATTAAAATAGGTCCAATTTAATTTGTAGGAGACTCCAAAAATTTGTGCAATACTATGGATAGTGTGATTTGATGCATTCCACCCATAGATAAAAATTTTGTGGCAATTTATCAACCCTCCTAAGTAGAGCATAAATTTGTCAAGAAGAGCTTTGAATCTCTGGGAAATAATGCAGTGGCTCCACCCATTAACAGGGTGTCATCAACAAATTGACAATGATTCATATTCTTGAATCCATTGCCGAATTTGATTCCGGTGATAAGACCAACTCTGCACTTGTCATCCAAGGCAAGCATCAAGCACTCTTCCATTAGAATAATGAGAAAAGGAGAGGGAGGGCGGCCTTGCGTGAGACCATGAGAAGATTGAAAGAATTTTTTTTGGCCTTCCATTGACTAAGTTATAGATCCAAGGGTTAGAGATACAAGCATATATAAGAGAGATAAATTCAGCTTTCAAATCCCATTTTCTTGAGGACAAAGAGGAGAAATGAATGTCTCACTCTATTAAAGGCATTGGCAAGGTCGAGTTTCAGGGATGAATCCTTTCTCTAATCGCCTCATACTCGAGTGAATGGATTCTTGAACTAAGAGGATAGAATCAGAAATGTGCCTTTGGGAGATGAATCCCCCTTGGTTTTCAGAGATGAGTTTATGGAGATGGGGTTTGAGGTGGGTGCCAAGAATTTTAGTGATGATTTTGTATGAAGAGTTACAAAGGGAGATGGTTCTAAATGTGGAAAAGGAGGAGGGGC
Source organism: Pinus albicaulis (assembly GCA_034641835.2). Classification (NCBI taxonomy): domain Eukaryota; kingdom Viridiplantae; phylum Streptophyta; class Pinopsida; order Pinales; family Pinaceae; genus Pinus; species Pinus albicaulis. The sequence continues at coordinate 616,676,688 of CM076569.1, forward strand.
GGTTTTCTTTGGGTATGAGGGCGAGAAAGGTAGAATTGGTAAAGCCATAGATCTTCCTCTTTATTTGTACCCACCGATTAATTTTGATTAAGTAATTTTTAATAACTTCCCAATAGGTCTAGTAAAAGCTAATGGAGAAGCCATTAGGGCAAGACTTATCCGAATGCGAGTCCAAATAGCGAGTGAGAATTTCGACCTCTTCTATATCCTTTTTTTAATGGAGGTTTTTTATATCTTGTATGATTAGCTTTGCAAAGTGGTTTAAGAGATCCGAATAATCCTCAAGTGCAACTCATTTAGATAGAAGATTTTTATAATGATTGTAAGAAACAACCTTGATACCTTCCCTCGATCCGCATGAACTCTTCCCTCATGATATATTACGGTTGAGATGTGATTCCTTGACCTTCTAACAGCTTGCTTGTTTGTGGAAGAAAGAAGTATTTTTGTTGCCAACTCTGTAGCCAAAGGTTTCTAGATTTTAGCCTCCATTTATCCTCTTATTTCATATTAAATTTATACAAGTTCCAATAGAGATCTTTCTCCCTGTTCTAAAATTTTCTTGATTCACTCCATGAGTGTCAATGTCAGTATGAACTTCTTCCAGATTTATTTTGATTTCAATTTTGAATTTGTCCAGTTCCTTGTAATGAAGTTTGGCCCAATCCTTAAGAGCCATTTGAACATTCTTCAACTTTGTTTCCCATATGTGCGAAGGGGATCCCTTCACATGCTTCTACCAAGAGTGATGCACGATCTGTCTGGATTCAAGGAGATCACTCCAAAAGGGGTTAAACCTAAAAGGGAGGGGTCCAAGGGAGGACTGATATCCAAGGGATAGGGTGACAAGGTAATGGTCAGAAGCAGAGAAAGAGAGGATACAAGAAGAGGCAATAAAGAAGAAATAGATAAGAGGAATAACCACAATAAAATGGTCAAGCCTTTCCATTATGTTTCCAACTCCAATTCTCTGATTGCTCCAGGTGAATTCTTAGTTTCTGGGGATGATATCAACCAAATCATGGTCTTGAATTATGGTTCCAAGTTGGTATCTTGAGGGATCATAATTAAAGATGCCACCTCTTTTTTCGTTGGCATGCAAGATCAAGTTAAGGTCCCCACCAATGATGATTGTTTTTTTATCCTCATTTTCTATATCTGCTTTCATGGTGCTCCAACAAACTTCTTTTTCCTTGTAATGATAAGGCCCATATATATTGTACACAGTAATCACAATGTTCTCTTCGGTATTCTGGAGATTGACTTTGATCCAGTTTTGGGTTTTGACAGCTCCATTTTTTTTCAAAGAATTATAATTCCAAATGGTCGCTATTCTTCCTAAGGCACACCTGGATTCCATAACAGTGCTCGTATATTTCTTCATTTTATTTATGATGTTTTCCATCTCTTGATTTCCTTGCTTAGTTTCTTGAAGGAGAATGATGTCAAGTTTTTCTTGATTCAAAAGGTCCTTTAGAGCTATGTTATTTTAGGGGTGCCCTAGTCCCCTACAGTTCCAAGGGAGGGCTTTCATCATTTCAGGAATGCAGGTTGAGGAAATGTTTTCCCTTGTTCACTCTGACTTTATTATTTATTATTTTTCCCTACAATGAAGGATTCTATAGGGTGTTGAATTCCAAGAGCTATGTCCTTTTGGGCTACTTCATCTCTATGATGCTTAGAATATTTCCTTCTGGGACCGGTTTTTTTAAGGCTTTCCAAAATGACCCCATGCTCTTTGGCTGCATTTCTTATGACAATCCAAGCTAAAGAAGGGTCAGTAAAGGAGGAGGTAGGACAAAGTTTGGAAGGGGAGAACTGAGGAGCAGATCTAAGAAGATGGGAGGGGATGGAGGGTTGAGGAGGATCCTCTTCGGAAGGGGCAAGGGAAGAGAAGCAGTTAGGGGAGGCAAGGGAAGGGATGGAGGGTGGATTAAGAGGGGGATCATGGGATTGATGAGGGGATGAGGAGGGGTCAGAAAAGGAGGGATTTGGGGGGACGGGGAGGGGGATATATTGGGAGGATTGGATAGGAGGCATACCAATGTTTCTAGGGTTCGAAGCAGTCTTTTTTTTTTATAGTTGGGTTTCTAGATCTGAGTTTTCAATCTTAATAACTTTAGATAATCTATTAGCAGAATGACCGTATTCATGGCATACCTTGCACTTGAATGGAATATTTTCATAATCTAGCTAATGTATGTGCGTCCAACTGTCGACCTCAAGTTTGATTTCCTCCAGAAGTCCTTTCCCCAGATCCACTTCAACGCAAATCCTAGTGCATGCATGCATGTTTTCCTTTGTCTCACTTCTATCAATGAATTTTCCTACTGCATTACTGATTTCTTGAACAGAATCATTGCCCAAGAAATGCAAGGGGAGATGGGGAGGTGAACCCAGACTATAACATCATTCAACACATCGAGTTCTGGATCAAATTATGGAGTCCATATGTTTAGGTAGAGCCCTATAGTGTAGATGAAATATGGCTCATTCCTAAATATCAAGTCCTTGTCTTCTTTTGTCTCAAAATGAAATGTGAAATAGGCTCTGCCATAGAATCTGATTGAATTTTTTCCACTAATATTATCTTCCCAGTTGCATTCAACCCATTATTTCATCATCTTTGGCGAGGTCCACAGACCTATAAATTGCTTGATAAGTCCTTTCTCGGCGAGTGAGAGAGCTTCCATATGCGAGATAGCTGGGGGAAGAGAGACTTCTTGAATGCCTTCTAGTTTCTTGACAAACTTAGAAACTGCAGGTCTTCGACAAGGAGGATTTAAAGAGATGATCAATGCCAAGAAGGCTTGGGTATGATCAGACGAAGAGGCCACCTCTGGGATGTCCTCTAGAGGGGTCATGCACCCAAGATGGGGTAGCAACAACTGAGGGCAGAGCGCCTACACCTAGGTCACGGTCGCGACTCACCTGTAGAGAGAAAAAAATTTATAACGATTATTAATGAAAGTAAATGAAATCATATATCTCAAATTATTAAGATAAAAAAAAATTACTAAATAAATTGCGTTAAATAAATTATGTTATATATATAAAGGTGTATTTTAATTTTAATATAAGATGTATTTTAATTTTAAATATATTAAGTATCATTTTTTACTATATTAATATAATTATAAAAATTAATAGGTATCATTACATTGAAACACTTTATAATATATATTTATTATGGTTAAAAATTAAAAAAAATCATAAAAAATATATAAATTATATTTTTTTTGACTAAACACTTATATAGGGATATAAATCTCACAATTTACATAATACTTAAGAACAGGCCAATTTCCAATTGAATTTTGCTCATGGTCTAATTTATTATTATTATTATTATTTAAATAATAATAATAATATATGAGTTAAACATATATACATTAAAAAAAACATGTAACAAGAGTTTTAACAAGGATTTATCCATTGAAATATGGGGATTCTTCACGGTAAATATGCTTCTTTAAAATTCCACGGGTTATCAATACCACATACAAAAAACAATATGATGCTTGTTCATATGATACTTTTTTAATTAATCAATATAATTTTAAAAATAGAAAAAGAAAAACAATTTTTGAGATAAATATTAACTTTTAATTTGTTATCTCTACTAACACTATACTAGTATGTGGTCACTACTAAATGTATTATTAGATTGAATGATAGGAATTTAATGTTCATGGAATATTCCAGAATATTTATAGTATTTTACACAAATAAAAGATTGAGGTTTACATCAACATTGTTTTTAGATATTGTGCATAACTTTTGAAGTATATTGATCACTTATTAAATGATAGAATTTTGACAGGTCTAAAATTCTTCCAAAGCTTTAATTCTTATTTTGTTCTTTGATTGGTATTTTATTAGTTTGGTTATTTGGTTATAATATTAATGAAAGTTATATGTATATGTTTATTTTATAATATATCTCAAATTATTAATATTTAAAAAAATTACTATAAATGATGTTATATATATAAAGATGTATTTTAATTTTAATATAAGATATATTTTAATTTTAAATATATTAAGTATTTTTTTAATATATTAATATAATTATAAAGAAATGATTATTTTATAGGTATCATTTTCTTGAAACGTTGAAACACTTTATAATATATTAATTATGGTTAAGAATTTTAAAAAATCATAATAAATAAATAAATTATATATATTTTTTGTGTAAACACTTACAGGATATAAATTTCTCAATTTACATAATACTTCATAGAAGGTCAATTGTGGATTGAATTTTCCTCATGGACTAATTAATTGTTATTATTATTATTATTATTTAAAGAATAATAATAATATATGAGTTAAACATATATACATTTAAAAAAACATGTAAAAAGAGTCTTAACAAGGATTTATCCATTTAAATATAGAGATTTTTCATTGTAAATATGCTTCCTTAAAATACCACGGTTTATCAATACCACATACCCAAAACCATATGATACTTTTTTAATTAATCAATTTAATTTAAAAAATAGAAAGAGCAAACCTATTTTTGAGATAAATATTAATTTTTAATTTGTTATCTCTACTAACACCATAGTAATATGTGATCACTACTAAATGTATTATTAGATTGAATGATAATAATTTAATGTTAAAGGAATATTGTAGAATATTTACATCGTAAGATGTCACTATTTGAAAACAACATACATGTTGCCTTGTTGTCCTTTGTGTGAATCGTTCAATCTTTTGTTAGATGATTAGATACCTACTAGCCATTTATTTGAAGTCATTACTTATTTGCTAAGTGGCATCACATGTTACATTGGTTCCAAAGCATCAATAAGAAATACAACCCATCATTTTGGAAATATACCTCTCTATGAATACAACCCATTGTTTTCCAATCCCTTGTCTTCTATAAAATACAACACACTTTTCTGGTATTATTAAGATCTTCTCTTGCGTTTGCATTCTATATTCTTCAGATATTCTCCCGCGTTAGCGTTCTGTAATCATTTTCATAAGTTCGAATAATTTTTCTTATACAGGTTTGAGACTTCTAATTTTTTTCTTGTTGGCAAAGAATATTAAGACGTCGTTTGTTTTGCAATATATTTCATTTCATGGCCCTTTGATTCACAATTTATTCCATGGCCATTTTCTTTGAAATTTCATGTGTTGTCTGTGGATAAAATTTAATGGGTGCTTGAAGGTTTAGTCCTCTGCAATACCTAGGCCATGCTTTATTTTGATTAGATTATGATATGTTCTCTATACAACCTTTATGAGCGTTTGTGCCCCCTTATTTCGGTCCTTTATTTTGATTAGGTTAGGATATGTTTTTTTTAGAAAATATCTGAGAGGGTCTTAGGGTTTTTGTGATTTTTTCTCTATCCCGCAGATATGGTTTTGTGATTTTCCAAAATTATGATAATTTATGCATTTACTTGTTTTTGTGTTTGTATCAAGGTAATCTCATTAATCTCTTAATTGTTTTAAAATCCACTAGTAATTAATCTTGTTATGATGACCAAATATTTATTTTGATGATTGATTTTATAATAAAACATTCAATGCCCTACATGGTTCTTTGGATAATTATGTAAGCCTGTTGGAGGCAATTAAATTGGTGGATGTGGTAATCTGCACAGTAGGCATATTGCAGATAGTAGACCAATTCAATATTATCAACACTATCAAAGAGGTTGGCACTATCAAGGTAGTGGAAGCTGCTCTGAAGCAACAATGCACATAATTTATTTTCTTGATTGATAATATAATCTCCTTATTCTAATTTTGGAAAAATTGATACCCTAATTGGTATTTTCCATGATGATACAAAGGTTTTTTCCTTCTGAGTTTGGGAATTTTGTTGAAAAAGAAATAGGGTTGGAGCCTATAAAGAGTATGTACCAACTGAAAGCCAAAATCTGTTGGAAAATTGAGGCAGAAGGCATTCCTTACACATTCATCTTCAACAACTATTTTGTATGGAATTTCATTCCAAGCGTGGGACAGATTAGCCTTAAAGCCCCTCCAAGGGACAAAGTTGTGATTCTTGGAAATGGATTTTTAATTTCCAAAGGTTTGATGGGCCATTCATTTCTGTCCACAATTTATTATATTTATTCATGTCACTATGAACCATAAGGTCTATGTATCAAAAGAGCAAGTCACCAAATCAATTCAATGCTAGTTCTAATACACTGGTCATGAAATATTTCTAATGGAATTATAAACAAAAAATTTCTGCTTAGGAGAAACATATATCCATATTGACAATCTTCTTTGATATTATTTTAATGTAAAATGGTTAATGGGTAGTAAAACTATGCTGTTGTAGAGACAAAGGACTTTTTTTTATCGCTTTAGCATTCAACTTTGTGGATGGGAATCAAACAAATTTTGAAATTGGATCGAATGGGGTAGAGGCCACTAAATTATATCTTGAGGTAAAATACACTACAGTTGACGGGTGCCTCAAGCAATTTTTCTAAATTATCAGCCAGTATCATGTTTCTTTTATCATTTAGGCTATAATTAAGAGGTTTTGTTTTTTATGGAAGGTCACCGTAGGTTTTAATGTAGAGAAGGTTTATAAACCAAATTGTTAAAATTAAAGAACTCAGATCTTCATCCAATTAATGGTTTCCGTTTATTATGTTATATATTTAAGTTAAATGTTATTATTATTTACTATCTACTAAATCTAGTTCATGTTATAATTATCTATATTTAAAATTGGTATTCATGCATATATGCATCTTCTAATCTTATCCTTTCCTCTACTCTGTTCAATTTCCCATGTCTGGATGTGTTGGTCTTGTTTTGGAGGTTAAACTCCATTATTTATTGACAAGCATTCATCCATCATTACATATCTCAACATTTATTTTCAAAATTATATTTTTGTCAAGCATTTTGTCTCCCTTAATATAAAGGGAAGTTCTTCTAAATAAATCCCCTCTTCCTAGATGAAAGAAATCATAAACATATATCTAAGAATCCAGGGTTTGCCGAGAGTGAAACCCATACCCAACAAAAGGAAATGGCTCTAAAAAAGAGAATCATGATATCAAACATAAATAAATGACTTTGAAAAAGGGAATCATGATGTTGAACTGCCTATGGGTTGAAAAACAAAATATTGATATCCAACAAAAATAAATGGCTTTGAAAAAGGGAATCATGATGTTGAACCTCCTATTCCCACAGGGACAAACTAATATGCCCCATTCCTGTGCATTCTTGAAGTCTTGTTTTTATGTTTGGGTATTTGTGCCGAAATATGCATCAACATATTTACATGGACTTCATCTTTATCATGTCTGGTGGCTTCATTTATTTGATATTAAAAACACTACATTAGTAGTCTGGTTTCCTGCATTAGCAGTCTGGTTTCCTGCTATAAAACATGTTCAGCATCTGTTCAGCAAGAGATGCATGGATTAATTATTGTGGTATAAGTGGACTGATTATTTTGGTATAAGAGAATTTAAATATTCGAGATGTCACCCATATTAATTTTTGTATTGGATAAAGTTTTAAGCATGTGGGCTTGAAGATGAATGGCTAGACACAAAAATCAGAGCCAAGTCTGAGAAAAAAGCCAAAGCCAGAGTCAGAGCTTGAGCTAAAGTCAGAGTCAGAGCCTAAGCTAAAGTCAGGTCAGAGCCTAAGCTAAAGACAGAGGTGTTGGGAAAGAGCTGAAGATCTGAAAAAGAGGCAGAGTTCAATAAAAGGAAATTATTATTTAAAAGCAGAAATGACATCCCGTGAGCTTCGTGATAGGTTAGCAGCAAAGTCACCCACAAATAGTTGGAGGAAGATAATTTTGGGAATTTTTTATCATTGGGGTTTGCTGAGTACGTTAAAATGAATATGGATAGTGGAAGATGAGGAGGTTGCAGTAGGGAGGACACAGCACAGGCGTTTGGAGACACAACTAAGAGGAAGGAAGTCTATTGTCATCACAAGATGCAAAAAAAACAGGAATAAGAGAAGAGCATCAAATCCTTGATGCCAATGCCAGGGCACAACATGAATTGTAATATCTGCAAATTCCCATTAATAAATAAATTTGTATTTTTTCTGCAATGGAGTCTTTAGCACACGGATTCATTCTTTCCAGGAAAATGCAAAAGAAATATTGCATTCAATTTTCTTGCAAGCCTATACGAAAGACTAGCAGCCCTAGGTTTGGGATCAATGATATGCTCCTTGCCTGGCTGGACATCTTGCTTTTCTGGAGGAAACAGTCATGTTTGGCCATTTGACATTGTTACTGAAAATATCACTAAGAAATGATATAGCTGAGGAGGTTGAGTATGCAAAACTATTTAGCACCACTAGAAGAACCAGTAACACCAATCACTTTTAACCATTAGATGGAAGACTTATATATACCAATTGGAATGCAAATCATGTGACTAGTTTCATGATGTGGGTATCGACATGGTGAAATTTTATGTTTATCGCTCGCCAAATCTAGCTGTTGAGGCTGTTCTCAATTTATAACACACGTTTAGAGGGAGAAGTCACCACCCGGACATAGCTTCTGTCCATGTGTCAAGTAATTTTTCTGAACTGTGGCCAAATGACAGCTGTGTCCTTTTTTTCTAACGAGTGTCGCAGATTGCTTGGATTGCAAGGATTGAGTTTTTATTCATTTACTTTTTTGGCCACATTGCAAATTAGTTTTTATTAATCTTTCTAACAAATAACCTAGTCACCCACAATTAAAATCCATCACTATTTAAGTGAATGGTTATCTATTCAAAATGAAAATGATTTCCACCATTATAATCAGCTATTTAAGTGGATGGTTATCTCTTCAAAAAAATTCATTGTGAGACACAATCACAGAGCTTTTGAGATTGTTAATTGGTGTTTGGTACTATAGTGTATAATGATTATTAGTTTAGGTTATGAATACATTTGATGTTATTGTTTGGTATTATAGTAATATCTATAAATAACCATTAATAAATAAATTTACAGTTCTTCTACAATGGATTCTATGTTGTGTAATTGATCTATTGATGTTAGTTTTTGTTTTTTCATTTCTCATTACTATTGTAGAGTATGGTAAAACAATTAGGCATATATTTAGATTGTCCTGCTCCATCTATCAGCGTCATTGTAAACTTGTCAGCTGTTTGTAAACTTGTTAGCTATATGGATTTGTGATGTAATTAGTATTTCTAGATATATATATGGGGCATTACCTTTATCATATTGTTGGGGAGGTAAATCCCCTCTGCGGACAGAGGCGATCCCTACTAGCCCAGCAGGGGTCTAGCAACAATCATAAAATGTTACAGCGCAAGTTCCTAGTTACGGATAAAACACCAAAGATGGAGGCATACCTGGAGTCCAATGCTATGATCCGTAGAAGAGAGCGTTCCCGTTCCTCAGCCTCGGCAGATCACAATCCCTCCACGATCTCCGCGGATGGACACCTGCACATGCAAGAAACAACACTAATACAAGCATAAAATCCAGAATGCGCAACTATATATTAGTTAGAAAGGATATAACTCATATTAACATAAGTGAAAACAGAGTGGAACCATAACCATAATCATTCATTAAATAACAATCGAAAGAGACTACAACCAATGTTCTGACGCCGTGATCTCCTTCGGAAGGGTCCCCAGTCGTTCACGTCTCGCAAAGCTCGCCAAGGAAAGGGAAAACCTCTCATGAGTCTCTCGACGATAGTCTCCTTACTTGAGTCGGCCTTTTGGGAAGAAAGAGGGCTCTTACAGCACAAAGGCTCTTGGGAATTTGGAGATTCAAAGCTTAGGCACTTCAAGACTAACTTGCAATGGCAATAAGCAAGCTTTTATAGATGGGGAAGGAGGGAGTTGGGATCCTTATTATTGTGGGATTAGCCCTATCATGAAGGAAGGTTCCATGAAAGGTGGCAAACCACTTCCCTTCCATAGAACTCCCGTAGCCAAACCTCCCAACTCAAGATAGGCAATGGTTTTTGAGTTGTTTGAAACACAACTTTCGCAATATTTATTTAAAAAACACTCCTTAAATTGGCTGGTGCGACTGCTGCTCTGGGACAGAGCGCTAGTTGGCGCGACCTCTTTGTAGGATTTTCCCCATTGGCGTGAGTGGTGAACTGTCTGCCCGCACCAATGCAAAAGGAGATGTTTTCATGGTTTTTTGCAAGGAGATGTCTTTAGGGAAAATGAAGCTCATGCTTAGAGGAATGCAATGATGATGGTTTCAAGGCATGAAATTGCTCACAGGTCACATAATGGGTCCTCCATTATGCGGGACAGGGAATGGTAGGGATGGTGACAAATTATTGTGTAACAGATGCCCCCTAAAGTATGAGGCCTGAGAGAGAGAGAGGGGTGAAATGCTTTACGAGATCATGTTCAAATGAAGCCCTGCCGTCGGAAAACCTACGTAGAAAAATACAACTGATATCTCAAGTACATGATGTATATGCGGCATGGGCGCAGCCATCCAAAACAGAGTACACTATAATCCAGATCCAGGGTATGGGCGCAGCCATCCAGCAAGGATCAAAACAAATAGACTCAGGTATGGTCGCAGCCATCCAATCAGTGAGTCATGTACAAAATGATGATAATCCACAATCGCAGCCTGGATTACAATAGACACAATCCAGGGTCTTGCACTCCATCTCGACCCAAATAAAGTACAAGTTCAAGCATGCAAATATGTGAGCTAAAGTCGAACATGCAAGAACATCGTCTGATTACCAGCCAATGATGAGAGCTGTTAACAGACGCGAGAGGAACCACCAATAATGACAATGGCCCTCAAGGTACTACAGGTACAATCTATGGTGTGTGAATCAATGAGCTGGCGTCGAACACCCGTAGAATCACTCGATCGGAGGCCAATGATGAAAACCCCACGTCGAATGCGACGAACCTGCCATTGAGGCATGCAGGCTCAAAGGTACCATAAAGGAGTCTCTAGATCAACTTCCTGGATAATGAGCTGAACTCGATAGGAAGTGACCTTGATCGAAGGTGGGTCATAATGTTTCCCACATCATCGACACAAGACAGAGGAACATGATTTTTTGTTGTGAATCAGGATCGTATGAGAATTAGAGTAAAGGTTGATATGTGCAGAGGTCAACTTCTCTTGAACATATTGACGGCACGATAGTGGATTTGGCAGTATTTGACATCAAAAGATCAGAGGTCATAGTGACGAGGCAAAGAGCAGATGAGAGGTCAAAAGGGATCACCCAAACCCACGGAGGCAAGTGAAAAACGAGATGAAATGTCCCCAACCCGACACGAATCCAGACAAGCGCCATGTTCAAGAGCGACATACTGCCGACACAACAATGATTATGGTTCCATTTTCCCCACCATGCTTGGCGAGTACCTCTTTATTTTTACACAAGCTTGAAGAGGATACCATATGCTTGTCATATAAATCCGTCCTAGTACATTTAACGAGCCCTAGGAAGGAAAGACTCGAGTAGCGTCATTATGACTAAATCCGATGTCATCAGGGTTTAACGAGTCTAACAAAGGAAGAACTCGGCGTCTTTTCATGTTTAGAGAGTTTGAAAAGACAGAAAAAAGTAAAATCCACAGGTCCCTTTTCGTAAATAGTTCCTCAGATCCGGAAAGGTAGAAAACAATATCCGAGAAAACCTCCTAGTCACGATAGGCTAGGGTATTCCTTTTTCATAAATAATCTATCCCAGCCCGAAAAAGGGGTAAAAGTATACCGGGTAGATGTCGATTCGTGTCCATTTTAACGAGATCGAAATGACAAGGGCCTCGGCGATCTTTTCTTGTTTAGAGAGTCAGAAAAGAGCTGAAAGGTGACTCCTCCTAGAGGAACGAGTGGTATAAAGGGTAGCTACTGGTTCCGGTAATGGTGGAACTGCTCAGAACAAATAAAGGTTGAGAGGCTGGCTAACAAGACCACTCATCGCAGTGGTTTCTCAGGAACGGGTAAAACAACCAAGTGAAGGCATATGATCGGCCAAGAAGATAGTGACGATGGAGTGAGAAAACCAAGGCTCATCTGGCAGAAACAGGCTGATAAAATGACAATCACAAGAGGTAAAGGGGAAAGGTTTCATTTTTACACAAGCTTCAAATCAGGAAACTCTGCTTGAAGTTGGTTTCATTTTTACACAAGCTTGAAACAAAGATAAACTATGCTTGAAACTGGTTTCATTTTTACACAAGCTTGAAACGGAAATAAACTATGCTTGAAAAAGTAAGCATGCCCCGAGCATGGTGACTCAATTCGAGGTACATGCCCCCCAAGCTTCAATCCATATGTAAGGCGGATGGAGTGAAGGTTCAAATTACGAGATCAAGAGAAAGACTCGACTCGGATTTTACGAGATCTGATCAAAGACTCGAATTGAACGGGAACGTGTTTCATTATTTTAATGAGGTTGACACATTAAAAGAACTATCCTCAGGACACCTTGTTTCATGGTTTAAGGAGCTTGGCACAAGACAAGGAACTCTGCTTCGACAACCTTGTTTCATTTTTTAAGGAGCTTGACACAAGACAAGGAACTCTGCTCCGATGACCTTGTTTCATTTTTTAAGGAGCTTGACACAAGCAGAACGAACTATGCTCCGACAACCTTGTTTCATTTTTTTTTTAAGGAGCTTGACACAAGACAAGGAACTCTGCTTTGACAACCTGGTTTCATTTTTTAAAGAGCTTGACACAGGGAGGGAACCATGCTCTGACGACCTTGTTTCATTTTTTAAGGAGCTTGATAGAAGCAAAACGAACTATGCTCCGAAGTCCCTCATCATAATGAAAAAGAAGTCATGCCTTCCAAGAGTTCCACTCCTGATGGAAGGAAAACATCCTGGAAGTCAGGACCCAATGCCCCCAGCACTTGATACACGACGGCATCATCACTGAGCACAGGCACGGGATAGGTGGCCACATAGTTGACCTGGGTGGGGCAGAGACAATGGGTGGATAAAAAACAGGAAGGGATGATGGTGGGCCAGTTTCCACATCAGGACCAAAGAACGAAATTTGATCAATGGTCACGATCCATCCTTCATGTGGAAAACAGACCACACGAAAAAGGGAGGAGACAAGTGCTCCCATGGCATAGGTGTAATCGCGCCCCAAGAGAAGATTGAAATCCAAGGGGCCTAGAACAACCATCATGTCCATATGGACGGTTTTACCTCCCAAAGTAATAGGTAACCTTGGAAGGATCCCTAACGGTTGACTCGCTCTTCTGTTAAATGCCAACAGATTCTGCGTAACAGGTGCAAGCGGCGACGCGCCAAAAGCTTGCAAGGTAGTTGAGGATAGAATACTAACAGAGGCACCTTCGTCTATAATGGTGCTGGGTACGACCAGACCAAGAGCCTGTACTGTGATCTCGAAAGGCACATAAGATGGAAGGCAGAATCCTGTAAATCAACTCCAATCAAAGGAGGCGACCAGACTACTCGGAGGGGATACCGTCGAATCGAGATGGTCTTCCCCTGGTGTTACCATAGAAGAAGTAGCATCCTCCACGACCTCCATCTCGAAGGTGAGAGGAGTATCCTCTAGGACCTCCATCACAGGAGGCGGAGGAGCAACTTCTTGAGATATAGGGACAGGAGAATCTTTCTCCAAGTCCGAGGAATCTAAAGAAACAAGAAGAACCTGAGGGATGTGAGGTCCACTCTCAACGGAAAAGACCTGGTGCATCGTAGATGGGGCCAGTTCAACCGATCCCATGACCAATGGTCAGGGACGGATTCCTGAATGGGAATTTCTAGGGGAGCGGGATTGACCAAGGATGACTCTTGACCAACCGTGGCATCAGCTGGTGGAAGACTCAAAGAAAGATGCTTATAACCAGCCAGGAGGCATGGTGTAGAAACAACTGAGTTGTCCAAGACTCTTTTGGCTTCATCCATATACGGACAAAGGTGAATGGCATGGTGCCCTTCACACAACTTACAGGGATTGGTAATCTTACCCTGCTTCTTAGGAGTCTTACCAGCACCAATTGAAGATGTGCCCCCAACCTGACTCCTGGAAGTCACAGACAACGGCGGGCGACCATTGGACCATGCTTCGAGCACCTTGGGAATGCCAGGGCAGTCTCGAAGAAGATGGTCTCCTATGCACAACATGCAAGGGAACTTGACTTTCCGTGGAGGATTGGAAGTTTTATCAAGAGGAGACTTCTTAGGCATAATAGCCGCAGATCTAGCCTCTCCTTTATCAGACATCTTCTTCTTTTTCTTCTTCTTCTTCTTCTTAGCCACCTGGTTACTCGAATCCAGACTTTCACCCGGCGAAGTAGAAGAGGAAGACGCAGAAACAGGCGATGAAGGGGAGAGTTCCACCTTGGAATCAACATGATGTTGTTTAGGTGGAGGAACTGATTGACCAGTAGCCGAGATATTCGGGACCACAGAGGTTGAAAACAACCAAACAGGCAACCCAACAGTTAACCCAGGAAGGGACAACGTTGCCATGTAAGGAGCACCAACATTTCCAAAAGGAGGAAAATGACCCGGATTCCCATCGGAGGAGATTCCTGGGTTGGAGAACTCCGGAAAAGTTGCCATTAGAAACAATCTTCAGAACAACACCCTAAGGAAACTAACTTTAACCAGGAATATTTCGTGGACAGTTAATTTTAAAACATTGAAACAAAACTCCATCGTTTCATCTTTTAAGAGTCGAGAAACAGGAAAAAGGTGACTCTATCACTTTCAGATTGGAAACAAGCGTGAAAGGACAAGCGCTTGATGACCTTTTCAAATTTAAAGGGTCAGAAAAGATCGAAATGACTGCTCAGGAATGCTAGGCAAAGGGTCTACCAAATAACCGTGAACTGCAATATACACCTTGGTTTCAAAATGAAAGAGAAATCGACCAAGGACTTAACGTACGTGCAGGCAATCTCCCCGAATGCTGTGTTCGGTGTATCACGGGTATAAGGCGGCAGACTCAGCTTCCTACGGATAAAGGATAGCAACCTAGTGGGGTCTCCCTTTATATATGCGACGGTATGGGGAGCTCAAGTCTGTACTAGCGCTGTCTAAAGCCAAAAGGTGAACGACAGCTACTAGGTTTAACGACGCCAGAACACGTCTCTAACCTAGACCTCTAAATGATTCGTTAACGTTTCAATGCTTCCTTAGGTAAATTGAGTAAATTTTATGGTTGATCTTCAATTATGTTTCAGTTTCAAGGCCCTACCGTATGTCATATGACAATCTCCTATATGCAGCTATATGAGAAAAGAAAACTTTTCAATTCGATGAATGCTATCTAGTTAAGGGAAGAGCTTCAAACAATGATGCAACAAACAACAACACTAAAAACGAAACTTTTTCCAAACTAGATGACTTTCACTACCCAAAAGCAATTTCAAACATTCAACGATGTGAATAACGCAATGTAATCTACGCAAAATCCTCTTTTTCGAAAACTATGCAATTGTAATCTATGCACAATTTCCTTTTCCTTTTCAAATGATAAGAATGCACTCAATGCATTTTTCGATGAAATCAGAATCTACTTAATGCATGCTTTTAATAAAAGAGAATGCAATCAAAAGGACTTTTAGTTTTCAATCATTGAACAATGTAATCTAAGTTCAATGATGGATCACAAAAATACTTTTCGATGCAATGTGTTCTAATGCATCTTAACAAAAAGAACACTTTGAGACGAAAACTAAATAAACGCAAAGCTCCTTAATGAAGGATGAATGCAAAAGAGATGTAAATAAACACTAAGAATGCAATCGTTGTTTCAAAACACTTTGTAACAAAATTCCTCAAAAGTTGACAAAACACAAAGAGGACTTCCCAAGAATGAGATCAAAACAAGGCATTCATTCCCTTTTACATCAAGCAATCATGGAAAGAAGACATCCCAAATAATGAGCAATGTAATCTATGCTTATACAAGGAAAAGACCGGAAGGGAAAGACACACTGGTGAAGGATTTAGGGAAAAAATCTCAATTTTCATATACCCTGAAATTGGCACGACTTGTCCATTGACAACTAGTGCCAATTGGCAACAATTGGTGCGACTTGCACATTGACAACTAGCACCAATGGCCAATTGGCGCGGGTTGCTAGCTGACAACAAGTGCCAACGCCTGAAAATGAAAAAACAAATAATTTCTCCCAACCAAGACTAGACGCACCACTTCAAGAAGAATCCAAAACAAACCCAGAAGCAAAGTACTAACCAAAAGAAGCTTCCGAACAAGGGTAACCCTACCACCTACAGGAAATGGCGCGACTGTCTGGCTGTAATTCGTGCCAGATAGGGGATGGCGCGAGTGATGAACTGGAAAACTGCACCAACTGGCGCGACTTCCAGGGCTAAACTCGCGCCAATCAAGCCAACTATGAAAAGGTGAAAATTTGGAAAAGAAGAGGTTAGATCTGATCCTATGGGGCTTAACCAAAAGCCAAAACACAAAAGAACCCAGCCCAGAAGGCCAACCAAGCAAGGAAAACCACAAAACAATCAAATCGAGGAAATCAAAACGAGACAATGAAAACGAGACAGTGAAAACTAGACGTTCCCCAGCGGAGTCGCCAAATTGTTGAGGAGGTAAATCCCCTCTGTGGACAGAGGTGATCCCTACTAGCCCAGCAGGGGTCTAGCAACAATCATAAAATGTTACATCGCAAGTTCCTAGTTATGGATAAAAGACCAAAGATGGAGGCCTACCTGGAGTCCAATGCTATGATCCGTAGAAGAGAGCATTCCCGTTCCTTAGCCTCGGCAGATCACAATCCCTCCACGATCTCCGCGGATGGACACCTGCACATGCAAGAAACAACACAAATACAAGCATAAAATCCATAATGCGCAACTATATATCAGTCAGAAAGGATATAACTCATATTAACATAAGTGAAAATAGAGTGGAACCATAACCATAATCATTCATTAAATAACAATCGAAAGAGATTACAACCAATGTTCTGACGCTGTGATCTCCTTCGGAAGGGTCCGCAGTCGTTCACGTCTCGCAAAGCTCACCAGGGAAAGGGCAAACCTCTTGTGAGTCTCTCGACAATAGTCTCCTTAGTTGAGTTGGCCTTTTGGGAAGAAAGAGGGCTCTTACAACACAAAGGCTCTTGGGAATTTGGAGATTCAAAGCTTAGGCACTTCAAGACTAACTTGCAATGGCAATAAGCAAGCTTTTATAGATGGGGAAGGAGGGAGTTGGGATCCCTATTACTGTGGGATTGGCACTATCATGAAGGAAGGTTCCATGAAAGGTGGAAAACCACTTCCCTTCCATAGAACTCCCGTAGCCAAACCTCCCAACTCAAGATAGGCAATGGTTTCTAAGTTGGTTGAAACACAACTTCCGCAATATTTATTTAAAAAACACTCCTTAAATTGGCTGGCGTGACTGCTGCTCTGGGACAGAGCACCAGTTGGCACGGCCTCTTTGTAGGATTTTCCCCATTGGTGCGAGTGGTGAACTGTCTGCCCGTGCCAATGCAAAAGGAGATGTTTTCATGGTTTTTTGCAAGGAGATGTCTTTAGGGCAAATGAAGCTCATGCTTAGAGGAATGCAATGATGATGGGTTCAAGGCATGAAATTGCTCACAGGTCACATAATGGGTCCTCCATTGTGCGGGACGGGGAATGGTAGGGACGGTGACAAATTACTGTGTAACACATATTTAATATCTTGATTTAGTAGTTGTATTAACAACAAGGTTTCTCTTGTTGGAAAATCTGTTTGTCAGGAGGTGCTCATAGAGGTCAAGATTTAACTTGATGGATTTTCCTACCTTTACTAAAATTGAACAAAATCACTACAGATATCTTTTTGTCAGGAGGTGCTCATAGAGGTCAAGATTTAACTTGATGGATATTCCTACCTTTACTAAAACTGACCAAAATCTATTTAAGAATCTTACAGTGTTTCCTTTGCAATATATGTTGATGGTGCAATTTCTAGTTATAATATTTTACACAAATCAATGATCGAAGTGCACATCAAGATTGTTCTTAGATATTGTGCATAGTTTTTGGAGTATATTGATCACTTATTGAATAGTGAAATTTTGACATATCTAAAATTCTTACAGAGCTTTAATTTTTATTTTGTTCTTTGATTGGAATTTGATTAATTTCGTTATTCGATTATAATATTAATGAAAGTTATATATATATATATATGTTTGTTTCTGTTATAATATATCTCAAATTATTAAGATTAAAAAAAATTACTAAAAAAATTATGTTATATATAAAGATGTATTTTAATTTTAATATAAGATGTATTTTATTTTTAAATATATTAATTATTTCTTTTTAATATATTAATATAATTATAGATATTTAATTATTTAATAATTATTGTTTTCTTGAAAAATTGAAACACTTTATAATATATTTAGTATGGTTAAGAATTTTAAAAAATCATAAAAAATAAATTAATTATATATTTTTTTAGTAAACACTTATAGGGATATAAATCTCACAATTTAATAATACTTCAGAAAAGGCTAATCGCCAATTGATATGTTACCTTAAAATACCATGGTTTATCAATACCAAATACCCAAAATATGATGCTTGTTCATATCATACTTTTTTAATTAATCAATTTAATTTAAAAAATAGAAAGAGGAAAACTATTTTTGAGATAAATATTAACTTTTAATTTGTTATCTCTATTAACACCATAGTAGTATGTGGTCACTACTAAATGTATTATTAGATTGAATGTAACCACCGTTTTTTTTGTTTAATTAATTAAGACTGATGTTTATTTCAATTAGAATATTGGAACAAAATTAAAATTTACATTGATAAAGATTTACTGTGAATTAGTTTCATGAGTAACAATGATGGTAAAAACAAAAGTAAAAGTAAATCAAGATCTGGTGTTAGTTGGAAAAACAGTTCCCACAGTTACCCACAGAACTCTGGAATAAATAGAAAATCCAGAGGAGAGTTTGGGTTTGGATCTGTGGAGGAAGAAAGAGAAACTCTGTTAATCTGAAAGAGGTATTTCAGAACAGAGGGTGCACTGGGTTGGAGATTGGACCGGTTCGTCCCGTGATCTCCCTAGAACTTCCTGTTTTTTCCCTGGAATGGAAGGACCGGATTGTCCTAGGTTTCTGTCCAGTACTCTGAGTATTACAAAGACCTAGACTTGATGCACGGGGGGAGCTGCGTGACTGCTCGTCAACTCATGGAAGGGAGGCACATTATTACCATCAGTTGATTCCGGTTCCAGATGAGTAAAGAATAAGAAGAAGTAAAATGTTTGTTGGTTTTCTTTTGATTTTGTTTCGGAAGTATGCTGTGGATAGAAAACTTAATTTTGCTACCATGAAAGGATGAATCTTGTTTTCTGTTACCATTACAGTAGTGTTCATGGATAAAAGTATTATATACCATAAAGACAGTCTACAGTGAAGATTTTACAGTAGACAGAAAGATAAATAGTCTACTTATTATTCTTTTTTGTTTCATTTACCCTATTATAAGAGGTACAGAGGTAGGTTAATCCTGTGAACGAGGTGTTTAATAACAGAACCGGAAATTTAGATGCCAGCCATATCTGCTTCTCTAGTTAAGACTGTCCTGTAGAGTATAAATAGTGGAAACAAATGAACCGTTAACCCTTCAAGCCAGAATTCTGGCTAAAGGGTTGGTCGTCCTCCGCCTTGAAGATACACGGACATGAATGGCGGTCCGGACGCCGGTACCATTAAGAAAAGATTTAAACAGAATAAGGAAAATACCAAGAACAGTAAGAAATGCAGAACATTCTGGTAGCAACAACACATAAATTTTAACTCTACACTAGATAATAAACTCTTAACAGCAGATACAGGAAAACTTCTAAAATCGAAGCGGTGAACGAAATTACTGTGAAAACATAAAAACCCATGACTGGGTGTAAAGTAACTATAGATACCATTGAAAAGATTGTTGACACAGTAAATAGCCTCATGGCGTCATACCCAGTATTCAAAAAGACAATAACGAAACTAATATGAGAATGTCGCGGTACCACTGCTACTGGTACAACCATAACAAGAAGCAAACATACAGTGGGTGCGAGAAGTTTTATTTCAAAGAGAGAAATAGTGCGGCATATAGCCGTATGATATATATGTTCTAATTCACATAGAGAAACAGTTCGGCATATAGCCGTATGATATATATGTTCTAATTCAAATAGAGAAATAGTTCGGCATATAGCCGTATGACATATTCACAGTTAAAACAAAGCAAAACCCCGCTTAGGAGTAGTTAACAATATACAACTGTCGTCTCAAGGCCGCAAATGATATCAAGAAAAATGGAACAAGAATTCTATCCTGCACGGCATAACTGAAATATATTAGGCTAAACCGGAGCTGAACCTAGGCAGGATGAACATCTAAAATTTTTGCCAAGGGCAGACCAAGGGAACAGTTCCTTCGAGAACGGAGTACCTGTGAAATGCATGCAGGGATTAACCCTTTCTCCACGAGCGAACATGGAAACGACAGGAAATCCGAGCTAGAGTAGGAGGTATGGTAAATACCTGTCATAAGAGAGAGAGGCCTTAGTCATGCGAAAGGATATTCTGCTAAAAGAAACAAAAGAATTAAATATCAATGCTGAGGAACAGAGGCACCTCGGAACGGAGGCAAGTTTGGCTATCTAAAGAGGGATTACCTGTTGTCTTCCGAACCTGCGAGTGCTCGTTCAAACACCGGACCTCCGCTGTCCAAAACCCCAAAACGCAAAGAAGATTAGCACTTGAAAAAAAATGCACGAGTTCTTCGGCCAGAAAAGAGTCATAAGCTAGAGGGTTAAAATAATAATCAGTCTCCTCCATTAGAATTCACACAAATCTCAAACCTGTTCCACGAAAAACCACAGAAGGAACTATGAATGTCAGGAAATGATACCTGCGTCGAGAGGTAAAACTCTCTGGTCGCTGCGTTATCACCATCGTCCCGGAAAGTCTAGAAAACCAGTGATGAAAACCTTGGCAGAGCCATCGCCTCCATAGCTCTCAGCGCGAAGAGAACAATGATGCCGGAACGGTTAGGGCGCCGAGGTTCATTGCTAACCCTAGGCCTCAGGACCGTGCGATCTTATCAAATCGACGGAGAAGGGCATGCCATGTGTCGGGCAGATAGACCCACAAACGTCGAATTCCATTTTCCAAAGTTGCAAGTTGACAATTAAAAATGCAGAATTGGATAAACAATTACTCCAGCACTTATTAGCTCTGTGATATAACAATATTGCATGCCATGATGGAAAACGAAAATCCAATATCAACCTATGTTATAAAATCCATAGTATATCAAATCTGATTATGTAGTACCGAAACTCATTAATCCAAGAACGATGCCAGCAATGCACACATGTAAGACCGTATCAAATAACATATATATATTTAAATGTTACAACTCTGGAGCCCTATTGGGCCAACTAACGTTAAAAATTGTATGTTACTCATGCACAGTCAGATAATTATTGGAAGGACAGATGAGACGGACACCTTCACAATCACAATCGCTACAGCGAAATAACAGAGAAATGAAGCCTCCACCAGAAGGAAACCCTGAAATGTGGGTTCATCTGGGAATAGAGCAGCATCAAAGATCTAACAGATTGATGGAAGAGCAACAACATCAGACTCGCATTTTACTACACACAGTACAACAGTTGCAGGAAGAGATGGAGAGGGTACGGAAGGAAAATGCTAGGATGATGCAGGAGCAAGAGAGGATCTTAAAAAGCCTCTCCGACAAACAGAATCAAAGAAATGAGAATCCCAGTGCTGGCAGGGAATTCTAGGAAAGGGACGATCAGCAAACAGGTGAACAAGATATGAACCAAAGAGAAAGAAGCATGTTGCAGCGAAGTAATCCTCACAGAAATTTTAACGAGGCTGAATCTGAAAATGAAAACGAACGGAAAGCCAGTAAAAGGCAGAAGGTGGAATTACACGGAGAATTCAGAAAGATAAAGCCACCTACGTTTGATGGAGAAAAAGAGGAGGTGGCGGAAGCCTGGCTGATTAACATGAACAAATATTTCCAGGTGTATGATTACGACAGTGGTCTTAAAGCAAGGCTGGCCATTTATCAGTTAAAAGACAAAGCCACCTTATGGTGGGGAGAAGTGAAGAATGTGCGGGGATTAGAGGATCAAGATGTGACATGGGAAAAGTTCCAACAATACTTTAAGGATAAGTACCTAACTGAGCGTTTTTATGATGAAAAAGCCCGAGAATTTCATGATTTAAGGCTAGGACAGCTGACCATGGACGAGTTCATCACCAAGTTTACTGCATTATTGCGCTACGTACCGTACTTAAGAGAGGAGAAAGCCAAATTTCAAAGATTTCTGAGCAGTTTACCTGTCCATATGAAGGAGCGTATCGAATTTGAAAATCCCAAGACAGTGGATGACGCTATCAGGAAAGCAAGGTTGTGCTATCAGCAAGCGAAAAACAAGATAGATCCCGGAAAAGGATGGCAAACAAGGAAGGATAATAGAAACAATGCTGGTTCCAAAAGGGGGAAAACCAGTAATTTCCGAAATACCGCCAGAAATTCAATCAATAAACAATTCGGTAGGAATCATCAGCGGGTTACATGGCCTGGGGAAGAAAAAACAGTGGAAGCTTCAAGTAAACCTGAGCAACCACAAAATCAGAGGCCACCTCTGCAGTGTTGGGGCTGCGGGGCAGCGCACTACTATCGGGATTGCCCACAGCGGGGTAAAACTGAGGCAGTAAATAACTTGCAAGAAGCCTCTACTGTGGGAGATGTTGCTCGGAGTATACCCAGAATCAATGCTGCATTGGAGGACCGGTAAGCGGATTTTCAGCCTACCATGATAGAACTAGAAGGTAAGTTGCTATCCCAAACTGTTTCTGTTTTAGTAGACCCGGGGGCAAGTCTAAGTTATATAAGTCCTAAAATAGTGGAAGTCTGTAAACTGCCAAGTCAAAAGTTCAAAAAGACCTGGTTGGTCCAGTTAGCCACAGGAGCTAAAAGAAGGGTTAGTGCCAAAATACCAGAATGTGCACTGCAAATTGGCGGACAGCAGCTGGTAGTAGATTTAAATATTCTGCCTTTGGGGTCCTATGATATATTATTGGGTATGGATTGGTTGGAGAAGCATTGGACTCTTATAGACTATAAGGAAAATATAGTTTACTACAGAGATCATAATGGTATTCGTCAAGAGATTCAAGGCATAAATAAGCCTGTAAATTTGCACCCAATTACAGCTTCCCAGATGGGGAAATGTATAAGGAAGGGATGCCAACTGTATGCTATAAAAGTTGGATTATCTGAGTCTAAAAATAAAGCTGTTGCGTTAGAAAATATACCGGTAGTTCAGGAATTTAAGGATATATTTCCTAAAGAAATACCAGGTTTACCACCAAAAAGAGAGGTTAATTTTACAATAGAACTGCTGCCAGGAGCCTCGCCAGTTTCACGGACTCCTTACCGTATCAGTGTACCAGAACTGACTAAACTTAAGATGCAGCTTCAGGAATTGCTGGATAAGGGGTATATTCGACCCAGTGTGTCACCCTGGGGAGCACCCGTATTGTTTGTTAAAAAGAAGGATGGAACCATGCGCATGTGCATGGATTACCGACAGTTAAATAAGTTCACTGTTAAGAACAGGTATCCTCTACCTCGTATTGATGACCTGTTTGATCAGGTGAGAGGGGCCACGGTGTTCTCAAAGATCGATTTGCGATCTGGTTATCACCAGATCTGGATTAAAGATGAAGATATCTACAAAACTGCCTTCTGAACAAGGTATGGCCACTACGAATTCATGGTATTACCTTTTGGGTTAACTAATGCACCAGCCACCTTTATGAGGCTGATGCATAGTGTATTCCATCCTTATTTGGACAACTTTGTGTTAATTTTCATTGATGATATACTGATTTATTCTAAAGATGCGGAAGAACACAAAGCACACTTGCGAATGGTGCTAGAAATGCTTAGGAAGCACCAACTGTATGCGAAATTCAGTAAATGTGACTTCTTTAAAGAAAAGATACAGTATCTTGGACACGTAATATTTGAAAAAGGCATAGCTGTAGACCCAGAGAAAATCAAGACTATTATGGAGTGGAAGGTGCGACAGAATGTGGCAGATATACAATCTTTTATGGGTCTCGCTGGCTATTACCGACGATTTATTAAAGGATTCTCAAAGATAGCTTTTCCTATTACCTCCTTGCAAAGGAAAGGGAAAATCTTTAAATGGACCAAAGAATGCCAGGATAGTTTTGAAAGATTGAAGCAGTTGCTGACAACAACACCTGTGTTAAGTGTGGCAGATCCGAGTAAAGAATTCGAGGTTTGTACAGATGCATGCAAGGAAGGTGTTGGGGTTGTTTTATCACAAGAAGGAAAGGTAGTTGCGTACGAATCCCGCAAGTTAAAATATCATGAGTAGCGGTATTCAGCTTATGATTTAGAGCTGACCGCAGTTGTGCACGCACTCAGGGTGTGGAGACATTATTTACTTGGGAAGAAATTCGTATTAAGGACGAATCATAGCAGCCTAACCAGCTATTTTAAACAAACTGATTTAAACTCCCGACAAGCAAGGTGGAATGCTTTTCTGAGTGAGTTTGAAATTGATCTGTAGCACGTGAAGGGAAAGGAGAACAAAGTTGCGGATGCATTGAGCAGAAAGGTGCATAGTATTTATGAATTATACATTAACTAGGTGGAAACCAGATTTCTAGATCAAATCAGAAAAGAAGCAGACAAGGATCCAGAGTATAAATATTTGTGGCAGCAAACCCAAGAATCTGAAGGACAAGGGGGATATGAGATCAACCGGGACGGGTTGCTGGTTTTTAAGAAGAAAATAGTCATTCCAAATAGAGTGGAATTAAAAACTATGATACTGGACGAATATCATAGAAGCAATTATGCTGGTCATCCGGGATATCAAAAGATGCTGACAGCCATAAGAAAGGATTACTGTTGGCCAGGCATGAGGAAGGAAATAGTAAGCTATTTAACCAAATGTTTAGAATTCCAGCAAGTAAAAGTGGAGCATCGGCATCCAGCTGGATTAATGCAACCTATACCCATTCCTGAGTGGAAATGGGAGGTGATTTCATTGGACTTTATCACCAGGTTACCAAAGTCAAAGCGAGGAAATGATTTCATAATGGTAGTTGTGGATAGACTAAGTAAGTCAGCACATTTCATACCTATCCAGTCCACCTATAAGATAGTACAAATAGCAGACTTATTTATGCGTGAAATCTTCAGACTTCATGGCATACCTAAGACCGTCATCTCGGACAGAGATGTAAAATTCACATCAGCTTTTTGGAAGACACTGTTTACAGGGTTAGGAACTCAAGTACATTTTAGTACTGCATACCATCCACAAACAGACGGCTAGACTGAGCTGGTAAATCAGGTACTGGAAGACATGCTAAGGATGTATGTCATGCAACAACCAGTTAAATGGGAAGAGTATCTACACTTGATAGAGTTCGCCTACAACAACGGTTACCAAGAATCATTAAAGATGAGTCCGTTCGAAGCACTGTATGGTCGGCAGTGCAGGACTCCCATCAACTGGAGCAGCCCAGAGAATAAACTCATGCTAGGACCAAACATGCTGGCAGAGATGGAAGCTGAGGTGAGGAAAATTCGACAGAATTTGAAGGTAGCACAGGACAGGCAGAAAGTGTATGCGGATAAGAAAAGGTCTTATCGTGAATATGCAGTTGGAGATCATGTTTATGTCAGAATTAAACCAAAGAAAAGCACATTAAGATGGGTGTCTTGTGCAAAATTAGCACCCCGATTCTGTGGCCCTTTCCAAATTCTAGAGAGAGTGGGGCCGGTGGCGTATCGTTTAGCTCTTCCTAGCCATATTCGGGTGCATAATGTTTTCCATGTATCGTTACTGAAACGATATGTCCATGATAGAAGGCATATTATTCATTGGCAGAACATACAGGTAGTGAAAATTATGATCACTAAATAGTAAAGTGATATTATAAACTTAATTAATTAACATAAGTTTATTATGTGCAGGTAGAATCAGACGGGGAATTTCTGGTCGAGCCACACAGTATAATCGACCAGAGGGAAATCATGCTCCGGAAACGAGCCATCGCCCAGGTTAAAGTGCAATGGAAGCACTTTGGACCTGAGGAAGCTACCTAGGAAGACGAAAGTTTTGTTCGAGAAGCTTATCCTGAGCTTTTTTCCGAACTGGAATAATAACACCGAGGACGGTGTTCTCGTCCAGAGGGGGAAAACTGTAACCACCGTTTTAGTGGAACGAATGGTTAGACTTTTTTTTTAATTAATTAAGACTGATGTTTATTTCAATTAGAATACTGGAACAAAATTAAAATTTACATTGATAAAGATTTACTGTGAATTAGTTTCATGAGTAACAATGATGGTATAAACAAAAGTAAAAGTAAATCAAGATCTGGTGTTAGTTGGAAAAACAGTTCCCACAGTTACCCACAGAACTCTGGAATAAATAGAAAATCCAGAGGAGAGTTTGGGTTTGGATCTGTGGAGGATGGAAGAGAATCTTTATTAATCTGAAAGAGGTATTTCAGAACAGAGGGTGCACTGGGTTGGAGATTGGACTAGTTCGTCCCGTGATCTCCCCAGAACTTCCTATTTTTTCCCTGGAATGGAAGGATCGGATTGTCATAGGTTTCTGTCCAGTACTCTGAGTATTACAGAGACCCAGACTTGATGCACGGGGGGAGCTGCGTGACTGCTCGTCAGCTCATGGAAGGGAGGCACATTATTACCATCAGTTGATTCCGGTTCCAGATGAGTAAAGAATAAGAAGAAGTAAAATGTTTGTTGGTTTTCTTTTGATTTTGTTTCGGAAGTATGCTGTGGATAGAAAACTTAATTTTGCTACCATGAAAGGATGAATCTTGTTTTCTGTTACCATTACAGTAGTGTTCATGGATAAAAGTATTATATACCATAAAGACAGTCTACAGTGAAGATTTTACAGTAGACATAAAGATAAATAGTCTACTTATTATTCTTTTTTGTTTCATTTACCCTATTATAATAGGTACAGAGGTAGGTTAATCCTATGAACGAGGTGTTTAATAACAGAACCTGAAATTTAGATGCCAACCATATCTGCTTCTCTAGTTAAGACTGTCCTGTACGGTATAAATAGTGGAAACAAATGAACCGTTAACCCTTCAAGCCAGAATTCTGGCTAAAGGGTTGGTCATCCTCCACCTTGAAGATACACGGACATGAATGGCAGTCTGGATGTCGGTACCATTAAGAAAAGATTTAAACAGAATAAGGAAAATACCAAGAACAGTAAGAAATGCAGAACATTCTGGTAGCAGCAACATAGAAATTTTAACTCTACAGTAGATAATAAACTCTTAACAGCAGATACAGGAAAACTTCTAAAATCGAAGCGGTGAACGAAATTCTTGTGAAAACATAAAAACCCATGACTGGGTGTAAAGTAACTATAGATACCATTGAAAAGATTGTTGACACAGTAAATAGCCTCACGACGTCATACCCAGTATTCAAAAAGACAATAACGAAACTTATATGAGAATGTCGCGGTACCACTGCTACTGGTACAACCATAACAAGAAGCAAACATACAGTGGGTGCGAGAAGTTTTATTTCAAAGAGAGAAACAGTGCGGCATATAGCCGTATGATATATATGTTCTAATTCACATAAAGAAACAGTTCGGCATATAGCCGTATGATATATGTGTTCTAATTCAAATAGAGAAACAGTTCGACATATAGCCGTATGACATATTCATAGTTAAAACAAAGCAAAACCCCGCTTAGGAGTAGTTAACAATATACAACTGTCGGCTCAAGGCCGCAAATGATATCAAGAAAACTGGAACAAGAATTCTATCCTGCACGGCATAACTGAAATATATTAGGCTAAACCGGAGCTAAACCTAGACAGGATGAACATCTAAACTTTTCGCCAAGGGCAGACCAAGGGAACAGTTCCTTCGAGAACGGAATACCTGTGAAATGCATGCAGGGGTTAACCCTTTCTCCGCGAGCGAACATGGAAACGACAGGAAATCTGAGCTGGAGTAGGAGGTATGGTAAATACCTGTCATAAGAGAGAGAGGCCTTAGTCATGCGGAAGGATATTCTGCTAAAAGAAACAAAAGAATTAAATATTAATGCTGAGGAACAGAGGCACCCCAAAATGGAGGCAAGTTTGGCTATCTAAAGAGGGATTACCTGTTGTCTTCCGAACCTGCGAGTGCTCGTTCAAACACCGGACCTCCGCTGTCCAAAACCCCAAAACGCAAAGAAGATTAGCACTTGAAAAAAAATGCACGAGTTCTTCGGCCAGAAAGGAGTCATAAGCTACAGGGTTAAAATAATAATCAGTCTCCTCCATTAGAATTCACACAAATCTCAAACCTGTTCCACGAAAAACTGCAGAAGGAACTATGAATGTCAGGAAATGATACCTGCGTCGAGAGGTAAAACTCTTTGGTCGCTGCATTATCACCATCGTCCTGGAAAGTCTAGAAAACCAGTGATGAAAACCTTGGTAGAGCCACTGCCTCCAGAGCTCTCAGCGCGAAGAGAACAATGATGCTGGAACGGTTAGGGC
The DNA here is from genome assembly GCA_034641835.2 of Pinus albicaulis. Classification (NCBI taxonomy): domain Eukaryota; kingdom Viridiplantae; phylum Streptophyta; class Pinopsida; order Pinales; family Pinaceae; genus Pinus; species Pinus albicaulis. Next base: position 616,705,333 of record CM076569.1, read on the forward strand.
GCCGAGGGTCATTGCTAACCCTAGGCCTCAGGACCGTGTGATCTTATCAAATCGACGGAGAAGGGCATGCCATGTGTCGGGCAGATAGACCCACAAACGTCGAATTCCATTTTCCAAAGTTGGAAGTTGACAATTATAAATGCAGAATTGGATAAACAATTACTCCAGCACTTATTAGCTCTGTGATATAACAATATTACGTGCCATGATGGAAAACGAAAATCCAATATCAACCTATGTTATAAAATCCATAGTACAACAAATCTCATTATGTAGTACCAAAACTCATTAATCCAAGAACGATGCCAGCAATGCACACATGTAAGACCGTATCAAATAACATATATATATTTAAATGTTGACTGAATTTCGGTAAAGATAAATTTTTTTTACAATGGTAAGTTTTATGGTAAGTTGAGTGTTACATTGAATGATAGGAATTTAATGCTCATGGAATATTCTAGAGTATTTATATTATTTTATACAAATCAAAGGTTGAGGTTTATCTCTAAAGTAGTTATGCTTTTTAATATTAATTAAAAAAATATCATATGAACAAGTGTCATATGAATTGAGTTATGGTTTTTTTGGGTGTGTGGTATGGATAAGTCATGGTATTGACACATGGTATTGTAACAAACTCTAATTTATAAATTACAAATATTCATGGCAAAATGAGACTAAATCTTTCTTATTAAAAATCATGTTACATATATTTTTAAATATAAATATGTTTTATATCTCTATATATAAAATGTATAATGAAATAAACGTTATAAAGTTACACCTACCTAATTTACACCTACCTATCAAGATTTACCAACCGTTTAATTTTGCAGGTCCATTCTAGATATACACAACTATCTATATAATTGGATGTTGATTAAATTAAGCGAAATCCCTGATAAAGTAAGTATGAAGTAAGTATTTGATGTTGTAACATCCCTTAACCTTTAAAAACAACAAACTCTCTTTTATGTCAATTATCATTGGCAAGAAACATATATGTTCATTTCAACTTGAAGTTAGCATGGTATCTTCTTTTGAAATATATATATATATATATATATATATATATATATTATTGGTAATCGGTTAGAAGTACCATATTATTAGTCTTTTTTTTACTATTGTGATTGGTAAATCATTCATTGAAATTTAATTAGTTTTTCGTTGTCTCAAATGTTTTTCATTGAATTCTTGTTTAACCAAAATCTTACAATAATCTAAAATTTTTGCTTGAAGGAAGAAAATGGACTTCTTATTATCTTCTTATCTTATCCATGTGGAAAAATGTAGTGACAAAATATATTTATCCAAGTTTAGTTTTTTTTTTCTATTTTCCTGGTCGCCAGGATTTTACAATAACTATTTTCATATATGAAATTTTTAGCAAAACTTTTTCACGGAAGAAAATGGAGTTGTTATGATCTGCTTATCTTATCGACCTGGAAAAATGTAGTGAAAAAATATATTTATCCAAGTTTAGTTTTTTTTTTCTATTTTCCCTGGGTATTTTCAATTTTCCTCGTCGCAGGCCACGCAAGGGCGTGATCAATACTTTGACAGAAATCCGAAAAAGGTTATTAAAATCCTTCATGAAATTGGTTACTAGTATAGAGTATGGTTACCTATATCCCCTATTTAACCATCGATATAAGTAATAGAGCTAATACACTAAGCTATCTCAGTTATCTCAGTCTAATTGAATATGTGTTATTACCATTGATTCAGACAAGAGATTAAACAAGGAGATTTAGTATCACAGCTTTCATGGAAACAGTTCATGCATATGTTTGCAAGTGCTTTTCTATAGTGTCCCACACACTCTTATTTATGTTGCCGCTGAGACAACGGGGAAAATGCCACATGTGGGAAAATGTCACATGTTGGGCACTTGTCAGAAAGTGTTGCAGGTGGTGTATCAACAATAATGTGGCAAGTGCCTCGTGGTAAGGCAACTTAAGTAATAATGTGGCAGGTGGTAAGGAAGTTTCTCTCTCTGTGGTACAGGAGAAAGAATTCTAAAATCCATTCAGCGATTCCGAAGGGGAAGGTCTAATCCAACGAATCCAAAATCCATCCAACGATTCTTAAACGGGAGGGTCTCATCGAGCCAATCTGAAATCCATCCAGCGATTATGAAAGGGGAAAGTCTCATCCAGTGAATATGAAATCCATATAACGATTTTGAAAGGGAAGGTATGTCTGTGGGCTCAAATCATATGCGTTAAGAAAAACAAAACCACAATCTTAACCTGCAACCTGCAAAAAAAACCTATGAAATTATGAAGTTGCTTACCTAATTAATTTTTTTTTCAATAATCAGAGTACATAGCAGGAAAACCAATTCGTTCTTGCTTATCACATGCGAAGGCTTTCTCTTGTCATCTTCTGTTGTACAAACCCTCCCTGCACAGTCCTTAAAGATAGGGCTTATAGCCCTCCTTCCTACCTGCACGATCGAATAGATAGGGCTTATAATCTTCAGATATCTTTCAATTTCTTCTTGACATTTTATGATTTGATTTAGTATAGTCCATCCCACACCAAGAAAATAGAGATTGCTTCAACTGACGACAATTCCTCTTTTGCTGGATATCTATATGCTATTTCTTTCTTTCTTTCTTTTTTTTTTTTTTTTTTCCTGAAATGAGCTATGGCCCTAGAGATTGAACTGCATATGTGGTAAATAGTTTGTATGGTAAGTATTAATAAAGGTACGACTGAGGTAGTATGAAACTTCTCACCCATACTAATACATGTTGATGTTGGGATAAAGAAGGGTTTATAGCGATATCTGCTAAGCACTGGGAAAACTTGGCATTCTCTTTCTTTAGGCGTACTCAACATACATATATGTAGGTAAATTGCAGTAGGTGAAAGATATAGGAATGGAAAGAGATCGAGCATGACCGTTGGACCAGGAATAGCATCTTTGGATTTTCATATATTCTCACCCGGTAGTCGCAAAAAGGAGAGGTTGGCTGTGATTACTATTAGTTTCATGGCGCCAAGTCACGTAAGGCGTGTGACGTTCGCAAGCTTGCCCAAATTCTGGGATTGCGGTAATTCCATCATGATGGCGATAGACAAATCCACACTATGGTATATATCACTTTCATAAAAGAGATATACACACGCTATTACAGTACAATCCGAATAGATACACACGCTTATAGCCCTTGTTCCTGCCTCTACAATCTGAATACATAGGGCTTATTGCTTCGTATAATAACTTATAGGGATAAATATATTAATTCTTTATATTATTTGTTTAATCTTATATTAACTCTTTTTTATATAAATAATAATAAATTAGTTCATGAGAGAAATTTGATTAGAAATTTCTTTTAATGTATAATATAAATTATGAGATTCAAATGCAATTTAACTATTTACTCAAAAACAATATAATTTATTTAGTTTTAATGATTTTTAAATTTTTTTAAGAATGAGAAATATATTATAGAATAAGTATTTAGATATTTTCAATATTTATCAAATCATTAAATTTATATAATTATACTAATATATTAAAAAATAATACTTGATAAATTTAAATTATATATACAACAAAATTAGTAAATTTTTTATTGATTTTTTTAATCAGAAATATATTATAAAATAAATATGTTAACGTTTATTATAGATTATACTTATCAATTTATAACATTTATTTGTATAGTTATACTATATATATTTCATTAATATTTTAAATAAAATAAAAAGATTAATGAAAAGCCAATCAAAAAACAAAATATAAATTACAACTCTGGAATAATTTTAAACATGTCAAAATTCCACCGTTCAGTAAGTCATCTCTATATTCAAAATGTTTTGCACAATATCCAAGATAATTCATGTTGTTATCAAAATATTCAAAAGGTTCTGCACAAATATGAAGTTTCATGCGGCTACTAATCATGGCTTTCTTCTGTCGCGCACAGAAAGGAAGCATACATCCCCACAACATTAACTATTTCCTTTTCTCCAGTTTGCTCACTGATCGGCTCAATACGCTTTGGCTCAATGCCCTTTTCTGCGAGGCCACCTCTTCCGAATTTCCGTCCAAAAGCAGCATACTCTTCTTGCAGATTATCGCTCATGTGGCACCTGGCACTTAGAACCCTCCTCCTCAAATACCGGCTTGCAGCCACGGTGGGTACATTCCACTAATACTCCTCTTGTTACGAACTTCCGAAAAAATCTCATCACAGGGAGCTGATCATCAGGAGATTGATGCAGTTCCTCACTTTCCCGTGAAACAACGTTCTTCTTCCCAGAGCATCCTGATATCTCTGCCGAATTCATCACCATTAGCGGTTCCAGGTGACAAAATGGATGAAGGTGAGTACTCCCCTTATTAATGTTACACGACCTTAATTTCAAATTCTTGTTGGAATGTAATTTCCATGGGCGCAGATGAAGCTGCAGGCGGCAACATGGATGATCAGCTCGGCAAACAGGTTGATGGCGGAGAAGAATTAACGCGGCAGCAAGTTGGAGGAGATCAACCGAGTGCGGGGGGTCGAATAGCACGGTGGTTAACAAAACGCCACCCCCCGCAGTTGACCAGCCGTGGGGCCTTTGACCGCAATCGTGTGGCTGAGATTTAGTGCGGGGGGTCACATATTTGAGGGGTACGGACAGAACCATACCCCCCGCAACCACCAAGGCTGTGGTGGCTCCGCCGCATGTGCACAGCGCGCCGCCAGTCCGCCACCAAACCACCACCGCCGCGGGAAATTCAAATTCTGCCAGCAAATCAAATTTGCCATAAATTTTTTATGGGGTGCTGACATAAATTTATGACACCATAAATATTTTTATAAGCGGTGATAATTTCTGGCAATTTTGTCAACAAATTGCATTAATTATTTTTAGATATTTTGGTTATAAATATAGAACAGAAATATAATTTCTGTTGTTGCTGAGATATAGAACAGAGACGTTCTATTTTTTATTGTAACGCACAACAGTGCTTTGAAAGACAGTGAGAGATATAAAAAAAATACACAGAGCAGATTGTATTTTTTTTTGTAAACAGAGAGAGAGCAGAATTAAATCTTTACACAGCAGTGTAAGATTTTATAAAAAACACAGTGAGTTTTTAAATAGACAGAGAGCTATTTTTTACAGAGAGAGACAGTGAATTGGAAATTCACAGTAAGTTTTTTTTTTAAAGACAGAAGAATTTCTGGAACTGTGTTTTTGTAACAGTCCAGCAATTGTAAATCCCTCTGCAGTGAGGAAGAAGATGTAACAGTTTTTTTTTGAAGAAATTGAATTTTTTTTATGTGAAAATTCTGTCACTGTGTATGCAAATTTATTTCTCTGTGTTAAAGAGGAAGAGTTCTGGAATTTTTCAAATTTCCAACATGGTATCAGAGCCAATCCAGGCTATTTGAAGGTCAAATACGCTGAAGGAACAGAGTTCGTTTTTGCAGAAGCCTCTCCAGCAGCGTGAAGGTTCAGTCAAAAAGAATTCGAAGGTATTTCTCTATACAGTCTTTGTGTAATTGTTGCAGAACAATTAGTTAATTAAAACACACAGTCAAGTGTTTTTATCATAGTTAGAAGTGCAGAATGACTGGTTCTAGCACAGGTATGAGTTTGGGAAGTGTCCATCTCCCACAATTCAATGGAAAGAATTATGATTACTGGTCAATAACTATGAGGGCTTTATTTGTCTCCCAAGAGTTATGGGAATTAGTTGAGGATGGCTTTGAAGAGCCAGCAGATGAAGCAGAGTTTTTAATGTTAAATCAAGCAGGAAGAGAACAGTTGAAGAACAATAAGAAGAGAGATGCCAAGGCTCTTTTCTTTTTGTATCAAGCAATGCATGAGAGTGTGTTTCCAAGGATAGCAGCAGCCAAGAAATCCAGTGAAGCATGGGAAACTCTCAAGACAGCTTATCAGGGAATGGAGAAAGTGAAGACAGCAAAACTTCAGTTGCTGAGGAGAGACTTTGAGACTCTCTGTATGAAAGAGTCAGATAATATTGACTCATTCTTCACTCATGTGGTTGGAATGGTCACACAAATCAGATCACATGGAGAAACTCTTGAAGACAAGAGGATTGTGGAAAAACTCTTGAGGAGTCTACCCTCAAGATTCGATGTGATTGTCACCACCATAGAAGAGACAAGGGATCTCACAAAGTTTTCAGTGGATGAATTACATGCATCACTGATTACCCATGAACAGAGATTGAGTAGGAGTGAAAACTCATCTCTTGAGCAAGCCTTTAAGGCCCAAATGTCTTTCGGTAGAGGAAGAGGGCAAGGCAAAGGAAGAGGAAGAGGCAGAAGCCAGAACAGAGGTGGAAGGAACAGTCCAGCAAATGCTCAAGGAAGGGGCAGCAATCCAAATCAGCATCAAGGCCAAGGCAGCCAGCAAAGTGGACAGCAGAATGATCAAGGACAAAGGTATGATAAATCCAATGTTCAATGTTACAATTGTAAGAAATATGGTCATTATGCTAATGAATGTAGAAAGAAGAAACAAGATATGAGAAGTGGAACTAGTGCAAATTTCACAAAAGAAAACAACAGCCAAAGTAATTTGTTTTTAGTTTGTAACATGGCTAAAGAAAAGAATGAGGATGTATGGTTTCTAGACTCCGGTTGTAGCAACCATATGACAGGAAACTTAGCAATGTTTTCTATGTTAGATGAAAGTGTGCAGTCACAAGTCACACTAGGAACTGATAGCAAAGTTTCTGTTATGGGAAAAGGAGATGTAAATGTTTTAACAAGATTAGGTGCAAAGAAAACCATAGCAAATGTTTATTATGTTCCAGGAATGAAGTGTAACCTCTTAAGTGTTGGACAGCTTGTCCATAAGGGGTATAATGTTTTCTTTGATAATGATGTTTGTACCATCATGGATAAACCACCCAGCAAACAGTGTATTGCTGAAGTGAAGATGACAAGGAACAGGATGTTCCCTCTCAGAATGAGAGCAGACTTGAAGCATGGCGAAGAGAAAGCAGCAGTTGCACATGAGACTTTCCAAAGCGAACCAAAGGATGATAATTGGTTATGGCACTTGAGATTTGGTCATCTCAACTTTGGAGGTCTTAATTTGTTGAACAGAAAAGGAATGGTAAGTGGTTTACCATTGATAGAGAAACCGGACAGCCTTTGTGAAGGTTGTATTCTTGGGAAACAACACAGAGAAAGTTTTCCTTCCGGAAAAAGCATAAGGGCAAAAGCACCCTTAGAGATTGTCCACTCATATGTATGTGGACCGATGCAAACTCCATCACTTGCTATCAGCCACTATGTGTTAACATTTATAGATGATTTTACAAGAAAAACTTGGGTTTACTTTTTGAAAAAGAAAAGTGAAGTGTTTGAAAAATTCCGCAATTTCAAAGCACTTGTTGAGAATCAGAGTGGGCTGCATATCAAGGTCTTAAGGACTGATAGAGGAGGTGAGTATATATCTAAATATTTCCTACGTTTTTGTAGGGAAAATGGAATACATAAGCAGTTTACAACTAGATATACTCCGCAGCAAAATGGAGTGGCCGAAAGGAAGAACTGAACCATAATGGACATGGCGAGGAGTATGTTAAAGGCAAAGCATTTGCCGAATGATTATTGGGCTGAAGCTGTACATTGTGCAGCGTATATTTTGAATAGGTGCCCTACAAAAGCAGTTATGAACAAAGTGCCGGAAGAGGCATGGAGTGGCGCAAAGCAAGGTGTCACACACATGAAGGTTTTCGGATGTGTGGCTTATGCACACATTCCGGATCAGCTAAGGAAGAAGTTGGACAGCAAGGGGGAGAAATGTATTTTCATTGGATACAGTGAGGAATCCAAGGCTTACAGGTTATATAACCCAATCCAGCAAGAAGTTTCTTGTGAGCAGGGACGTTCAGTTCATTGAAGAGGAAGCTTGGGATGGAAGCATAGAGAAAACAATGAATGTTAAACACTGTTTATCTCATGATGAGAATGATGATGAGGTGGCTGAAATACATCCCCAAACAGCAACACCAACAAGAGAGCAGCAAAGCACACCCTTGAGGAGAAATGAAAGTGCTTCTCCAAGCACACCACAAGGAGGAAATTCAAGTGCTTCTTCAAGCATTTGTACATCTACTGAAAGAGGTAAGAAATTCAGAAGTTTGAAAGAAATTTATGAAAAAGATATTGCAAATGAAGGTATCAATTCTTTGTTTGTTTTATATTGTCATGTTGATGATCCTGTTCATTTCGAAGAAGCCATCAAGGATGAGAAATGGATAGAAGCTATGGATGAGGAAATAAATGCCATAGAGAGGAACAAAACTTGGGATTTGGTTGAACTCCCAAAAGGTAAAGATGTCATTGGTGTTAAATGGGTCTACAAGACCAAAAGTAATGCTGAAGGCAAGATAGAGAGACACAAGGCAAAGCTTGTAGTCAAAGGCTATAAACAGAAGTATGGGATAGATTATGAGGAAACTTTCGCACTGGTTGCAAGAATGGAAACCGTGAGAGCAGTGTTGTCCATAGCAGCACAAAACAAATGGAAAGTTTACCAAATGGACGTGAAGTCAGCATTCCTGAATGGAGTGTTAATGGAAGAGGTTTACATTGATCAACCTCTCGGCTATGAAAAGAAAGGCCAAGAGCACAAGGTATGCAAGTTGAAGAAGGCTCTTTATGGGCTGAAACAAGCGCCAAGAGCGTGGTACAGTAGGATAGACTCTTATCTACTGGAAAATGGTTTTGAGAAGTGTGAGGGAGAACCCACCCTCTACATCAAAGAACAAGACGGTAAAATCTTGATTGTAGTCTTGTATGTTGATGATGTTATTTTTACAGGTAATGATAATTGCCTTATTGAACATTTCAAAACAGTCATGAAGGAAGAATTTGAAATGACTGACATGGGTTTGTTGAGATACTTCTTGGGAATAGAAGTAGAGCAAGATGAAAGTGGGATTTTCATCTCACAGGCAAAGTATGTTAATGAGGTACTTGAAAGATTTAACATGCGGGAATGCAAAGCATCAATCACTCCAACAGTGATGGGATTAAAGCTCAGTAGAGAGGACAGCAGTAAGGATTTTGATCCTAGTTTATACAAGAGCATAGTTGGCAGCCTCATGTATTTGACTGCAACTAGGCCGGACATAATGCATGCTGTTAGTTTGATTGAATTTTATGGAAAAAGCCAAAGGATGACATCGGGCAAGAAGAAAAAGAATTTTGAGGTATGTTAAAGGTACTAAAAGGTTTGGCATTTTTTATACTACCGTAGTGTTCAGATGAAGGATACACGTACGCTGATCGTCGAAGTGTTGATGATCTAAGAGCACTTCCTGCTATAAGCTTTCCATATGGGTTCGTATTACTTCATGGGCTTCTAAGAAATGTACCATTAACGCGTTGTCTACGTTGGTGGCGGCATTACGTAGCACATAAAGAAGAAGGTATTTGCTGTGTTTTCTTTGATGCGGAAAATGTTGAGAAGCTTATGTCAAGAACAGGTAAAAGGGACAGTGATATTTTGTGACAATAGCTCAGCGATTGCATTGTCTAAGAATTCTGTTTTTCATAAGAGGACTAAGCACATTGACACCAAGTTTCACTTCATACGTGAATTGGTTAGCAATGGCGAGATCATTTTACAGCATTGTAGAACGGAGGATCAGTTTGCAGATATCCTCACAAAGCCACTAGCGCAGAAAAGCTTTGAACACTTCAGAAAATGCATGGGTATGCAGGAAAACCCAACAATGGAAATTAAGGGGGAGTGTTGGAATGTAATTTCCATGGGCGCGGATGAAGCTGCAGGCGGCAGCATGGACGATGAGCTTGGCAAACAGGTTGATGGCGAGAAGAATTAACGCAAGCAGTTGAAGTTGGAGGAGATCAACCGGAAAGTGGGGTCGAATAGCACGGCGGTTAACAAAACGCCACCCCCGGCAGCTTGGACTCGGGCCCGTGTGGGGCCTTTGACCGCAATCGTGTGGCCGAGATTAAGTGCGGGGGGTCACATATTTGAGGGGTACGGACAGAACCATACCCCCCGCAACCACCAAGGCTGTGGTGGCTCCGCTCGCATGTGCACAACATACCACAAATTACCACCAAACCACCACCGCTGCTGAACATCACCGCTGTTAAATCAAATCTGCATATAAATTTTTTATGCTATACGACATAAATTTATGACACCATAAATATTTTTTATAAGCTAAGATACTTCGGCAATTTTGTCAACAAACGACACTATTTTTAGATATTTTGGTTATAAATATAGAACAGAAATATAATTTCTGTTGTTGCTGAGATATAGAACAGAGACGTTCTATTTTTTTATTGTAACGCACAGCAGTGCTTTGAAAGACAGTGAGAGATATAAAAAAAATACACAGAGCAGATTGTATTTTTTTTGTAAACAGAGAGAGAGCAGAATTAAATCTTTACACAGCAGTGTAAGATTTTATAAAAAACACAGTGAGTTTTTAAATAGACAGAGAGCTATTTTTTACAGAGAGAGACAGTGAATTGGAAATTCACAGTAAGTTTTTTTTAAAGACAGAAGAATTTCTGGAACTGTGTTTTTGTAACAGTCCAGCAATTGTAAATCCCTCTGCAGTGAGGAAGAAGATGTAACAGTTTTTTTTGAAGAAATTGATTTTTTTTTATGTGAAAATTCTGTCACTGTGTATGCAAATTTATTTCTCTGTGTTAAAGAGGAAGAGTTTTGGAATTTTTCAAATTTCCAACAATTCTGAACCGAAGACCTAATGGACTGGAATGGAATGTTACCAGAAATTAGCAGAGGAGTTCCATTCACCTTTTGAGGCAGCGATCGATAAGGTATTTATATTCTGACACTTCCAGCTAAACGGAAAAAACCTCCCAACCATGGCTGACTGAAATCTTCACTAGGGTTATGGAACGGTTAAGATATATCGAATTGGTAAAGGAGAAGGTTGGATTTACGAGGATAGGATTTGATTGGAGTGTGAATATATTGTGTGATTACTTTACTAACAATTTGACATAGGACCAACCTGTAATTGTACCCTCGCAGTCCTTTCTACAATTCTTTTTCTTGGGATATGCTGCTATTGTACCCTCGTTTGTATATGACAGGAATTCCAGTGGTTGTGCTCGATTGCGTCTGATTGATTGTAGACAGGAGGAAAAGGAAGGACGTGAATCTGATGATATTTCTGAGAAAATGGATGGACGTGAATGAACGAAAATGACATTAGCGGACACCAGAGTTTTGCTTCCTGCTGCTTCACGTGCAGGTAAGGCAGGCATTAAATGAAATAATTCAGGTTAACTTTTTTATTATTATTTCTATTTAAATAGAAATTATCTGAAATTTTGTTAAATATTATAATTTTGTGTATATAAAAATTAAAAATAATAATTAAATTTTAATTTTAATTTTTAAAATTATTTTAAAACAATTCTGCATAGTTGGCTCTTTGTACATAAAAATATAGATAATTTATTGAGAAAATATTAAAATTATGATTGATTTAATGATGATAAGAATTATGTTTTTATATTTATAAAGGGATAACACAATGTATATCGTGATTATTTTTGGTAATGTTTATTTATTAACTATTATTTATAAAATTTGAAAAATGTTATTATTTTTTTATTATTTTTCTAAAATATTTTTTTTTGAATATTGATAAAAAAGTTAACCTTAATGATATCTATGCCGACTTAACAATTCCTTTAAAGTTGTTTGTCAAGATCCTTACCGATCAATGATTTAGTGGAGGTCGTTTCCGAAAAATAGAACCCTCCTTTTTTTAACATTCAGATCGTTGTTGAGCAGTAATTTTTAAGTCTGTATGTGAGATGCAGTCATTTTTAAGTGGGTGCTGATCATCGGGCCCCACTCAGGACATGCAGGAGCAGTGTCCAAATAGGTCTGTATGTGAGATGCCATTATTGTCTGCAACGATTATTGACGATCTCCGGCGTTCACACGATACATTAAGGTAGTCAGCATACTCATCTCGTCCTCTCGCTCATTTCTCCGATTGACTTTTATGTAAATTGGCGTTTGTTTCACAATTCTGGTTTTTAAGTTCTTGGGGGTTGGAATTGAGCAATTGTGAAGTAATAAATTTGTGATATTTGGTTATTTAAAATGCATTATTATAATTATTAAAGTAAGATTTGAATTTTGTAAATTATATCAATTAAATTTATAATAAAAATGTTTTTCAGAATAACTGTACTGTATTATTAGGATGATGTGGTTTATTCTTAAGACAAATATGAAAAAACTAATCAAGAGTTGTCCGAAAAGTTTTCTGAATTATTTATTCTATAGAATTGATTAGTTTTTTCCCTTAAAATGAATCACATTTGTGGATTCAAAATGTTTATTTAATCTTACTAATGCTATTATTCCTTAATACATTTTCATTTGCAATATGTATAAAAAAAATCTGAAATCTAACAAATTTATAATTTTGAAAAATATTAAATATATTAGTTAAATTCAAATAGAATTCCCAAAAATATTAAAAATAACTCCACAAAGTAAACCCTCCGAATTATATGATGACTGGAATGCCACATTGGTAAGGCCTGCCCTACCTGCACGTGAAGTATCAGAAAACAGAACTCTGGTGTCCGCTAATGTCATATTCATTCATTCCTGGCATATTCAAATATTTGGAAATATTGTCAGATTTCATATTCAGATGAGGTTGTCTACTGAGCCTATGAAATAGCCTGGACTGCAGAAAATTGTTGGAATTTGGTCAACTAAAACTCGAAAAATCATGTGATTGGAGTGTTTAGAATGCATTTTTGTTATTGGAAATGGATTCAGCACTATCAAAAACCCCTAGGCACTCAAAATATTAAAATTTAACAACTGTAAACAAGATTCTGGACAAATCTTTGCCAAATTTTTTGAAAATCATTGCCAGATTTTGAGTGAAAACCCAGCCTTTTTAAACTACGCGTATTCAGATTCAATGTACAATCAATTCAATCTACAGATTTAGATTTATTTCCTCCTGTCTACAATCAATCAATCAATCAATCAGAGGCAATCTAGCACTGCCATTAGAATTCCTGTCATATACAAACCATAACTGCGAGTGTACAATTACAGATCGGTCCAATTTCAAATTGTTAGTAAAGTAATTACAGAATATATTCACACTCCACTCAAATCCTATCCTCGTAAATTCAATTTTTTCCTCGAGAAATTCGATATATCTCAACCGTTCAATAACCCTAGTGAAGATATCACTCAGCGATGGTTGGGAAGATTTTTTCCGTTTAGCTGGAAGTGTCAAAATATAAATACCCAATCGATCGCTGCCTAAAATGGCCAATGGAACTGTGTTAATTTTTGTGAACTTTTCATTCGAGTCCATTAGGTTTTCGGTTGGGAATTTGAAATTAGGGTCATGTAATATGATTAAGGGGAGTACTGACCGTCCTCCGTTATCTCACCTGGAACCGATAATGGTGATGAATTGGCCACAAAGATCAGGATCCACTGGGAAGAGGAGAGCTAATTCACGGGAAAGTAAGGAACTGTATCGATCCCCTGATGATCAGCTCCCTGTGATGAGATTGTTTCGAAAGTTGGTAACAAGAGCAGGAGTATTAGTAGAATATGCCCACCGTGCCTGCAAGTCGGTATTTGATGAGGATGATTCTAAGTGCCAGGTGCCTGAAGACCAAGCTATCCTTCGATGGAAATTCGGAAGAGGTGGCCTCGCAGAAAATGGCATTGAGCTGATGGGTATTGAGCCGATTAGTGAGCAAACTGGAGAAAAGGAAGTAGTTAATGTTGTGGGGATGTATGCTTCCTTTCTGTGGGCGACAGAAGGAAGCCATGGTTAGTAAGCGCATGAAACTTGATATTATATTTCATATGCGCGTTAAAGATCATTTGTAGATTCCTCATAGCTACTTTTTTTTTTTTTTTCATTTCATCAGGGCATTTTCCTGTGTACTACGCTCCACGCTGAGAGAAATTCAATGGTGGTATTTGTATATTTTTACATTGATTGGAATAATTTTTCATGTTTTTTATATTTGCCCAGAAGCTTTTGAATATCTTGTGCTTTTGAATATTTTGTATCGGACTTTTATATTGAGCATATAATGAGTTGGATATTTGTGCACGGCGAACCTTATTTTTTTGGTTATCGGCTATTTGATCGCATATCACACAGAAGGGGAGATGGAATGATACTCAAGAGGACTGATATTGCAGGAAGGTATAGGAGCAGTTACAAAATCGTGAGGGTGAGAACTGAAATGTGAAGAAGAAAAGTTCATAATGCTGCCTAAATTGTAAGGAAACATAGAGATAATAGCGACAGATGGGTCCACGATGCAAAGATCGGGTGACCACTCTGGAGGGAGAGACTTGCAAAGGAAGGACCTATTCTTTTGCCAGGGCGTAGGGGTGCATACGCAATAGTAGGGAGGATGAGACTTAGTGCACGGAGGGTGAGAATAAATAATGAAGGCTGACAGGGAGGGATAGATGAAGTGGGAGAAGCGAGGAGATAAGGTGACGAGAGAGATGTTTTTGATAGTGAGGAGAGATCCATATTGCTCATACATAATATTGCAGAGGATGATACGATCTATCAATGCGATAGGAATCGAAATCATTCCACGAGATGAAATCATGGTAAGGGGGAGAAGGATGTGCCATCTTGATAGTGAATTCGAATGGCTGGTCTTCCGTAGGCTTTATTAGCCAAATTATCAACGTGTTTTTTTATTGGCTCTGAGTATATGATAGAAAGAAAGATCTTTCATATCCCTCCTTAGGATTCGGTACCTGCTGACAAGCCTGCATAGGGCAATATTGGGGGAATTCTTACCATTTGTCATCATACTGATGATAATGGCGGATTCATCGAATATCATTATATTTGATAGATTTAATTTCTTGATTAATTGGAGCCCTTGGAGCAGAGCATAGGCCTCAAAATTGTTATTAGACAGAGAGCCAAACCCCCATTCAAAGGAGATCATAATGCTCCCATGTTCATCCCTTATGAGACCTCTTGCCGCAGCAATGCCTGGGTTCACCTTTGATGCTCCATCGAAGAAGAGAGTAGGTCTTTTGCATCCATCCATCCATTTGATAAACTCTATTTCCTCGAGTCTTATCTTACAATTTTCCTTTTAGAGAGTTTGAATGACTGGGGATTTGAAATAGCTAGGATTGTAAAGAGCTCTCCACATAAATGATCTTTCTTAAGCTTGGAGATCGTTGAAATTGATATGGTCGATGCTTTTGGATAGAATCGTCTTGATAGAGAGACTCTAGTTCTTGTTTTGTACATTTCTTGGGAAAGGTTTTTTATCTTGAAAAATCATCTTATTACTTGCCAACCATATACTGTAGAGAAGTACATATCGGAGGGTGTCCCAAACACTTTTGATGATGTTCTTGCACTTTTTTCTTGAGGGATATCCTTTTTTTCCAGTTTTTTATCAGGTCTGAGACCAAGTTGATGGAATTCAAATCAATCTAAGAGAAGGTAGTAAGATCACTCCAGCACTGATTGGCAAAGGGACATCTCAAAAAATGGAAAGTAATCTATTCTTTTCTTTGACAGTTGGGGCATCTGGAGGGGCCATAGATACCTCTTTTTTTTTAAATTATTTGAAGTTCGGATCTTACCTTCGAGCGGAGTCTATATGAACATTTTTTTATCTTTGGAATGGCTTCAGATTTCCATATGAGCTTCCACATGGGCCATTAAGGAGAGGGGAACTATTCTTGAAGAAGGTGTTCGTAAGCGACTTTGATTGGGAATGATGACCTATAAGGATCCCATAAAAAATTTTCTTGGTTTCCTTTAACCAATGGAGCATCACCATGAAGCATTGTTTTAAGGTTTACAGCCAGATCGGCCTCAAGGTGAGGGGGAGTAGTAGGAAAATCCAATCAAATCTAGGCATTGGAATGCTCATCGCAATTGGAAATCTGATCCAAGGTGTTTATATCAAGATTTCAGAGGTAATTTTGACTTCGATGATTGCTCGGGATCTCATTGAGAGGAGATTGCCCCATAATTTTATCCTTCCAGATATCCGTACTACTTCCACCTTATAGAACTTTAGAGATTTTTCTACTGATAAAAGGAATGGATTTCTTGCATAAAGCCCAGATTCTGGAGCATGGCCTATTTGGGATATCTTCTTCAAGAATATTTTTTCTAGAAAAAAGAAGATATTGTGCTTCTAGAACTTGCCTCCACCAGGAGTGTTGTCCAGTGATGAGGTGCCAAACTATTTTTCCCCAAAAGGCATTGCTCAAGAGTTTTGGAATGCAAATCCGGAGCCCACCATTTTCATAGTTTTGAGTGACTTGCCTCCATTTGACAAAGTTGCATTTCTTCTTCTCTTTTTTCCGTCCTTTCCACAAGAATTACCTTAAAAATACTTCTATTTTTTTATGGATGCTAATAGGAGCATATAGCAGGGAAAAGTAATGTAATGGCGGAGAAGAGAGAACAGATTTTAGGAGGATTGTACACCCAGCCATGTTGAGCCAGGAGGATCCCCACTACTGCACTCTCCTTTTCATTTTATCGATTGTGATGTTCGGGACCTCAACCTTCAAGGTTCCACCACTGTCTGACATCCCAAGATAATTAAAATAGGTCTAGTTCAATTTGTAGGAGACTCCAAAAATTTGTGCAATACTATGGATAGTGTGATTTGATGCATTCCACCCACAGATACAAATTTTGTGGTAATTTATCAACCCTCTTGAGTAGAGCATAAACTTTTCAAGAAGAGTTTTGAATATTTGGGAAATAATGCAAGTGGCTCCACCCATCAAGAGGGTGTCATCAACAAATTGAGAATGATTCATATTCTTGACTTCGTTGTTGAATTTGATTCTAGTGATAAGACCAACTCTGCACTTATGATCCAAGGCCCTGCTGAAGCACTCTGCCATTAGAATAATGAGAAAAGCAGAGGGAGGGAAGCCTTGCCTAAGACCATGAAAAGATTGAAAGAATTTTTCTAGGCTTCCATTGACTATGGGAGAGATCCAAGGGTTGGAGATACAAGCATTGATAAGAGAGATAAATTCAGTTTCAAATCCCATTTTCTTGAGGATAAAGAGGAGAAATGAATGTCTCACTCTATCGAAGGCATTGGCAAGGTTTAGTTTTAGGATGAATCCTTTCTCTAATCGCCTCATACTCGAGTGAATGACTTCTTGAACTAAGAGGATAGAATCATAAATGTGCCTTTAGGAGATGAATCCCCCTTATTTTTCGGAGATGAGGTTAGGGAGATGGGGTTTGAGGTGGGTGGAGATACTTTTAGTGATGATTTTGTATGAAGAGTTGCAAAGGGAGATGGGTCAAAATGTGGAAAAGGAGGAGGGGAAGTTTTCTTTGGGTATGAGGGCGAGAAAGGTAGAATAGGTAAAGCCACGAATCTTCCTCTTTATTTTGTACCCACTGAGTCATTTTGATTAAGTAATTTTTAATAACTTCCCAATAGGTACAGTAAAATCTAATGGAGAAGCCATTAGGGCCCGGAGACTTGTCTGGATGCAGAGTCCAAACAGCATTGAGAATTTCGACCTCTTCTATATCCTTTTTAAGGGAGTTTTTTTTATCTCTTCCATGATTAGCTTTGGAAAGTGGTTTAAGAGATCCAAATAATCCTCAGGTGCAACTAATTTAGATAGAATATTTTTATAGTGCTTGTAAGCAACAGCCTTGATACCTTCCTGATCTACATGAACTCTTCCCTCATCATCTATTATGGTTGAGATGTGATTCATTGACCTTCTAACAGTTGCTTTTTTGTGGAAGGAAGAAGAATTTTTGTCGCCAGCCTATAGCCAAAGGTTTCTAGATTTTAGCCTCCATTTATCCTCTTATTTCATATTAAATTTATACAAGTTCTGATAGAGATCTTTCTCCTATTCTAAATTTTCTTGATTCACTCCATGAGTGTCAATGTCATTATGAACTTCTTCTAGCTTTATTTTGATTTCATTTTTGACTTTTTCCAGATCCTTGTAATGAAGTTAGGTCCAATATTTAAGATCCATTCGAACATTCTTCAGCTTTGTTTACCACATGTGTGAAGGGGATCCCTCCACGTGCTGCTGCCAAGAGTGATGCATGATCTGTCTGGATTCAAGGAGATCGCTCCAAAGTGGGTTGAACCTAAATGGGAGGGGTCCAAGGGAGGACTGATCTCCAAGGGAGAGGGTGACAGGGTAATGGTCAGAAGCAAAGAAAGAGAGGATACAAGAAGAGGCAATAAAGAAGAAAGAAATAAGAGGAATAACCACAATAAAACGAGAAAGCCTTTCCATTATGTTTCCAGCTCCAATTCTTTGATTGTTCCAAGGGAATTCTTAGTTTTTGGGGATGATGTCAACCAAATCATGGTCTTGAATTATGGTTTCAAGTTGGTATCTTGAGGGATCATAATTGAAGCTGCCATCTCTTTTTTCATTGTCATGAAAGATCAAGTTAAGGTCCCCAACAATGATGATGTTTTTTTTATCATTGTCTATATTTACTTTCATGGTCCTCCAAAAAACTTCTTTGTGCTTGTAATGATTAGGCCCATAGATACTGTACACAATAATCACAATGTTGTTTTGGGTATTCTGGAGATTGACTTTGATCCAGTTTTGGGTTTTGACAGATCCATTTTGTCTCCAAGAATTTTAATTCCAAATGGTGGCTATTCCTCCTGAGGCACCCCTGGATTCCATAATAGTGCTTGTATAGTTCTTCATTTTATTTATGATGTTTCCATGTCTTGATCTCCTTTCTTAGTTTCTTGAAGGAGAATGATGTCAAGTTTTTCTTGATTCAAAAGATCCCTTAGAGCTGAGTTTTTCTAGGGGTGCCCTAGTCACTTGCAGTTCCAAGAGAGGGCTTTCATCATTCCAGGAATGCAGGTCGAGGAACTATTTTCCCTTATTTTTCATTCTGAATTTCTTCTTTGTTATTTTTCCCTACAATGAAGGATTCTACAGGGTGTTGAATTCCAAGAGCTATGTCCTTTTGGGCTACTTCATCTCTATGATACTTGGAATATTTCCTTTCGAGATCATATTTTTTAAGGGTTTCCAGAATGACCCCATGCTCTTTGGCTGCATTTCTTGTGATAATCCAAGCCGAAGAAGGTTTAGCAGAGGAGGAGGGAGGATAAGTTTTGGAAGGGGAGAACTAAGGAGCAGATCCAAGAAGATGGGAGGTGATGGAGGGTTGAAGAGGATCCTCTTTGGAAGGGGCAAGAGAAGAGAAGGGTAGGGGAGGCAAGGGAAGGGATGGAGGGTGGATTAAGAGGGGGATTACAGGATTGTTGAGGGGATGAGGAGGGGTTAGAAAAGGAGGGATTTGGGGGGTGTGGGAGGGGGAAAAATTGAGAGGATTGGACATAAGGGATACCAGTGTTTCTAGGGTTGAAAGCAGTCTTTTTTTTTTATAGTTTCCCATTGGATTTCTGGATTTGAGTTTTAAATCTCAAAACTTTAGAGAATCTATTAGCAAACTGACCGTATTCATGGCATACCTTTCACTTGAATGGAATTTTTTCATAGTCTAGCTATTGTATGTGGGTCCAGTTGTCGACCTCAAGTTTGAATGCCTCCAGAAGTCCTTTCACCAAATCCACTTCAATGCAGATCCTAGTGCATGCATGCATGTTGTCCTTTGTCTCGCTTCTATCAATTAATTTTCCTAATGCATTCCTGATTGCTCGAATAGAATCATCGCCCGAGCAATGAAAGGGGAGATGGGGGAGGTGAACCCAGACTGGAACATCATTTGGCACATCGAGTTCTAGATCAAATTCTGGAGTCCATTTATTTAGGTAGATCCCTCTAGTGTCCATGAAATATGGCCCATTCTTAAATATCAAGTCCTTGTCCTCTTTTGTCTCAAAATGAAATGTGAAATAGCCTCTGCCACAGAATTTGATTGAAATTTTTCCACTGATCTTATCTGCCCAGTTACGTTCGACCCATTATTTAATCATATTTGGCGAGGGCCACATACCTGTAAATTATCTGATAAGTCCTTTCTCGGCGAGAGAGAGAGCTTCCATATGTGGGATAGCCAAGGGAAGAGAGAATTCCTGAATGCCTTCTAGTTTCTTGACAAACTTAGAAAGTGTAGGTCTTGGAAAGGGAGGATTTAAAGAGATGATCAATGCCAAGAAGGCTTGGGCATGATCAGACAAAGAGGCCGCCTCTAGGATGTCCTCCAGAGGGGTCATGCACCCAAGATCGGGCAACAAAAACTGGGGGGAGCGTGCCTGCGCCTAGGTCACGGCTGCGGCCGCGGCTCACCTGCAGAGAGAAAAAAATTTTATAACGATTGCTAATGAAAGTAAATGAAATCACATATCTCATATTATTAAGATAAAACAAAAAATTATTAAATAAATTGCGTTAAATAAATTATGTTATATATATAAAGGTGTATTTTAATTTTAATATATTAAGTATCATTTTTAATATATTAATATAATTATAAAAATTTAATTATTTAATAGGTATCATTACATTGAAACACTTTATAATATATATTTAGTATGGTTAAAAATTTAAAAGAATCATAAAAAATAAATAAATTATATATTTTTTTGAGTAAACACTTATATAGGGATATAAATCTCACAATTTACATAATACTTCATAATAGGCCAATTGCCAATTGAGTTTTCCTCATGGTCTAATTTATTATTATTACTATTTTAAAAAATAATAATAATATATGAGTTAAACATATATACATTAAAAAAACATGTAACAAGAGTCTTAACAAGGATTTATCCATTCAAATATGGAGATTCTTCACTGTAAATATGCTTCTTTAAAATTCCACGAGTTATCAATACCACATACCCAAAACAATGTGATGCCTGTTCATATGATACTTTTTTAATTAATCAATTTAATTTTAAAAATAGAAAAAGAAAAACTATTTTTGAGAGAAATATTATTTTTTAATCTGTTATCTCTGATAACACAATAGTAGTATGTGGTCACTACTAAATGTATCACTAGATTAAATGATGGGAATTTAATGTTCATGGAATATTCTAGAATATTTATACTATTTTACACAAATAAAAGATTGAGGTCTACATCAAGATTGTTTTCGGATATTGTGCATAGCTTTTGGAGTATATTGTTCACTTATTGAATGAGAGAATTTTAATATGTCTAAAATTCTTAGAGAGATTTAATTCTTATTTTGTTCTTTGATTGGTATTTTACTAGTTTGGTTATTTGGTTATAATATTAATGAAAGTTATATATATATATATATATATATATATATATATATATATATATATATATATATATGTATGTATGTATGTATGTATGTATGTATGTATGTATGTATGTATGTATATTTTATAATATATCTAAAATTATTAAGATTTAAAAAAAATTACTAAAAAATGATGTTATATATATAAAGATGTATTTTAATTTTAATATAAGATATATTTTAATTTTAAATATATTAAGTATTTTTTTTAATATAATGATTTAATTATTTAATAGGTATTATTTTCTTGAAACGTTGAAACACTTTATAATGATGATGATGATGGTTAATGTCTACTCAGACCAATCTTTGGTCTATCAGACCTAGAGAAAAGAGTTATTTAGTTTGATTTAATATTTTATTCCCATGCTCAAAAAGCTTGGAGAGAAGCCTCTCGAGCTCACTATATTTTTGACATCTTAAAAGGCTAGGAAGGTCAGTATTGTAACAAAGATTATGAAATTGAGCTCTAATGTGGTTGTACTAGGGGCACTCTAAGAGGAAGTGATTTTCATCCTTGATGTTCATATTCTCACAGAGATGGTAGATCCTTTCCATCCATGATGTTTTAGGAATTTTAAAAAATCATAATAAATAATTAAATTATATTTTCTTTTAGTAAACACTTACAGGATATAAATTTCGCAATTTACATAATACTTCATAGCAAGTCAATTGCAGATTAAATTTTCCTCATGGAATAATTTATTATTATTATTATTATTTAGATAATAATAATAATATATGAGTTAAACATATATACATTTAAAAAAAACATGTAACAAGAGTTTTAACAAGAAATTATGCATTTAAATATGGAGATTCTTCACTGTAAATATTCTTTCTTAAAATACCATGGTTTATCGATACCACATAACCAAAACCATATGATGCTTGTTCATATGATACTTTTTTAATTAATCAATTTAATTTAAAAAATAGAAAGTGCAAAACTATTTTGGAGATAAATATTAACTTTTAATTTGTTATCTCTACTAACACCATAGTAGTATGTGGTCACTACTAAATGTATTACTATATTGAATGATAAGAACTTAATGTTCAAGGCATATTGTAGAATATTTACATTGTAAGACTTCATTATTTGAAAACAACATAAGTGTTCCCTTGTTTTCCTTCGTGTACATCATTCAATCTTTTGTTAGATGATTAAATACCTGTTGCCCATTTATTTGAAGTCATTACTTATTTTTTAGGTGGAAACAAGTGCGACATTGGTTCCGAGGCATCGATAGGAAATACGACCCACCATTTTCGAAATCCGCCTCTCTATGAATACAACCCACTGTTTTCCAATCCCTTGTCTTCTATAAAATACAACAAAGTTTTCTTGTATTCTCTATATCTTCATTTGCGTTCGTGTTCTATATTCTTCAGATCTTCTCCTACGTTCATGTTCTGTAATAATTTTCATAAGTTCGAATAATTTTTCTTATACAAGTATGAGACTTCTAATTTTTTTCTTGTTGGCAAAGAATATTAAGAGGCCGTTTGTTTTGCAATATATTTCATTTCATGGCCCTCTAATTCACAATTTATTCCACGGCCATTTGCTTTGCAATTTCATGTGTTGTCTGTGGATAAAATTTGATAGGTGCTTGAAGGTTTAGTCCTCTACAATACCCAGGCCATGATTTATTTTGATTAGATTACGATATTTTCTCTATAAAACCTTTATGAGGGTTTGTGCCCCCTTGTTTCAGTCCTTTATTTTGATTAGGTTAGGATATGCTTTTTGTAGAAAATCTTTGAGAGGGTCTTAGGGTTTTTGTGCTTTTTTCTCTGGCCCATAGATATGGTTTTGTGATTTGCCAAAATTATGATAATTTATGCATTTATTTATTTTTTTGTTTGTATCTAGGTAATCTCATTAATCTCTTAATTGTTTTAAAATCCACTAGTAATTATTCTTGTTATGATGACCAAAAATTTATTTGGATGATTGATTTTTTAATAAAACATTCAATGCCCTATAGGGTTCTCTAGATAATTATGTAAGCGTGCTGGAGGAAATTAAATTGGTGGATGTGGTAATCTGCACAATAGCAAGCTTGTAGATAGCAGATCAATTCAATATTATCAACACTATCAAAGAGGTTGGCACTATCAAGGTAGTGGAAGCTGCTCTAAAACAACAATGCACATAATTTATTTTCTTGATTGATAATATAATATCCTTATCCTACTTTTAGAAAAATTGATACCCTAATGGGTATTTTTCATGATGATACAAAGGTTTTTTCCTTCTGAGTTTGGGAATGTTGCTGAAAAAGAAATAGGGTTGGAGCCTGTAAAGAGTATGTAACAACTGAAATCCAAAATCCTTTGGAAGATTGAGGCAGAAAGCACTCCTTACACCTTTATCTTTAGCAACTATTTTGTAGGGCATTTCGTTCCAAGCCTAGGATAGACTAGCCTTACAGCCCCTCCAAGAGACAAAGTTGTGATTCTTGGAAATGGATTTAATTTCGAAAGGTTTGATGGGCCATTCATTTCTGTCCACAATTTATTATATTTATTCATGTCACTGTGAACCGTAAGGTCTATGTATACAAAGTGCAAGTCACCAAATCCATTCAATGTTAGTTCTAATACACTGGTCATGAAATATTTCTAATGGAATTATAAACGAGAAATTTATGCTCACGAGCAACATATATCCATATTAACAATCTTTTTTGATATTATTTTAATGTAAAATGGTTAATGGATGGTAAAACTATATTGCTGCAGAGACAGAGTACTTTTTTTATCGCTTTACCATTCAAATTTTGTGGAAGGCAATCAAACAAATTTTGAAATTGGACAGAATGGGGTAGAGGCCACTGAATGATATCTTGAGGTAAAATACACTACAATTGATGAGTGCCTCAATCAGTTTGTCTAAATTATGAAGCTGTATCTTGTTTCTCTTATGAGTTAGGCTAATAATTAAGAGGCTTTGTTTTTTATGCAAGGTCGCCATAGGTTTTAATGCAGAGAAGTTTTATAAACGAAATTGTAAAAATTAAAGATCTCAGATCTTCATCCAATTAACGGTTTCCATTAAGTATGTTATATATTTAAATTAGATGTTATTATTATTTACTATCTACTAAATCTAGTTCATGTCATAATTCTCTGTATTTAAAATTGGTATTCATGCACAGAATCATCTTATAATCTTCTCCTTTCCTCTACTCCGTTCAATTTTCCATGTCTGGATGTGTTGGTATTATTTTGGACGTTAAACTCCATTATTTATTGACAAGCATTCATGCGTCATTACATATATCAATATTTATTTTCAAAATTATATTTTTGTCAAACATTTGGTCTCCGTTAATATGAAGGGAAGTGCTTCTAAATAAATCCCCTCTTCCTAGATGAAAGAAATCACAAACATATATTTGAGAATCCAAGATTTGCCCAGAGTGAAACCCATACCCAAAAAAAGAAAATGGATTTGAAAAAGAGAATCATGATATCCAACATAAAGAAATGGCTTTGAAAAAGGGAATCATGATGCTGAACTGACCATGGGTTGAAAAAGAGAATCATGATATCCAACAAAAAGAAATGGATTTGAAAAAGGGAATCATGATGTTTAACCTTCTATTCCCACAGGGAAAAACTAATACGCCCCATTCCTGTGCATCCTTGAAGTCTTGTTTTTATGTTTGGGAATTTGTGCCTAAATCTGCATTAACAAATTTACATGGACTTCATCTTTATCATGTTTAGTGGCTTCATTTATTTTTTGTTAAAAACATTGCATTAGCAGTCTGGTTTCCTACTGTAAAATATATTCAACATCTGTTCAACGAGAGATGCATGGACTAATTATTTTGGTATAAGTGGTCTGATTATTCTTGTATAAGATAATTTCAATATTCAAAATGTCTCCCATATTCACTTTTGTATTGAATAAATTTTTAAGCATGTGGGCTTGAAGACGAATGGTTGGACACAAAAATCAGAGCTAAGTCTAAGAAATCCAAAGCCAGAGTTAGAGCCCGAGCTAAAGTCGGGGTCAGAGCCTAAGCTAAAGACAGAGATGTTGGAAAAGAGCTAGAGACCTGAAAAGGAGGCAAAGTTCAATAAAAGGAAATTATTATTTAAAAGAAGAAATTACATCTCGTGAGCTTCGTGCTAGGTTAGCAGCAAAGTCACTCACAAACAGTTGGAGGAAGATAATTTTGGGGAACTTTTTATCATTAAGGTTTGCTGAGTACGTTAAAAGGAATATGGATAGTGGAATATGAGGAGGCTTCAGTCGGACGGACACAACACAGGCAATTAGAGACACACCTGAGAGGAAGGAAGTCTTTTGTCATCGCAAGATGCAAAAAAAACAGGAATAAGAGCAGAGCATCAAATCCTTGATGCCAATGGGAGGGCACAAGATGAATTGTAATATCTGTAAACTCCCCTTAATAAATAAATTTATAGTTTTTCTACAATGGAGTCTCTAGCACACTGATTCATTCTTTCCAGGAAAATTCAAAAGAAATATTACATTCAATTTTCCTGCGGACCTATATGAATGTCTAGCAGCCCGAGGTTCGGGATCCATGATATGCTCCTTGCCTCAATGGACATCTTTCTTTTGTGGAGGAAACAGTCATGTTTGGCCATTTGACATTGTTGCTGAAAATCTCACTGAGAAATAATATAACAGAGGAGGTTGAGTATGCAAAGCTCTTTAGCACCACTAGAAGAACTAGTAACACCGATCAGTTTTAATTATTAGATGGCAGACTTATATATACCAATTGGAATGCAAAACATGTGATCGGTTTCATGATGTGGGTATTGACATGGTGAAATTTTATGTTTATCACTCGCCAAATCTAGCTGTTCAGGCTGTTCTCAATTTCTAACACACATTTAGAGTGAGCAGTAACCACCTGGACATAGCTTATGTCCATGTGTCGAGCAATTTTTCTGAACTGTGGCAAAATGACATATGTGTTCTTTTTTTCTAACGAGTGTCGTAGATTTCTTGGATTGCAAGGATTGAGTTTGTATTCATTTACTTTGTTGGCAACATTGCAAATTAGTTTTCATTAATATTTCTAATAAATAACCTAGTCACCCACAATTAAAATCCATCACTATTTAAGTGAAAGGTTATCTATTCAAAATGAAAATGATTTCCACAATTACAATCAACTATTTAAGTGGATGGTTATCTCTTCAAAAAAATTCATTGTCAGATACAATCACAAAGCTTTTGAGCTTGTTAATTCATGTTTGGTACTACCGTGTATAATGATTATTAGTTTAGGTTATGAATACATTTTATGTTATTGTTTGGTATTATAGTAATATCTGTAAATAACCATTAATAAATAAATTTACAGTTTTTCTACAATGGAGTCTATGCTGTGTAATTGACATGTTGTTTGTTAATGTTTGTTTTTTCATTTATCATTGTTGTTGTAGAGTATGGTAAAATAATCAGGCATATAGTTAGATTGTCCTGCTCCATCTATCAGCTGTTTGTAAACTTGTTAGCTATATGGATTTGTGATGTAATTCATATTGCTAGATATATATGGGGCATTAACTTTATTGTACTTAATATCATGATTTAGTAGTTGTATTAACATGAAGGTTTCTATTGTTGGAAAATTTGTTTGTTAGGAGGTGCTCAGAGAGATCAAGGCTTAACTTCATGGATTTCCCTACCTTTACTAAAACTGACCGAAATCACTACAGATCTCTTTAAGACTATTACGGTGTTTCCTTTGCAACATCTGGTGATGGTGCAATTTCTAGTTATACTATTTTACACAAATCAAAGAATGAGGTTCACATCAAGATTGTTCTTAGATATTGTGCATAGTTTTTGGAGTATATTGATCACTTATTGAATGGTGAAATTTTGACATATCTAAAATTCTTACAGAGCTTTAATTTTTATTTTGTTCTTTGATTGGTATTTTATTAATTTCATTATATGATTACAATATTAATGAAAGTTATATATATATATATATATATATATATATATATATATATATATATATATATATATATATATGTTTGTTTATGTTATAATATATCTCAAATTCTTAAGATTAAAAAAAATTAAAAATAAAATTATGTTAAAGAAAATATAGAGAGATGTATTTTAATTTTAATATAAGATGTATTTTAATTTTAAATATATTAAGTATTGGTTTTTAATAAATTAATATAATTATAAATATTTAATTATTTAATAAGTATTGTTTTCTTGAAAAAATGAAACACTTTATAATAGATTTAGTATGGTTAAGAATTTTAAAAAATCATTAAAAAAAAAATTAATTATATATTTTTTGAGTAAACACTTATAAGGATATAAATACCACAATTTACATAATACTTCATAACAGGCCAATTGCCAATTGAATTTTCCTCATGGAATAATTTATTAGTATTATTATTATTTGAATAATAATAATAATATGAGTTAAACATATATACGTTTAAAAAAAAACATGTAACAAGAGTTTTAACAAGGATTTATCCATTTAAATATGGAGATTCTTCACTATAAATATGTTTCCTTAAAATACCATGGTTTATCAATACCACATACCCAAAATATGATTCTTTTTCATATGATACTTGTTTAATTAATCAATTTAATTTAAAAAATAGAAAGAGGAAAACTATTTTTGAGATAAATATTAACTTTTAATTTGTTATCTCTATTAACACCATAGTAGTACGTGGTTGCTACTAAATGTATTATTATATTGAATGATAGGAATTTAATGCTCATAGAATATTCTAGAGTATTTATATTGTTTTACACAAATCAAAGGTTGAGGTTTATCTCTAAAGTAGTTATGCTTTTTAATATCAATTAAAAAAATATTATATGAACAAGTGTCATATGAATTGAGTTATGGTTTTTTTGGGTTTGTGGTATGGATAAGTCATGGTACTGACACATAGTATTGTAACAAACTCCAATTTATAGATTACAAATATTCATGGAAAAATAAGGCTAAATCTTTATTATTAAGAATCATGTTACATATTTTTTTAAATATAAATATGTTTTATATCTCTATATATAAAATGTATAATGAAATAATCGTTATATAGTTACACCTACTTGTCAAGATTTACCAACCATTTAATTTTGCAAGTCCATTATAAATATACACAACTATCTATATAATTACGCCGGGTGTTTCCTTTGCAACATTAGGTGCAATTGCTAGTTAGATGTTTATTAAATTAAGTGAAATGCCAACTATCTATATAATTATATGTTGATTAAATTAAGTGAAATGCCTAATGGAGTAAGTATTTGATGTTGTAACATCCCTTAACCTTTAAAAACAACAATTGTTTTTTGATGACAATTATCATGGGCTGGAAACAAATATGTTCATTTCAACTTAAAGTTAAGTTGGTATTCCTTTTCAGAGAGATATATATATGTGTGTGTGTGTGTGTGTGTGTGTGTGTGTGTGTGTGTGTGTGTGTATAACTTTGGTATTCTTTTTTAGGAATATATATAACTTTTATTATTATTGATAATCTGTTAGAAGTACCATATTATTAGTCCTCGCCTTGAGTATTGTGAATGGTAGATCATTGAAAACATATATGTTCATTTCAACTTGAAGTCAACATGGTATTCTTTATATATATATATATATATATATATATATATATATATATATATATATATATTTGGTAATTTGTTAGAAGTACCATATTATTAGTCTTCTCTTTGACTATTGTGATTGGTAAATCATTGAAATTTAATTAGTTTTTTGTTGTCTCAAATGTTTTTAATTGAATTCTTGTTTAACCAAAATTTTACAATAATTATTTTTATCTATAAAATTTCTTCTTGATGGAAGAAAATGGACTTCTTATTATCTGCTTGTCTTATCCACTTGGAAAAATGTAGTGACAAAATATATTTATCCAAGTTTAGTTTTTTTTTTCTATTTTCATGGTCGCAAAAATTTTATAATAATTATTTTCATCTATGAAATTTTTAGCAAAACTTTTTCATGGAAGAAAATGGACTTTTTATTATCTTCTTATCTTATCGACCTAGAAAAATGTAGTGAAAAAATATATTCATCCAAAGTTATTTATTTTTTCTATTTTCCTTGCTTGTTTTCTATTTTCCTCGTCGCAGGCCACGTAAGGGTGTGATCAATACTTTGAAAAATATCCAAAAAAGGGTATTAAAATCCTTCATGAAATTGGTTACTAGTATAGTGGTCTGCAAGGGTGTGATCAATATTTTGACAAAAATCCAAAAAAGGTTATTAAAATCCTTCATGAAATTGGTTACTAGTATAGAGTATGGTTACCTATATCCCCTAGTTAATCATTGATATAAGTAATAGAGATAATACTGTAAGCTATTAATACTAAGTAATGTTATTCTAATTGAATATGTGTTATTACCATTCATTCAAAGAAGAGATTAAATAAGGAGCTTTAGTATCACAGCTTTCATGGAAACAGTTCACGCATATGTTTGCAAGTGCTTTTCTATAGTGTCCCACACCCTCTTATTTATATTGCTAAGACAATGGGGAAAATGCCACATGTGGGAAAATGTCACATATTGGGCCTTTTTAGAAAGTGTTGCAGGTGGTGTATCAACAATAATGTGGTAAGTTCCTAGTGGTAAGGCAACTTAAGTAATAATGTGGCAGGTGGTAAGGAAGTTCCTCTATCTGTGGTACAGGAGAAAGAATTCTAAAATCTATTTAGCGATTCTAAAGGGGAAGGTATAATCCAATGAATCCAGAATCCATCCAATGATTCTTAAATTGGAGGGTCTCATCTAGCCAATCTGAAATCCATCCAACGATTATGAAAGGGGAAAGTCTCATCCAGTGAATCTGAAATCCATATAACAATTTGGGAAGGGAATGTCTCTTTGTGGGCTCAAATCATATGTGTTAAGAAAAACAAAACCACAATCTTAACCTGCAACCTTGAAAAAATCCTATGAAAATTATGAGGTTGCTTACTTAATTAAATTTTTTTAAAATAATCAGAGTACTTAGCAGGATAACTAATTCGTTCTTTATTATCACATGTGAAGGATTTCTCTAATCATATTTTGTTGTAAAAATCCTGCTTGCACAATCAAAAAATATAGGCCTTATATCCCTCCTTCCTACCTGCACGATCGAATAGATAGGGCTTATAATATTCAGATATCTTTCAATTTATTCTTGAAATTTTATGGTTTGGTTCAATATAGTCCATCCCACAACAAGAAAATACAAATTTCTTCAACTGACGACAATTCCTCTTTTGCTGGATATTGAGATGGTCCTTTTTTTTTTTTTAGTGAAATAGGCTATGGACCTAGAGATTGAACTGGATATGTGGTAAATAGTTTGTACGGTAAGTATTAATAAAGGTACGATTGAGGTAGTATGAGCCTTCTCACCCATCCTAATACATGTTGATGTTGGGATAAGAGAAGGGTTTATAGCGATATCTGCTAAGCACTGGGAAAACTCAACATTCTCTTTCTTTAGGCATACTCAAAATACATATATGTAGGGTATGGAAACCATGTAGGTAAATTGCAGTAGGCAAAAGATATAGGAATGGAAAGAGATCGAGCATGATTTTTGGACCATGAATAACATCTTGGGATTTTCATATATCCTCACCCAATAGTCACAAAAAGGAGAGGTTGGTTGTGATTACTATCAGTTTCATGGTGTCAATTCACATCAGGTGTGTGACATTCGCGAGCTTGCCCAAATTATAGGATTGTGGTAATTCCATCATGATGGAAATAGACAAATCCTCCCAAGAATATATACACACTAGGTATATATCAATTTCATAAAAGAGATATACACATGCTATCACAATACAATTCGAATAGATAGGGCTTAGAGCCCTTGTTCCTGCCTCCACAATCTCAATAGATAGGGCTTATAACTTCATATAATAGCTTATAGGGATTACCATCTCGACAATGGAAGTACAAGAGGGATAGGTGTTTACGAGTTGTTCAAGGGTTGGTATTCTCGGGAGGGCTATAACTGTAGTTGAGGTCCCGACGATTATGTTTTAATTATAGTCATAACAAACCTTGTGGGGTGAGTGGCTCTTGTTGGAAATTAATTCCAACTGCAAACAAAATAGAAGAAGGACATAAATTCAAATTTTTTATTTTACGGGAGCAGTGAAGTCTTGATCTATTTTTACACTCAACCACACATTAAAATTTTGAGTTTGAATCCCTGCATCAACAACATGGCCACATCCATCTTCTGATTCATAAAATCATGGTCTGCACCATGTTACCTCCCACCGTAACATCACTCACCTAACAGCATTTGAAAATAAGCGCGAAAGGACAGAATTTGAATTTAAAGTTTTAGGTGATAGAGTTTTATATTATATGTAATAGACACCAGTATTTTTTTATTTTATTTTATTTTCAGCTAGTTGAAAAAAGAAGAAGCATAGAGAGACTGTGTGTTGAAGATAGAGAGAAGAAAACAGAGAAATCTGGAAGCGCTGTGTTTTGTAGTAGCAGAATAACACTTTGTGTGTTGCCACAATTGACCCTATGTGTTGCCGCAACTGACGTTGTGTATGTAACAACAAAGGAGGTTGTGTTAGTAGAAGCAGCATAACACTCTGTGTGTTGCTGCAACTAGAACTCGGTGTTGCCGCAGCTGAGACTAGGTGTTTCCGCAACAGAAATCTGTGTAAAAACAACAAATCAAAAACACAGTGAGGAGTATTTTTGTAATCCAGAACACAATAGTTCCTATGAAAGATTTTATTTTGCAATTTTTTTTTTGTTTAATGAAATAGATTTTTACTCCATCTCTCTGTCCACATCTCTGTTATTAAATCTCTATGTTGAGTTGAGAAAGTTTTATTTTCTCTATTTGTTCGAAATTATCAGAAATTTCCAACATGGTATCAGAGCCTATCCTGGCTCTTTGAAATTGTCAAAGAAGCTCAAGGAAGAGAAGGAGTTTGTTGAAGAAGTTCTCTAGCAGAGTGAAGGTTTCAGCAAGTTAGTGAGAAAGTTTGTTGAAAAACACAGTCAAGTTCTTAGAACATAGTTCAGTAAGCTAGCCATGGCAGGAGCCAACACAAGCATGAGTATTGGAAATACTCAACTCCCACAATTTAGGGAAGAACTATGACTATTGGGAAATTAAAATGAGAGCCCTGTTTGCCTCTCAAGAGTTATGGGAGCTTGCTGAAGATGGTTTGCAAGAACCAATGGATGAACAAGCTTTTAATGCCTTAACACAGGCAGAGAAGGATTTTCTAAAGAGAAATAGGAAGAAGGACTCCAAAGCCCTCTTCTATCTCTATCAAGCAGTGCATGAGAGTATATTCCCAAGGATTTCAGTAGAAAAAATGTCTAAGGATGCGTGGGATATTCTCAAAACAACCTATCAAGGCATGGAGAAGGTGAAGATAACAAAGCTACAAATGCTGAGAAGAGATTTTGAAACTCTCTGTATGAAAGAGTCTGACACTATAGACTCATTCTTCACTCATGTTATTAGGCTGGTTACCCAGATAAGGTCTCATGGAGAGACACTTGAAGAAAGAAGAATAGTGGAGAAAATCTTGAGAAGTCTACCCTCAAGATTTGATGCCATAGTAGTGGAAATAGAAGAGACAAAGGATCTCTCACTTTATATAGTGGATGAGCTTAGTGCATCCTTGATGTCTCATGAACACAGACTGAAAAGAGGAACAAATTCTTCATTGGAACAAGCTTTCAAGACTCAAACTTATTTTGGCCGAAACAGAGGCCAAGGAAGATCAAACAAGCGAGGAAGAGGTAGAAGCCAAAACAGAGGAAGAAACAGCCCTGCAAGCATGAGTGGAAGGGGTAGCAATCAGAACCAGAATGAAGGCTCAAGCCAAAATCAAGCACATTGAGAAAGGTATGATAAATCTGAAGTCAAATGTCATTATTGCAAGAAATATGGGCACTATGCCAATGAATGTAGGGAAAAGAAAAATGACATGAATAATAGTCATAATGCTAATTTTACAAAAGAATAAAAGAACTAGAAGAATGTGTTGTTGACATATAATGTAACAGAAGATAGACAAGATGATGTATGGTTCTTAGACTCAGGTTATAGTAACCACATGACTGGAAACATAGCAGTGTTTTCTAATCTAGATGAAAATGTTAAATTTGAAGTAACAACAGGGACTAACAGTAAGGTATCTATCATGGGAAAAGGAGGAGTGTCAATATTGACAAGAAAAGGAGAACAGAAATTTGTGCCAGATGTATATTATGTACCTAGATTGAAATGTAATCTTTTGAGCATTGGAAAGCTCATAAACAAGGGCTACAATGTATTCTTTAAAGATGATGTGTGAAAAATCATGGACATACCTCCAAGCAAGAAAGTCATTGCAGAGGTGCAGATGACAAGAAATAGGATGTTTTCTCTCAAGCTCAGAACATACTTGAAGGAAAGAAGAAATGTAGCAGCTATAACATAAGAAGTATTTCAAGAGGAAGTGAAAGATGAAAACTGGTTATGGCACTTGAGATTTGGACTTCTTAATTTCGGAGGCCTGAACTTGTTGCACAGGAAGATGATGGTAAAGGGATTACAATTGACTGACAAACCAGATAGCCTATGTGAAGGCTGCATCTTGGGCAAACAACACAGAGAAATCTTTCCAATAGGAAAGAGTATAAGGGAAAAAAGACCCTTAGAGATTGTTCTCATCTTTAGCTGGTAGCAAATATGTTTTGGCATTCATAGATGATTACACCAGAAAGACATGGGTGTATTTATTGAAACGGAAAAGTGAAGTTTTTGAACAGTCCTGCCACTTCAAAGCTCTTTTTGAGAAGTAGAGTGGGCACTACATGAAAGTGCTAAGAACTGACAGAGGTGGAGAATACATCTCCAAATATTTCCTACGTTTCTGTAGGAGAATGGCATACATAAGCAATTTACCACAAGGCACACACCTTAACAAAACAATGTTGCAGAAAGGAAGAATAGGACCATCAAGGACATGGTCAAAAGTATGTTGAAGGAAAAACACTTGCCAAATGAGTATTGGGCTGAAGCTGTCAATTTTGCAGCGTATATATTGAATATATGCCCAACGAAAGATGTCATGAACAGAGTTCCGGAAGAAGCATGGAGTGGAAGAAAGTAGTTTTTCACTCACATGAATTTTTTTTGATGTGTGGCTTATGCACATGTCCCAGATCAATTGAAAAAGAATATTGACAGAAAGGGGGAGAAGTGTATCTTTGTTGGATATAGTGATGAGTCCAAGGCATACAAACTCTACAATCTATCCACTAAGAAAGTAATAATAAGCATAGATGCGCAGTTTACTGAAGAAGAAGCTTGGGATGGAAGCTTAGAAAAAATAGTGAATGTGAAGACATGTGTATCTCACGAAGAAGAAGAGAAAGGGAAAAAAACAAATAATCCCTCCTTGGTGGCTCCTCCTCCACCATCACAAGCACAACAAACCACACCACAAGCTGGAAATATAACAGCCTTGAGAAATAAAGGAAGTGCTTCTTCAAGCACACCACAGGGAACTAAAACTCCCTCGAGTTCAAGTGGAACTCCAAGTACACCAAGAAGACCGAGATTCAAAAATCTGAGTGAGATTTATAAATAAGAAGAGGTAAATGATAATGCTGTTCTGAACTCTTTATTTTCTTTGTATTGTCATGTTGATGACCCAATTCATTTTGAAGAAGCTGTAAAATAAGAAAAATGGATTGAAGTAATGAACGAAGAGATTTGTGCAATAGAAAAGAGTAATACATGGGAGTCAGTGGACCTCCCTAAAGGTAAATAAGTCATTGGATTAAAATGGGTTTATAAGACCAAGAGCAATGCTGAAGTCAAGATTGAAAGGCACAAAGCAAGACTTGTTGTCAAAGGCTACAAGCAGCAACAAGGAAGAGATTATGAAGAAACCTTTGCACCTATTGCAATGATGGAAACAGTGAGGGCAGTGTTGTCCATAGAAGCACAACATAAATGGAAGGTTTAACAAATGGATTTGAAATCTCCATTCCTGAATGGAGTATTGTAAGAAGAGGTATATGTTGAACAACCTCCAGGCTATGAGATTGAAGGCCAAGAGCACAAAGTGTGCAAATTGAAGAAAGCTCTTCATGGGCTAAAGCAAGCACTAAGAGCATGGTACAACAACATAAATGCTTACCTAATTGAGAATGTATTTGATAAATGTGATGGAGAACCCACACTCTACATAAAAGAAAATGATGGTAAGATTCTTATTTTTGTTTTATATGTAGATGATTTAATCTTTACTGGCAATGAAGTTTATATCATTTCTAATTTTAAATAAGTCATGAAGAGTGAATTTGAAATGACTGATTTGGATTTTTTGAGATATTTTCTTGGAATAGAAGTAAAGAAAAATAAAAATGGGATTTTATTTCCCAAGCAAAATATGTTGAAGAATTGTTGAAAAGATTCAACATTCAAAACAACAAGATAGTTGTAACTCCAACTGTCATGGGGTTGAAATTGAGAAAAGAAGAAAACAACAAGGATTTTGTTCCAAGTTTGTATAAGGGCATAGTTGGCAGCCTCATATATTTGACTGCAACTAGGCCGAATATTATGATTGCTATAACTTTAATCTCCAGATTTATGGAAAGGCCAAAGGAGGCACATTGGCAAGTAGCAAAAAAGAATTCCGAGGTACGTGAAAAGAACAAAAATGTATGGTATTTTATATACACTTTCAGAAAATTTTGAATTGATTGGATATACTAACAGTGATTGGGCTGTAAGTATGGATAACAGGAAAAACACCTCTGGATATTTTTTTATATGGGATCGAGAGCCATTTCAAGGGCTTCCAAAAAGCAACCAATAGTTGCTTTATCAACAAAATAGGCAAAGTATGTGGCAGCTACGGCAGCAACATGTAAAGCAGTTTGGATGAGAAGAATGTTAAGGATTTTGTGTCATGAACAGGTAAAAGGAACAACAATTTATTGCGATAATAGCTCAACAATAGAATTGTCAAAGAATTCAATGTTTCACAAGAGGACGAAACACATTGATGCCAAGTATCACTGTATCAAAGAGCTAGTGAGCAATGGATAAATTGTTCTGAAGCATTGCAGAACAGAGGAGCACTTTGCTGATATTTTGACAAAACCATTGGGGCAGAAAAGTTTTAATTATCTTAGAGAATGTCTGGGTATGCAAGAGAGAATCAGTTATAATTAAGGGGGAGTGTTGGAAATTAATTCCAACTACAAACAGAATAGAAGAAGGAAAAAAATTCAAATTTTTGATTTGACGAGAGCAACAAAGTCTTGATCTATTTTTACACTCAACTGCGCATTAACATTCTAGGTTTGAATCCTTGCATCAACATCATGGCCACAACCATCTTTCGATTCATCAAATCATGGTCTGCACCACGTTCCCTCCCATCGTAACATCACTCACCTAACAACATTATAAAAGAAGTGCGAAAGGAAAAAATTTGAATTTAAAGTTTTAGGTCATAGAGTTTTATATTATATGTAATAGACATCAGTATTTTCTTTTAGTTGAAAGAAGCAAAAGCATAGAGAGACCATGTGTTGAAGATAGAGAGTAGAAAACAGAGAAAGCTTGAAGCACTGTGTTTTGTAACAACAGAATAACACTTTGTGTGTTGCCGCAACTGACGCTGTGTGTGTAGCAACAAAGGAAGTTGTGTTTGTAGCAGCAGAATAACACTCTGTATGTTGCTGCAACGGGAACTAGGTGTTGCTGCAACTAAGACTGGGTGTTGCCGCAACAGAAGACTGGGTGTTGCCGCAACAGAAATCTAAGTAAAAACAGTAAATGAAAAACATAGTAAGGAGTATTTTTGTAATCCAGAACACAGTATTTCTGATGAAAGATTGTATTTTATAACAATGTTTTTTGTTTAATGAAATAGAGTTTTACTCCATCTCTCTATCCACATCTCTATTATTAAATCTCTGTGTTGAGTTGAGGAAGTTTTATTTCCTCTGTGTGTTTGAAATTATCAGAAATTTCCAACAACTCTACCTTGTCTCGTCCCGAACAGAGCTAGCACATACTAGTGAGAGATCAAAGAGAATGTGGAAAAAAGGGAAGGGGAAAAAGGGGAAGGGCCATAAATATTTATAGAATCAGACTGTGTAGTGGCTACACGCTAGCCATTTTCCGATAATAAGAATATAGAATAATCGTTCATGAAGTTGAACTAAACCATACCATTGATAAGACTCAAAGTATTTTATTGAGACAAAATTTCTCCTATTCACACAACTTCCACCATAGACATCTCATTCAATCTAATAATATTTTTAGTAGTGATCACAAAATAAAAGTTAATATTTATCTCAGAAATAATGATGAGCTTTCTACTTTTTATTTTTTATTTTTTATTTAAATTGAGCAATTAAAAAAGTACCATATGAACAAGCATGATATGTTTTTGTGCATGTGGTATTGATATACCATGGTGTTGTAAAGAAACATATTTACAAGTGAAGAATTTTTATAATTAAATGGATAAATTGTGGTTAAGAATAGTGTTACATGTGTTATATATATATATATATATATATATATGTTTAACTCATATATTAATTCTTTTTTTATATAAAAAAATAATAAATTAATCCATGAGGAAAATTCGATAGAAATTTCTTTTTATGTATAATATAAATTGTGTGATTCAAATGCAATTTAATTATTTACTCAAAACAATACAATTTATTTAATTTTAATGATTTTTAAATATTTTTAACAATGAGAAATATATTATAGAATAAGTATTTAAATATTTTCAATATTTATCAGATCATTAAATTTATATAATTGTACTTATATATTAAAAAATAACACATGATAGATTTCAACTATATATAACAAAATTAGTAAATTTTTTATTGATTTTTTTAATAAAAAATATATTATAAAATAAATATTTTGACATTTATTATAAATTATACTTATCAATTTATAACATTTATTTGTAAAGTTATACGATATATATTTCATTAATATTTTAAATAAAATAAAAACATTAATAAAATGCTAACCAAAAAACAAAATAAAAATTACAACTCTGGAAGAATTTTAAACATGTCAAAATTCCACCATTCAGTAAGTCATCTCTATACTCAAAATGTTTTGCGCAATATCCAAGATAATTCATGATTTATCTATACTCGAAATGTTTTGCACAATATCCAAGATAATTCATGATGTTATAAAATTTTTTAAAAGGTTCTGCACAAATATCCAGCTCATGAAATGGCCAATACACAAGATATTCAAAAGCTTTTGCACAAATATACAAATCATGAAAATTTTATCCCAATCAATGGAAAAATATACAAATACCACCATTGGATTTCGACTAGGGAGGAACGAAGTACGGAGGAAATTGTGCTGATGAAATGAAATTAAAACAATGTAGTTATGAGGAATCTACCTATAATGTTTAACGCTCATATGTAATATAATATAAAGTTTCATGCGCCTACTAATCATGGCTTTTTTCTGTCGCCCACAGAAAGGAAGCATACATCCCCACAACATTAACTATTTCCTTTTCTCCAGTTTGCTCACTGATCGGCTCAATACGCTTTAGCTCAATGCCCTTTTCTGCGAGGCCACCTCTTCCGAATTTCCGTCCAAAAGCAGCATACTCTTCTTGCAGATTATTGTTCATTATATTATCGAAAGAAAGCCCCTGATGAGGCACCTGGCACTTAGAACCCTCTTCCTCAAATACCGACTTGCAGCCACGGTGGGTACATTCCTTTAATACTCCTGCTCCAGTTATGAACTTCTGAAACAATTTCATCACAGGGAGGTGATCATCAGGGGATCGAAACAGTTCCTCGCTTTCCCGTCAAGCAACGTTTTTCTTCCCAGTGGATCCTGATCTCCCTGGCCAATTCATCACCCTTAGCGGTTCCAGGTGACAAAATGGATGAAGGTGAGTACTCCCTTTGATAACGTTACATGACCTTAATTTCAAATTCTGAACCGAAGACCTAATAAACTGGAATGGAATGTTACCAGAAATTAGCAGAGGAGTTCCACTCGCCATTTGAGGCAGCGATCGATCAGGTGTCTATTTTCTGACACTTCCAGCTAAACGGAAAAAACCTCCCAACCATGGCTGACTGAAATCTTCACTAGGGTTATGGAACGGTTGAGATATATCGAATTGGTAGAGGAGAAGGTTGGATTTACGAGGATAGGATTTGATTGGAGTGTGAATACATTCTGTAATGCCCTAGTTTAAAAAAGCAATAAAATAGTCCAGAATCCTGTAAAGATTTTGAAAATCCTGTAAAGATTTTGAAAAAATCTGGCAATGATTTGTGAGAATTTTGTTTACAGTTGTTAAACGTGTCCTAAGGGTTTTTGATAGTGCTGAATCCATTTCCACTATTAAAGATGCAATTTAAACACTCCAATTATCTGATTTTTTGAATTTTTTTTTATCAAATTCCAACAAAAAGTTGTTGTCCAAACTATTCCATATGCTAGGTAGAGAACCTGTAATTGTACACTCACAGTACTTTCTGCAATACTTTTTCTTGGGATATGCTGCTATCGTACCCTAGTTTGTATATGACAGGAATTCCAATGGCTGTGTTGGATTGCCTCTGATTGATTGTAGACTATATGACAGGAATTCCAATGGCTGTGTGATTGCCTCTGATTGATTGTAGACTATATGACAGGAATTCCAATGGCTGTGTTGGATTGCCTCTGATTGATTGTAGACCGGAGGAAAAGAAGGGACATGAATCTGATGTTATTTCTGAGGAAATGGATGGACGTGAATGAGCGAAAATGACATTAGCGGACACCACAGTTCTGTTTCCTGCTGCTTCACGTGCAGGTAGGGTAGGCATTACGTATGTGACATTTCATTCAGCATATCATTCCGAGGTTTGAGTGTTCATCTACATTTACAAAGCTAAGTTAAACTGTTTATATATTTTTTGAGACTTTTACTTGAATTCAACAAATATTTTTCAAAATTATAAATGTGATTGATATAATTTGCAAAATTCAGTTCTTACACAGTTTTATGACAATGCATTTTGAACAACCAAATATCACAATTTTATTCATTCAAAATTGCAATGTTGAATTGCAACCAAAAAAACCTAAAAACTAGAATAGTTAAACAAACACCGATTTACATATCAGTGAATTGGAGAAATGAGGGAGATGACCAGATTAAGATGCTGACGACTTTTAATGTGCCGGAAATCCTCAACAATGGTTGCACACAGACCTATTTCGACTTAATATATTGGTTGCACTTAAAAATTACTTCTCAATAGCGATTTTAAAATTCAAAGAAAACAATTTTTTTTTTTTTTTTTTTATCTAGGATAATCGGTAACTGGTGAGAATTTTCTTGAACAAGACCCAGGATCAAATCTTACTGGCTGCTTGAAAGAAAACTATCTTAACAAACAACTTTAAAGAAATTGTTATGTCCACATAGATATAATTCAGGGTAACTTTTTTACTATTATTTGTATTTAAATAGACATTATGTGAAATTTTGTTAAATATTATAATTTTGTATATATAGAAAAATAAAAATAATAATTAAATTTTCATTTTCATTTTTAAAATTATTTTAAAACAATTCTGCATAATTGGCATTTCTCTTTGTATATAAAATTATAGATAATGTATTTAGAGAATATTAAAATTATGACTTGTTTAATGATGATAAGATTTATGTTTTTATATTTATAGAGAGACAACGCAATGTATATTGTGATTATTTTTAGTAATTTTTATTTTATTAATTATTATTTATAAATTTTGAAAAATGTTATTATTTTTTTATTATATTTCTAAAATAATTTTTTTTGAATATTGATACAAAAGGTTAACCTTAATGATATCTATGCCGACATAACAATTCCTTTAAAGTTGTTTGTCAAGATTCTTACCGATCAGTGATGTAGTGCAGGTCGTTTCCGAAAAATAGAACCCTCCTTTTTTCTTAACATTCATATTGCTGTTGAGCAGTAATTTTTAAGCGCAACCACTATATTAAGTGGGTGATGATCGTCGGGCCCCACTGTTGACATGCAGGAGCAGTGTCCAAGTAGGACTGTATGTGAGACGCCATTATTGTCTGCAAGGATTATTGACGATCTCCGGCGTTCACACGGTACATAGGTCGTCAGCATACTCATCTCGCCCTCTCCCTCATTTCTCCGATTGACTTTTATGTAAATCGGCTTTTGTTTAACTATTCTAGTTTAAGTTTTTGGGGGTTGGAATTGAGCAATTGTGAATGAATAAATTTGTGATGTTTCGCTATTTAAAATGCATTATCATAATTACATAAAAAAAATTGTGTAAGATTTGAATTTTGTAAATTATATGAATTAAATTTATAATAAAAATGTTTTTCAGAATAACTACATTGGTTTATTCTTAAGACAAATATTAAAACACCAATAAATTCTATAGAATAAATACCAAGGATGTATCAGGTCAAGAGTTGTTTGGAAGGATCTTTGGACCATTTAATCTATAGAATTGATTGGTTTTTCATCTAGAATGAACAATATTTGTTGATTCAAAATGTCTACCCAATCTTAATATCGCTATTATTTCCTAATACATTTTCATTTGCAATATGTATCACAAAAAATCTGAAATCTAACACATATATAATTTTGAAAAATATTAAATATATTAGTTAAATTCAAATAAAATTCCCCAAATTATTAAAAAAAAACTCCACAAACATAAAACAGTTGAAGTTAGCTTTGTAAATGTTGATGACCAGTAAACCCTCCGAATTATATGATGACTGAAATGCCACATAAGTAAGGCCTGCCCTACCTGCATGTGAAGCTGCAGAAAACAGAACTCTGGTGTCCATTAATGTCATATTCATTCATTCTTGGCATATTCATATATTTGGAAATATCGTCAGATTTCAGATTCAGATTCAATGTACAATCAATTCAATCTACAGATTTAGATTTATTTCCTCCTGTCTACAATCAATCAATCAGAGGCAATAGAGCACTGCCATTCGAATTCCTGTCATATACAAACCATAGCAGCATAGTCCAAGAAAAAGAATCGGAGAAAGGACTGCGAG
Organism: Pinus albicaulis; assembly: GCA_034641835.2. Classification (NCBI taxonomy): domain Eukaryota; kingdom Viridiplantae; phylum Streptophyta; class Pinopsida; order Pinales; family Pinaceae; genus Pinus; species Pinus albicaulis. Next base: position 616,747,838 of record CM076569.1, read on the forward strand.
GGCACAATTACAGATGGGTCCAATTTGAAATTGTTAGTAAAGTAATTCACTATAGCCCAATATATTCACACTCCAATCAAATCCTATCCTCTTAAATCTAATCTTTTCCTCGAGAAATTCGATATATCTCAACCGTTCAATAGCCCTAGTGAAGATATCACTCAGCGATGGTTGGGAAGATTTTTTTAGGATATCACTTTCCATTCGAGTCCATTAGGTTTTCTATTGGGAATTTGAAATTAAAGTCATGGAACATGATTAAGGGGAGTACCGACCGTCATCCGTTATCTCACCTGGAACCAATAATGGTGATGAATTCACCACAGAGATCAGGATCCACTGGGAAGAGGAGCGTTGTTTCACGGGAAAGTAAGGAAGTGTATCGATCCCCTGATGATCAGCTCCCTGTGATGAGATTGTTTCGAAAGTTCCTAACAAGAGCAGGAGTATTAGTAGAATATACCCACCGTGCCTGCAAGTCAGTATTTGATGAGGAGGATTCTAAGTGCCAGGTGCCTGAAGATTACGCTGTCCTTCGATGGAAATTCGGAAGAGATGGCCTTGCAGAAAATGGCATTGAGCTGATGGGTATTGAGCCGATCAGTGAGCAAACTGGAGAAAAGGAAGTAGTTAATGTTGTGAGGATGTATGCTTCCTTTCTGTGGGCGACAGAAGAAAGCCATGATTAGTAGGCGCATGAAACTTTATATTATATTTACATATGCGCGTTAAACATCATATGTAGATTCCTCATGCTTACTTTGTGAAGGGTATTCAGCCGATTATGGAGCAAACTGGAGAAAACGAAGTAGTTAATGTTGTGGGGATGTATGCTTCCTTTCTGTGGGCGACAGAAGAAAGCCATGATTAGTAGGCCCACGAAACTTTATATTATATTTACATATGCGCTTTAAACATCATATGTAGATTCCTCATGCCTACTTTGATTTATTTTCATTTCATCAGCGCAATTTCCTGTATACTACGCTCCATGCATGAAACTTCATATTATATTTACATATGCGCGTTAAACATCATATGTATATTCCTCATGCCTACTTTGTTTTATTTTCATTTCATCAGCGCAATTTCCTGTGTACTACGCTCCACGCTGGGAGAAATTCAATGGTTGTATTTGTATATTTTTACATTGATCGGAATAGTTTTTCATGTTTTTATATTTGCGCAAAAGCTTTAGAATATCTTGTATCGGAACTTTTATATTGGGCATTTAATGAGATGGATATTTGGATATTTGTGCAGAACCTTTTGAATATCTTGATTACATTAAGATTGTTCTTGGATATTGTGCAGAACTTTTTGAGTATATCTATGATTTATTTAATGATGGAATTTTCACATGTTTGTACAAATTTTTTGTGAAAATTATATTTAAAAACATTTGTTTGCTTTTTAAATTAGTCAGTGTGATTCATCATCACAATAAGATGAGATCACCAGATTTAAAATTCTTCGATTGGTATTTTGTTAATTTCTTTATTTAATTTGAATATTAATTAAAATTATATATATATATATATATATAAAACATGTCTAAAATTCTTGCAGAGTTTTAATTCTTATTTTTTTTGTATTTTATTAATTTTGTTATTTGATTATAATATTAAGGAAAATTATATATATATGTTTATTTTATAATATATCTCAAATTATTATGAGAAAAATTTGGCAAGGAAAATTAAGCAACAATGTGGCAGGTGGTAAGGTAGTTTCTCCCTCTGTGGTATAGGAGAAAATATTCTAAAATTAATCCAGCGATTCTGAAGGGGAAGGTTTTATCTAACTAATCTGGAATCCATCCAACGATTTTGAAAGGGGAAGGTCTCATCTAGCCAATCTGAAATCCATCCAGTGATTCTGGAAGGGGAGAGTCTCATCGAGTGAATCTGAAATCCATCCAATGATTCTGAAAGGGAAGGTCTCTTTTTGGGCTCAAATCATATGCGTTAAGAAGAAAAAAACCACAATCTTAACCCACAATCTGCAAAAAAAACCTATGAAAATTTGAAGTTTCTTACCTAATTACTTTTTTTTTCAATAATTAGAGTACTTAGCATGACAAAAAATTGGTTATTTATTCTTGCATATGAAGGCTTTCTCTTATCATATTTTGTTGTACAAACCCTGCCTGCACAATCCGAAAAGATAGGGCTTATAGCCCTCCTTCCTACCTGCACAATCGAATAGATAGGCTTATATTCTTCAGATATATTTCAATTTATGCTTGTGCTTTCGTGATTTGGTTCAGTATAGTCTAGTCCATCCCACAAAAAGAAAATACAGATAGCTTCAACTGACGGAAATTCCTCTTTTGCTGGATATTGATATGATTTTTTTTTTTGTCCTTTTTTTTACTCAAACATGTTATGGCCCTAGAGATTGAACTGGATATGTGGTAGATATATTGTATGGTAAGTCTTAATAAAGTTGAAGGTATGAGTGAGTTAGTATGAACCTTCTCACCCATCCTAATACATGTTGATGTTGGGATAAGAGAACGGTTTATAACGATATTTGGTTTATAGCGATATCTGCTAAGCGCTGGGAAGACTGCATTTTATTTCTTTAGGCATACTCGACGTACTTATATGTAGGGTATGGAAACCATGTAGGTAAATTGCAGTAGGTGAAAGATATAGGAACGGAAAGATATAGAGCTTCACCATTGGACCAGGAATAACATTTGGGATTTTTATATATTCTCCCCAGGTAGTTGCAAAAAGGAGAGGTTGGATGTGATTACTATCAGTTTCATGGCATCAAGTCACGTCAGGTGTGCGACGTTTGCGAGCTTGCCCTAATTCTAGGATTGCGTTAATTTCATCATGATGGCAATGGACAAATCCTCCCAAGAATATATACACACTAGGTATATATCACTTTCATAAAAGAGATATACACACGCTATCCCGGTACGATCCGAATAGATAGGGATTATAGCCCTTGTTCCAACCTCCACAATCTGAATAGATAGGGCTTATAGCTTCGTATTATATATCATATGGATTACCATCTCAACAATGGAAGTCCCGGAGGGATAGGTACTTACGAGTTGTTGAAGGGTCTCGGGAGGGCTATAACTGTAGTTTAGGTCTCGACGATCGTGTTTCCTTATAGCCATAGCACACCTTATGGGGTGAGTGGCTCTACCCTCTCTGGTCTCAAATAGAGCTAGCACCTACCTGTAAGAGATCAAAGAGAATACGGTAAAAAGGGAAGGGAACATAAAAGGGAAGGACCATAAATCTTTATAGAATCAGACTCTGTAGTGGTTGCACGCTAGCCAATCTCCAATAACAAGAAATTTTGTCTCAGTAATTCATAGATGATTTTTATATATGATAAGAATCCAAGTATTTTACTGAGGCAAAAATTTTCCTATTCGCATAGCTTCCTCGTCAGACATCTCATTGACCACAAATGAGTTAGCGAGCATCTCTTGTGTGGTACGCAACAACAGTGCTTGGATATATTGAGGCCTTCAACATTTGAGCTTCCAACGGGCTTTAAATACTTCACGCCTTTCATCTATTAGACTACTATGCGTAAATCAAATAGGTCAGTTCTTCATGGATATACAAGTTAGGCTAGGGAAATGAGATCCTTATTAAAAAACAATAAGCTCGTCCTCAACATCCATTTTATTTAGGAGCGGTCTATCTGCATGCAATTCCACATGTCTTGTGCAATTAAACCTATGGAATAAATACCTAGTCGAAAGTCGCCATGATAGGAGCATCCTGTTGGAATTTAATTCCAACTGCAACATAAACAGCTGGACAGAAATCAGATCCGCTGTAGATATTTAAGAAATATCGGATGCCTCAAAGTCGTGCTTGATTTATTGCACTCCACTGTGCATTTAATTTGCAGAGTTATGTCCTTGCAGGCAGCCGACTTGTTTTGTTCCAAAAAGGCATCACCGCCTCCTGTGCATTCAATACGCAGATAAAGATCAAAAGATATTTTGTATTTTTAAATATTATAAGTCAAATATGTTTTTGCTTATAAATATGATGAACATCAGTTCTTTTTAAGGTTAGAAGAAATAGAAGAGAGTTTGAGAAATTGAAGAAGGCAGAGAAGAAGACAGAGCAGAGAAAACAGCAAGAAAACAGAGTCACTGTGTTTTTGGAGCAGCATGCATTCTACAGGCTGTTTCAGCAACTGTGTCTGTGTTTCAGCAACTGTCTGCCTGTTGTTGAAACACGTGTTTCAGCAACTGTCTGCATATTGCTCAAACACGAATCTGTGTTAAAAACAGAGTTTGTAAAAACAGAGTATGGAGTTTTTGATGATTCCAGAACTGTAGTTCTGAAGAAGTTTGTAATTTTTATTGTCATTTTTATGGTTAATAAAAACAGAGCTTTCTCCATCTTCTTTGTCCAGATTTCTCTCATTTCTTTGTGTTGAGTTGAGGAACGTTGCTTCCTCTGTTTTGTTTGAAATTATCAGAAATTTCCATCATGGTATCAGAGCTGGTCTAGGCACTCAGTGAGACAAAAACAGAGTTTGTTTTTCCACTGCAGGAGCTGTAAGAAGCTTAACTGAGCAGATTTCTCCAGTAGAGAAAGTTCTTGCTTTTTTTTATTGTACAGTCAGTATCTCTTCTTTAATTATACAGGTTAAGATGGCAGATGCTGGAACTGGTTTGACAAATTCCCAACTGCCACAGTTTAATGGGAAAAATCACAGTTATTGGTCCATAACAATGAAAGCATTGTTTGCTTCTCAAGGAATATGGGAGCTGGTTGAAACTGGCTATGCTGAACCTGCAGATGCAGCAGCGTTGGCTGCTTTGACAGTAGCACAAAGAGACCAGTTGAAGGATGACAGGAAGAAGGATGCCAAAGCCCTCTTTTTTCTCTTCCAATCAGTGCATGAAAGTATTTTCCCACGGATTGCAGCAGCAACAAAATCCAAAGAAGCATGGGATATTCTCAAAACTGCTTATCAAGGCATGGAGAAGGTGAAGACTGCAAAGTTGCAGATGTTGAGGAGAGACTTTGAAACACTCAGCATGAAGGAATCTGATACAATAGATTCATTCTTCACTCAAGTTATTGGGTTGATAACCCAGATAAGATCTCATGGTGAAATTCTTGAAGAAAGAAGGATTGTAGAGAAGATCTTGAGAAGTTTACCCTCAAGGTTTGAAGCTGTTGTGGTAGCAATAGAAGAAACAAAGGATCTCTCACAGTTCACAGTAGATGAACTAAGTGCTTCTCTTATGTCTCATGAACACAGACTGAGTAGAGGGACAGATTCCTCTTTTGAGCAAGCATTCAAGACTCAGTTGTCTTTCGGCCAAGGAAAAGGTCGAGGCAGAGAAAATAACAGAGGTCGTGGAAGAAGCCAAAACAAAGGCAGAAATAATCCTGCAAGCACAAGCGGAAGGAGCTGCAATCAGAACCAAGATGAAGGTTCAAGCAAACAGCAAGCTCATGGACAAAGGTATGACAAATCCCAAGTCCAATGTCATTATTGTAAGAAATATGGCCATTATGCCAATGAATGTAGGAAAAAACAAAATGACATGAATAGTAGGCAGAATGCTAATTTTGCAAATGAAGAAGATAAGAATCCAAAGATTGTGTTGTTAACATGTAACGTTGCACAAGACAAACAAGATGATTTTTGGTTCTTAGACTCAGGTTGTAGTAATCACATGACTGGAAACATAGCAATGTTTGCCAATCTAGATGAAATTGTGAAATCTGAGGTAACTACAGGAACTGATAGTAAGATATTTGTCAAGGGTAAGGGCAGAGTCAGTATCCGAGCAAGAAATGGAGAACAGATGATTGTGCCAGAGGTATACTATGTACCTGGTCTGAAATGTAATCTTTTGAGCATTGGACAACTCATTGACAAAGGTTACAATGTGTTCTTCAAAGATGATATGTGTACAATCAGAGACATACCTCCAAGTAAGAATATCATTGCACAGGTGCAGATGACCAGCAATAGAATGTTTCCTCTCAAACTCAGGGCAGATTTGAAGGAAGGAAGAATTATTGCAGCTGTAACACAAGAAGTCTTTCAAGAACAGGTGAAAGATGAGAATTGGTTGTGGCACTTGAGATTTGGACATCTCAATTTCGGAGGCTTGAATCTGTTGCATAGAAAGGGAATGGTAAAGGGATTGCCATTGATCGAGAAACCGGACAGCCTTTGTGAAGGCTACATCTTGGGCAAAAAACACAAAGAAAGCTTTCCAGCAGGAAAGAGTATAAGGGCAAAAGCACCCTTGGAAATTGTTCACTCTGATGTGTGTGGACCGATGCAAATACCATCATTTGCTAGAAATAAATATGTTTTAACTTTTATTGATGATTACACCAGAAAGACACGGGTGTATATGCTGAAACAGAAGAGTGAAGTGTTTGAGAAATTCCGCCACTTCAAAACTCTTGTTGAGAAACAGTGTGGGAATTACATCAAAGTCCTCAGAACAGATAGAGGTGGAGAGTACATCTCCAAAGAATTTTTGCGTTTTTACAGAGAGAATGGCATACAAAAGCAGTTCACCGCGAGGTACACACCTCAGCAAAACGGTGTTTAAAAAAGGAAGAATAGGACCATTCTGGACATGGTCAGGAGTATGCTGAAGGCAAAACACTTGCCGCATGAGTATTGGGCAGAAGCTGTCACTTGCGCAGTTTACATCTTGAATAGATGCCCAACTAAAGCTGTCATGAACAAAATACTAGAAGAAGCATGGAGTGGTCAAAAGCAAACTGTCACTCACATGAGAGTATTCGGTTGTGTAGCATATGCACATGTACCAGATCAGCTAAGGAAGAAGCTTGACAGTAAGGGGGAGAAGTGTGTCTTTATTGGCTATTGTGATGAGTCAAAAGCATACAAACTCTATAATCCATCCACCAAGAAGTTGATAGTAAGCAGAGATGTGCAGTTCATTGAAGATGAAGCTTGGGATGGAAGCTTAGACAAGACAATGAATGTGAAGACAATTGTGTCTCATGAAGAAGAAGAGGAAGGGACATCAGCAAATAACCCTTCTTTGGTGGGTCCTCCTCCACCACAGCAAGTACAACAAACCACACCACAAGCTGGAATTCGAACAGCCTTGAGAAGTCAAGGAAGTGCTTCTCCAAGCACACCACAGGGATCACAAATACCCTCAATTTCGGATGGAACTCCAAGCATACCAAGAAGACCAAGATTCAAAAATCTGAATGAGATTTATGAACAAGGAGAGGTAAGTAATAATACCGGTCTGAATTCATTATTCGCTTTATATTGTCATGTTGATGATCCAGTTCATTTTGAAGATGCTGTAAATGAAGACAAATGGATTGAAGCAATGAATGAAGAAATTGGTGCAATTGAGAAAAGTAAAACATGGGAGTTAGTGGACCTCCCTGAAGGCAAAGATGCCATTGGAGTTAAGTGGGTCTATAAGACCAAAAGCAATGCTGAAGGCAAGATCGACAGGCATAAAGAAAGACTTGTTGTGAAAGGCTACAAGCAGCAACAAGGCAAAGACTATGATGAAACCTTTGCACCAGTAGCAAGGATGGAAACAGTCAGAACAGTGTTGTCTATTGTGGCACAGCACAAATGGAAGATTTATCAGATGGATGTTAAATTTTCATTCCTGAATGGAGTGTTAAAAGAAGAGGTTTATGTTGAACAACCTCCAAGCTATGAAGTTGAAGGCCAAGAGCATAAAGTCTGCAAACTGAAGAAGGCTCTTTATGGGCTCAAGCAAGCTCCAAGAGCATGGTACAGCAGAATAGATGCTTATCTGATTGAGAATGGGTTTGAGAAGTGTGATGGTGAACCCACACTCTACATAAAGGAGAATTACGGTAATATTCTTATTGTTGTTTTATATGTAGATGATTTAATCTTTACTAGCAATGATGCTTCTCTCATTGCTAATTTTAAAGCAGTCATGAAAAGTGAATTTGAAATCACTGATTTGGGTTTCTTAAGATATTTTCTTGGAATTGAAGTAGACCAAAGTGAAAATGGTGTTTTCATTTCCCAAGGTAAATATGTAGAAGTAGTGTTGAAGAGATTTAACATGCAGAACAGCAAGGCAGCTGTGACTCCAACTGTAATGGGGTTGAAATTGACCGAAGAAGACAACAGCAAGGATTTTGATCCAAAGTTGTACAAAAGCATAGTTGGCAGCCTCATGTACTTGACTGCAACTAGGCCGGACATTATGCATGCAGTGAGTTTAATCTCCAGATTCATGGAAACACCGAAAGAGACTCATTGGCAGGCAGCCAAGAGGATTCTAAGGTATGTGAATGGAACGAAGGGGTTTGGTATTTTATACTCCTCTTCTGAAAGTTTCAGGTTGACAGGTTACACTGACAGTGATTGGGCTGGAAGTGTTGATGATAGGAAAAGCACATCGGGATATGTGTTTCATATGGGATCGGGAGCCATCTCATGGGCTTCCAAGAAGCAACCAATTGTGGCTTTGTCAACAGCAGAGGCAGAGTACGTGGCAGCAACAGTAGCAGCATGCCAAGCATTGTGGCTGAGAAGAGTTCTCAGAGATTTGTGTCATGAACAAGAAAAGGGCACAACCATTTACTGTGAAAATAGCTCGGCAATAGCATTGTCAAAGAATTCTGTTTTTCATAAAAGGACAAAGCACATAGACACCAAATTTCACTTCATACGTGAATTGGTTAACAATGGTGAGATTGTTTTGCAGCACTGCAGAACAGAGGATCAACTAGCTGACATCTTGACAAAACCATTGGCAAAGAAAAGTTTTGATCATTTCAGAGAATGCCTGGGTATGGTGAAAAACCCAGCAGTTGAAATTAAGGGGGAGTGTTGGAATTTAATTCCAACTGCAACATAAACAGCTGGACAGAAATCAGATCCGCTGTAGATATTTTAGAAATATCGGATGCCTCAAAGTCGTGCTTGATTTATTGCACTCCACTGTGCATTTAATTTGCAGAGTTATGTCCCTGCAGGAGCCGACTTGTTTTGTTCCAAAAAGGCATCACCGCCTCCTATGCATTCAATACGCAGATAAAGATCAGAAGATATTTTGTAATTTTAAATATTATAAGTCAAATATGTTTTTGCTTATAAATATGGTGAACAACAGTTCTTTTCAAGGTTAGAAGAAATAGAAGAGAGTTTGAGAAATTGAAGAAGGCAGAGAAGAAGACAGAGCAGAGAAAACAACAAGAAAACAGAGTCACTGTGTTTTTGGAGCAGCATGCATTCTACAGGCTGTTTCAGCAACTGTGTCTGTGTTTCAGCAACTGTCTGCCTGTTGCTGAAACACGTGTTTCAGCAACTGTCTGCATATTGCTGAAACACGAATCTGTGTTAAAAACAGAGTTTGTAAAAACAAATTATGGAGTTTTTGATGATTCCAGAACTGTAGTTCTGAAGAAGTTTGTAATTTTTATTGTCATTTTTATGGTTAATAAAAACAGAGCTTTTCTCCATCTTCTTTGTCCAGATTTCTCTCATTTCTTTGTGTTGAGTTGAGGAACGTTGCTTCCTCTGTTTTGTTTGAAATTATCAGAAATTTCCATCATCCTTCACTATTTAAGATTATTCCAGTTCTTTCCATGCTACTTATTTAACTTAATAGTTAGGGAGACAAAGCACAGTGCACTATTATTCACATTGGACGCTGGGCGTTGAGTTATCTCAATGAGGATTAAGTGGTAAAGTAGTGGGCTCAGAGGGGCATACAAGTGGTAACTGGGTGGAAGCTGGAGGTGATCTGCAATGGGTGACCTCTCGAGAAGTCCTGGTTACCGGGTGCAAGCCCTGAAAGTGAATATTGACGCTATGTGATTAATTTCAATAGTTTCAATCCCATTTCGTCACCTGTGTAAGCATCCCTCAATGCAATGTATGCTAAGTGGACTCTTCAAAACTCACAAGAAATTAGTCAGCTATGACTACGTCTTATGGAAATGGTCATAGATGAATGAATTACTTAACGCAGTTGAATCCTAAAAAATGATATCAAATATAATGCACTTCAAAAACCACTCGTTAAATACACAGAGTGAAGGAAGATCTAGTGGAATGGTTCATGAGGCACAATAATTGCTAAGATTTTGCAAATAGGTTAGCAAGATAAGTGGGATTGATTGTGGGGATAAATCCATAGTTAAGCGCGCCTGATCCAGAGGCGATCTGGGATGGGTGACCTCTAGTAAAGTCCTAGTTAGTGGGTGAAAACCTTAGAATTGATGATTTACCCTATGTGATTAATTTGACTTGTGTAAATCCCACTTCTTCAACCATTTAAAAATCACCTGATGCAATGAGTGTTAAGTGTACTATTCCAGAATCATGAGAAATTAGTCACTTATGACTAACTCTCATGGAAATTATGATATATGAATGACCTACTTAACGAATTTGAATCCAAAAAAATGATATGTAATACAATGCACTGTGAAAACCACTCAATAAATACAAGGAGTGAAGGGAGATATACTTGAATGGTTCATGAGGCACAATACTTGCTAAGGTTTTGCAAATTTGATAGCAAGATAAGTGGGCTTGATTGTGGGGAAAAGTCCAAAGGTAAGCACTTGAGCCAGAGGTGATCTGGGATGGGTGACCTTCGAGGAAGTATTGGTTACCGAGTGAAAGCCCTAGAAGTGATGATTGACAATATGTGATTCATTTCACTAGTTCCAATCCCACTTCTTCACCCTTGTGAGCATCGCCCGATGAAAGGAGTGCTAAGTGGACTATACAAAATTCATGAAAAATTAGTCAGTTATGACTACCTCTCATGTAATGGTCATAGATGAATGACTTACCTAACATAGTTGAATACCAAAAAATGATATCTGATATTGCTAAAACCCCTCATTGAATACAAAGAGTGAAGGGAGCTCTACTTGAATGATTCATGAGGAGCAATACTTGCTAAGGATTTACAAATGGTTGTGCAAACTATGTGGGATTCATTGTGGTAAAAAATCCACAGTTAAGTTTGCTTGAATTAGAGGCGATCTTGGATGGGTGACCACTGGGGAAGTCCTGGATTTCAAGTCGAAGATCCAAAAGTGATGATTGATGCTATGTGATTCATTTTGCTAGATTCAATCCCACTTATTCACCCCTATAAGAATCACCCGATGTATTGAGTGCTAAGTGGACTATTCAGAAATCATGAGAAATTAGTTAGTTATGACTAACTCTCATGGAAATGGTCATATATGAATGACTTACTTAACGCTATTGAATCCAAAAAAATTATATGTAATATAATGCAATGCGAAAATCCCTCATTAAATAAAAATATTGAAGGGATCTCTACTTCAATGGTTCATTAAGCATAATAATTTCTAAGGTTTTGCAAATTGTGTATAAAGCTAAGTGGGATTGATTGTGGGGAAAGCTCCATAGATAAGCATGTTTGAGCGAGAGGCAATATGGGATGGGTGACCTCCTGGGAAGTCCTGGTTACTGGGTGCAAGCCCCAGAAGTGATGATTGACACTATGTGATTCATTTCACTAGTTTAAATCCCACTTCTTCACCCTTGTGAGCATAACCCAATGCAATGAGTGCCAAGTGGACTATTAAAAAATCATGAGAAATTATTAAGTTGTGAGTAACTCTCATCGAAATGGTCATCAATTTAAGACTTACGTAACGAATTTAAATCCCAAAAATATGATATATAATATAATGCCCTGCAAAAACCCATCAACACTTCAATACAAAGAGTGAAGGGAGTTATACATAAATGGTTCATGGGGCAGAATACATTGTAAGGTTTTGAAAATGGTGTAGCAAGCTAATTGGGCTTGATTGGGGAGAAAACTCCATAGTTAAGTGCGCTTGATCCATAGGAGATCTAGGATGGGTGACCTCCTAGGAAGTCCTGGTTACCGAGTGCAAGCCCCAAAGGTGATGATTGATGCTATCTGATTCATTTCACCAGTTCCAATACCACTCCTTCACCCCTGTGAGCATTACCTGATGCAATGAATACTAAGTGGAATGTTCAAAAATCATGAGAAATTTTCAGTTATGACTACCTCTCATGGAAATGGTCATAGATGAATGACTTAACACATTTCAATCCCAAAAAATTGTATGTAATATAATGCACTACAAAATCCCCTCATTAAATAAAAATATTGAAGGGATATCTACTTGAATGGTTTATGAAGCACAATAGTTGCTAAGGGTTTTTTAATTGAGTAGAAAGTGAAGTGGGCTTGATTGTGGGGAAAACTCCACAGACAAGTGTGCTTGAGCCAAAGGCGATTAGGGGTGGGTGACCTCCAAGGAAGTCCTAGTTACCGGGTGCATGTTAGGTCCCTATATTACTATTTTAGTCCCTTATTGTTGTTAGTGTAACCCTCTTATTGTTATTGTTGTACCCATGTAGCCCCAATATTTTTATTATTGTGCCCTTACATTATTATTCTTAGGTCGGCTAGGATTATATTGTGACCCCATGGAATCCTATATATAGAAGGAGGTTTTTCCATTTGTATCATCCAAGAATTGTTCATTTATGTAATGTAAAGGAGGTTTCCCCCTCGAAGTGTATTATTTATAAGGTGTTGATCTCTCTTTTATTCTATTTTTGGAGTTGGTTTCATAACATTTGGTATTAGAGTTTTGGATTCTAGGGTTTTGCTCCTCCAAATAGGTCATCATGGAATTTTTGCTAAAATGCTTTTTCTACAAAGGTTCAAAAGCTGAAATGTTTGTCATGTGAAGCTGAAATCCTGAGGAACTTCGTGTAAAAAATTCAGATATTGGTACACAATATTTTCAGAAATATGATCTGTGTAAGTTTGGGTTTTTTCATGCTCTCGAATTTCATCTCAAAGAGGCAAACATGGGAAAATTTTCATAACTCTCTCTCTAAGCGTCATATTGAAATAATGTAAAAAAATTTCCACAAGTATAAAGACTGTAGTTTCCTGTGTATCTATTTCAGAGCTAAAAGAGGAAACAATGACATGTGGCATGCCATACAATTTTGATCTACTAAACCAGTCCATAATTAGGTCATTATGGGAGATTGGACATAAATTTTCCTTGAAGAATCCAAATCAGGTTAGACCTGTGGCATTCGAATGATGACTCATAGCGCTACTACATGACCAAATTTTACATATTGAGGATCCTAAATCACAAAGATAATTCAGTTTCAATATCAAGCTCCTCAAAAGCAAGAAAAAGTTGTGTATTTTGTTTTCGAATTGCATAAGTCTTGTTTGAAAAATCAATTTGAATTGATTCCAAGGGAATATTGTAGAATAGATATCAGTTTTGGGTTCTAAATTCCCCCTAAAAAAGAATTCAACACTGATTAAGCCTTCAGAAGGCTCTACTATGGCTCATGAAGATGAATAAGTGCAACATGACATATCAAAATTACAAGAGCAAGTGCACCAAATTTTGCTCTCGCAAAGAGCAACAAAAAATGAAATTGAAGTTTTGAAGAAAGGTGTGGAAGCTAAGATGGATGGTTTCAAGAAAGACATGGAATATAATATGGATGGCATGGAAGCTAAGATGGATGACATGGAAGCTAAGATCGATGAAAACTGAAAGATAACATGGAAAGCATGAAGAATGACCTAAAAGCAGACGCGGAAGGTTTCACAAAATTCATACAAGAAATGTTTCCTCATGGTGAAAAGATAGTAGAAGAAACTCATGATGAGAACAAAATAAATGTTAATCGTGATTTCATAAACTCTAATGTTCGATGGAAGGACCACCATATTCCAAAGATGGATACGAGGAAGTTTGATGGAAATAATCCCGTAACATGGATACTACAGATGGAGCAATATTTTGATATAAATAATGTGTAAAACACACAAAAGGTATGCATTTAAACTTTTCATTTAGGACAAAATACATTTGTATGGTATCGATGCCTTTGCTCTCGTAAAAAAAATGTCACTTGGTCAATTTTTACAGAGCAAATGATAGCACGTTATGAGGATACAAATAGAAACACCTTCTTTAGCCAATTGATAAATCTCAAACAAAAGGGTTCAGTGGTGGAGCACATTAAGGATTTCCAAAAATTGAATATAAGGCTAACTGATATTCCAATGGAACACAACATTAATTTCTTCATAGGGACTTTAAAGGATAACATCCAACATGAGGTTCACCTTTGGGAACCTGACTAATTGTAGAAGACATTCAGGTTGGCAAGAAAAAATGAATTTAAATTTATGGCAACAAGGAAGCCTACCACTCACATCTATAAAGATGGAAGTGTTGCTACTCCTAGACTTCCACAACCTACAAGGTTGGCACCACAAAAATTGGAAGAAAAAAAGAAAAAAATGGATTTTCTAAAGTTATGATAGAAAATACATTAAAGGTCATAACTGTGCTGAGCAGAAATTATTTTACATAGATTATGAAGTGGAGGAAGAAAATGAACAAGAAACTTCAAAATAAGAGGTTATACACCAGGAACCAACACTGGAAGAAGAATAAATGAGTCTGACCATATCGTGTAATGCATTGGCAGTAATTACCACTCCTCAAACTTTGAAGATAGAAGGACATGTCAAAAAGAAAAATGTAAAATTGTTTTTATTGTTTCTTGTAGTACCCATAATTTTATTCATTGTAAGGTAGCCAAGGAATTGAATTGTTTCCTATACCCAACACCAGAATGTCAAGTGATGGTTGCAAATGGAGGAACCATAAATTGCTCTAGAAAATGCCATAATATCAAGCTACCCATGGGGGAATATGTATTGCATAGTCCAATTCTTTCCATTCTAATGGGATGTGTTGATGTTGTACTAGGAGTACAATGGTTACAATATTTGGGGACGATAACTTGTAATTTTCAAGAACTTTTCTTGAATTTTTTTTCAGAAGGAAAGGAAGTCGAATTACGGGCTATTTTAGGGAAGCCAATAAAGATAATAAGCTCTGATGTCATGAAAAATATTTTCAAGAAAAAACAAGAAGGCTCAATTGCACAATTATGCTCACTAGAAGTTGCAACATCAAAATCATGTATTTCTCCAGAACTCCAAAAATTATTGGGGAATCATTCCCAGGTGTTTGAAAATCCAAAATGACTCCCACCTATTTGTCATCATGATCATGTTATTTATTTGATTCCAGGAATTGTTCTTCCAAACATCAAGCCTTACAGATATCCTTATTTCCAAAAAGAATGAAATTGATCGCATGATTGTAGAAATGTTAGGGGCTGGTATAGTTCAACCTAGTCAAAGTTTTTTCTCTACTTTAGTAGTATTGGTGCACAAGAAGGATGGATCATGGTGCATATGTATGGATTATACGGAGCTAAATAAGCTCACTATTAAAGACAAATTTACTATTCCTGTGATTAATGAATTATTGGATGAATTACATGGAGAAATTTATTTTACCAAGTTGGATATTCATTTAGGATATCATCGAATTATAATGAAGAATGAAGATATTTTGAAAAAAATAGTTCAAACTCGTGAGGGTCATTATGAATTTTTGGTCTTGCCTTTTGGCCTTACCAATGCACCTTCTACATTTCAAGGGTTGATGAATTCCATTTTCAAACCATTCCTTAGAAAATTTGTGCTAGTATATTTTGATGATATACTAATCTACAACAGGTGTTGGAAGGATCATGTTCAACATGTTGACAGGGTGCTCAAACTATTGGAGGCGGAAAAATTAAACACAAAAACATCCAAATGTTTCTTTGGAGTTCAAGAGGTGGAATATCTAGGTAATTGTATCTCACGAGGGTGATAAGGTAGAACCTAACAAAATTAAAGCCATAAAGGAATGTAGATTCCCCACAACCATAAAGCACTTGTGGGGATTTCTCAGGCTAAAAGGGTATTATTGCAAGTTTTTTAAGAATTATGGGAGAATCACATCACCTCTAACAACATTATTGAAGAAATATTCATTTTCATGGTCTCCTAAAGCAACAAAGGCCTTTGAACATATTAAAGAGGAAATGTGCCTAACAATGGTCTCAGCTACGCGAGACTTCAAAAAAACCTTTCTTGTGTAATGTGATGCCTTGGGAAATGGAATTGGTTTTTTTTCAATGCAAGAAGGAAAGCCCATTACTTTTTTAAATTCATCTAATCAAAGGAAATTATTTACAGAATGCTATTTATGAGAAGGAAATGTTGGCAATACTACATGCAGTAAAGAAATGGCAACCTTACCTAATGGGAAGGCACTTCAAGATAAAAACTGATCATGATAGTCTTAAACACTTTTTGGAACAAAAAATATCTTCAGAAGAGTAGCAAAAATGGGTCACAAATATGTTGGGTTATGACTTTTAAATAATCTACAAAAAAGGGAAGCTAAATGCTGTTACAAATGCACTCTTAAGAAAGGAAGAAGAGGTGAAAGCATTGCTTTATTCCATTTCTATTATCCAACCAGATTGGATAATCAAAGCGAGGGATGAATAGAATAGGGACAAAGAAGTGAGGAAACTCATTCAAAAGTTGCAGCAAGATCCTAGTACATCTGATACATTTAGTTTGAAAAATGATTCCTTATGGTAAAAAGATCAATTATATATTTGTAATAATTCCCAACTAAAACAAAAGATTGTTTTGAAATTGCACACTTCTCCTTTAGGATGACACCCATTATTTTTAAAAACTTACGACAAGGTGAAGAAAGATTTTTTTTGGGATGGTCTTAAATTTTATATTCAAAAGTTCGTGGCGGAATGTTTGGTTTGCTAGCAAAATAAATTTGAGACAATTAATACCTCGGGTCTTCTACAACCTTTATCCATTCCAAGTCAACATTAGGGAGAGATTTAAATGTATTTTATCACAGGCTTACCTAAGTCTGAAGGAAAGATTGCCATCATGGTGGTAGTTGATAGACTTACCAAGTATGCACACTTTTGTGCATTATATCATCCATTTAAAGCAAGTATAGTTGCTACTACATTTATGGAAACAATTCAAAAAATACATGGAAACCCAAAGATTATTGTAAGTGTCAGAGATCCCATTTTTACTGGAAATTTTTGGGAGAAATTATTTTATTGTTTGGTTACTCAATTAGTTCATAGCTCATCTTATCATCCTCAATCCAATGGTCAAATTGAGATAGTGAATAATTGTTTAGAAGGATATCTTCATTGTTTTGTATCTGATAAGAAAACACAATGGGTCAAGTGGTTGCCTCTCGTTCAATGGTGGTATAACACTTCCTTCTGTACTGCAGAAAAAATGACCCCATTTATGGAACTTTATGGATATCATCCACCATCCATCACATCATATTTAAGAGAAAATTCTAAGGTTCAAGCAGTGGAAGATCACATTGAGAATCAACAAGAAGTTCTCCAACTCTTAAAGGATAACCTAAATTTGGTACAAAATCTAATGAAGAAACACGAAGATGAACATCGCAGTGAGAGAGGTTTTGATGTAGGAGACTAGGTATTTTTATAGTTACAACCACACAAAAAAATTTCCCTCACGCAAGCTAAGAAGGATAATAAATTATCGCCAAATTCCTATAGTCCTTGCAAGGTGTCGCAAAAGATTTGTACTATGGCATACCAATTGGAGATTCATGCTTCTTCTCGAGTGCATCCAGTTTGCCATGTTTCATGCTTAAATAAGGTTATAGGTGACAAAATTCTAGTTCAAACAATATTACCAAAACTTGGTGAGGAAGGAAAAATCCTATTGGAACCCGAAGCAGTCATGGAGACAAGAACTCGACAGCTATGAAATCTATCAATTTCAGAGTATCTTATGAAGTGGAATAACATATCCACTCAAGATTCCACATGGGAGGGTGAGAATTTTACACAGAAGCATCCAGAGCTGCTCAATCATTGAGGACAACACTTTTTTAAAGTAGAGGGGCACATTAGGTCCCTATGTTACTATTGTAGTCCCTTATTGTTGTTAGTGTAACCCCCTTATTGTTATTTTTGTACCCCCATAACCCCAATATTGTTATTATTATGCCCTTACATTATTATTATTGGGTCGGGTAGGATTATATTGTGACCCCATGGACTCCTATCTTTTTTTTTCCAAGGAAAAATTTGAAAATTTCCATTATAATTAATAAAAGCTTTACATAGTACATGCATCATGCATTTTATCTGATAGTGTGTCACTAAGGGCACACAAAAAATAGATCCATAGAACCATTATTTATCACAGCCAAAAGCACAAAAAAATGCATAAATACTAGATCTCTGCCTGTATGTTGCTCGAGAGAGGATTTTTTCCCTCGTACTGTCTCCAACTCTCCTATCCAGGGCTCCTCGGAAGGAAAACATATCGTAGTGTGAGCTAAGCCACAAACAACACCTACTAGCAGGTCCCGAGGAAACAAGCTCAAATATGACCCATGGTCGGTCAGTAGTATATGAACATTTATTTGATATGTATAAATTGTCTTAAAAGAAAAAAGCAGTGAACAAATGCCTCGCTCCTAATGAAAAAGATACTATATAGGTGAAAAAAAAAACATAAAATTAAATTCCAGTAGCCCTATCTAGAAACCCATAGCACTATGTGATCAGAGATAAGGGGCATGGTCTGGCTCGAATAGACCCTCTAAACCTATTTCTTTAATTTTCCAACTACCCAAAACTTGTTGTAGGCCCTCTTTAGAAAGGAGGTATGCTTCTTCATTCCAATCCCAGTAAATGTGACAAACATAAATGTAAGTAAACAAATTTTTAAAAGACCATATTTCTTCTAGGATTGTAAATAAGAGATAAATTTGGTAGTTACAATATTTATTGAACCACTTGAAAATATTCAAGGAATCCCCAAATATTTGAATTCGATGGATGCCCAGCTGCCTTAGCCTGCACAAAAGTAGGTGCAATGCTTTAAGTTCGATGAAATTTTTTGTCCCATTCCCCAAACCCATCAAGGCTTCCTTACGATTCTCCTGACTGAGGTGAATCATTAGTCCTGCCCCTCATTTGTCCTTATAACTTGATGCTCCATCAAAGAAAGCCCATGAAATGTCCCCTCTAATCTCTTCTTGGAAAATCACCCTCGTATTATGAGATTATTTTGATTCTGACATTTGTGCATAGATGGCCATACTTTCCATGACAATACCCTAAATCTGAGGCTCTTCCTCCTTCAAAATTGCCCTGTTCCTGGAAAGCCAAATCCACCACGAGATTATGAAAGGTAGGGCCCTCCAATTTTCCTCTGAGCTCTCCTTCAACCAAGAACTCCAAGCTTACCCAACCAAGCTTCCTTCCCATCTTTGGATCTTCCCTACAGAAGTCAGCACTTTTCCCCAAACAGATTTTCTAAAATGATAATCAGTAAATAATTGCAAGACCGATTTTGACTCTTTTTTGTAAAGGGGGCACTGACCTGGCCTCATCTTCTTGCTTTTTACCATATTATCCCATGTTGGGATTTTATTGTTGAGAATGAACCAAAAGAAGATCCTACTTTTTGCCAAAAATTTAAGCTTCCAAAGATGTTTTACCCACTAGGGAAGAACATCCCATCATTTTTTTGGCAATAAGAAAGGCATAACCAAACTTAGGAGTATACTTACTAGTAGGACTAGGAGCCCACCTTAAATCATCATCTCTATTCCTAATGCATAGATGAGTACATTCCATCTCACCAGTGTACTTTTGCCAAACTTCATGCCATTCGGGGTCTAGTCGTAGATCCTCCCCACTCGTCCATCCCTAAGCCCAGTGTGAGGAGTATGCCTCATTTTCTATTTGATTTATAACCTGGATCCCATTAGCCTTAAGAATATTCCTCAACTCAACTGGCAAAGAAAAGGCCTCCTTGCACCCAACCCATGAGTCCAAGCCAACCCTGACTTGCTCCCCATTCCAAACCTACCATACCAAGCATTCCTCTATAATTTCAATCGATCCCAGGATCGCTTTCCATACTACAAATGCATTTGAAGGTTTTTTCCCTGGGGCTTTAAGCTAATCTGTTATCTCCATGGGATCAATATACTTTTGCTTCATAACCTGTGACCATAAGGAGTCCTTGAATAAATTCTCCAACCAGTTTTGGCAGCCAAGGATGACACAAAAGATGAGAGGTATTTAATCCCCCATCGTCCCCACTCTTTTCACCTTGCAATCCTATCCCATGCCACCCAGGGCATAAACTTCTCCTCCTTCAATCCTGGCCATAGGAATTTTCTATAGATTTCTTCACCTTCAAGAGAATTTTTCCTGGGACCCATGAAAGCAGGGCCTAGTACACTGGGATTGCCAATAAAACTAATTAATCAGAACCAATCTCCTTACTCTTGACATATAACGAAAGATCCAATGGTTTATTCTCTTCTCAATTTTGGATACTAGCTAGAGCCAATCCACCATTTTATATGAGTTAGGCTTGAGAGTAAAACCAAGATATTTCAAGTTTTCTTCCAAACCTTTCACCTCAAATGGGAGATCCTCCATAGTTCTTCTAATATATTTTCCCGAGAGGCCTTCCTTTATGATGACGTATTTTCCAATTTTGATACTCATCCCTGTTGCCAAAAGGAAGAGTTCAATAATCTATTTTAGTACCCCAATATCGCTTTTGATTCCATTGCTAAAAAAGAGTATGTCATCAAGGAAAAGAAGGTGTGTAATTTTAATATTTATGGAAACCTCTACTCCTCATATATCCCCCCTCCCTTTAGCTACGAAAATCAGCTGACTAAGGCCTTCAACCGCCAAGAGAAAGGGAAGAGGTGAAAAAGGTCATCATTCTCTCAAACCTCCCTGGATTTTGAAAAAAGGCGAAGTCACCCCGTTTATGAGGACAACAAAGATGATATTGGTTATACAACTCATCACCCAACTTATGAAGCAGATGTCAAACACCAAATTAGTTAAGAATAGTTTGAGGTACATCCAGTTGATCTTGTCCTAGGCTTTGGATAGGTTAATATTTATAATCAACCCATTCCTTCTGTCTCTTTTGATGTTATGAAGAGTCTCCTGAGCTACCCCAATGGCCTCTTGAATCTGCCTACCTTCTAAGAAACCAAACTGTTCCTTCAAAAAATTATTAGAGAGGACTGGATTTAACTTGACTGCAATCAATTTTTATATAACCTTATAAATTCTATTGCAGAGAGAAATTGGCCTAAAATCATCAAACAAACCCGCCTCATCCTGTTTCTGAATAACAACAGTAATGGTGGAATTAAGAGGTTTAAAGATAGCCCCTTTCAACCTAGATTCCTCCACCATAGTAGTGAGCTCCACCCCCAGATCTTCAAAGAAATGTTAGTAGAACTCAACCGTCCACCCATCCGGCCTTGAGATTTTGTCTGTCTTCATTTCCTTGAGTATAACTTCCACTTCCTCCCTAGTCACTTGTCTGGTCAGCAGCTGATTGTCTTCTTCATCCACATAGCCTAGGAAGTGTTGAGCCACCCTAACCACCCTAGCTATGGTCACCTCTAGAGGGGCCTTGAAAATCCTTCTAAAGTGTTCCTTACCCATGTTGGCAAGTTCTAGGAAGGACTCATCCACCCCATTGTCCTCTGTCCTCATCCCCCATATGGTATTAGAATTTCTCCTTCCTTTCGCAAAATTGTGGAATTTTTTTTTGTTTTCATCCCCTGTTGCAAGCCATAAGGCTAGAATTTTTAACCTCCACTTCTCCTCCCTTTCCAATAGGATCTTTCTACTTTCCCATTCCAAATAATGAAGTTAATCTCTCTTCTGCCCTGATTCATAGCCATCATATTCGAGGCGTTCCAATCTTTCCAATCTCGCTCCCAGCCACCTTAGAATTTCCTCCTGCAGTTCTCTTCTATTTTTTTCCCATTCGATGGTCACCTTATTCATGTTTTTAAGATTTTACCAGAAGTGAGCCGGTTTGTTTGATGGATCAGATGCCCCCCAACACCTCTAATTTCTCTTGAGGAGTGCATTAAACGAATCCTCTTTAAGCCAACCTAGATTAAATTTGAAAGGCACCCCCGGTTTGTCCAAAATGCCTCTGATTTCAAGAAGGATAGGGTGATGGTCAAAATCCCCTCCCTCCCATACCCACTTCCGAAAGGCTTGAAACCTTTCCACCAAGAATTCCTTTATCATAAATCTATCTAAGCACTTGGCCACCCTGTCCTCTCCAATTCTCCTATTCCTCTAGGTAGGTCAAAGTTTGACAATATTAATGTCAACGAGATGCCCCTCCAATAACTTGGATGAGAAAAAATCAGACAGAGGATCTTCCCTAGCTGAAGGTCCCCAAGATTCAGCTTGGCCATTGGAAAAATTCAAATCCTATCCAATTATGAGGTTGGGATTGTGCATAAAATGCCCCAACCAAAGATTATTCCATAACCTTTCCCTCTCCAAACAGGGACCATATATGTTCAAAATCAGAAAATATGAGCATAACTCTGGGGAGTAGGCCTCAACGGCTAGTACATGGTCCCTTTCCTAGGAGTTCAAAAATTTGATATAATTGGATTTAAAACCCAATGTCAATCCACCAGATCTTCCACACGCATCCAACCCCGTGAAGGACCACCCCAGACACAAGCCATAGAGCATCACTGAAACCTCTTCCCCTAATCCCAAAGTTTCCTGAAAGAGTATAATGTCGAGGCCATAACCAGAGAATAGGGCCTGGATAGCTAGTTTTTTGGGCTTACTAGCTAAACCCCTACAGTTGAAAGATAATACTATCATTTGATCACCTGTCCCAGGGCATTCTCTACTATAACTTCCCTTGTAATGGATATTATCTTCCCATAATCTATGTCAAGTTTTTCTTTCAGCTGAGCTTTAGACAAATTGGATTTGTGCCCTCTCAACTTGGGTCCAGGATTTGACACAGAAATATTCCCTAAATTGCCTACTATATCTAGAAATTTTCAATATTTTTATCCCCCCCTCCCCCGAGGCCTTAGGTTATAGGGCCAATGTACTTCCTTAACGAAAGGGGTAGTAGTATAATCAAAGGGGAGGGTAGGACAAAGAGGATATGAGAGGGTTGGGATTGAAGTGATAATGATGTCTAGAGTAGATTCAACATGAGGAGGAATAGTAGATGTCATATGTAATTAAACAAGCCTCGAGGGACCATGCCCAAAGCATGCATCAGAAAAATGCAAATAGGAAAAATAAAAGGAAGGGCGAGGGCTCCACGACCAGGGAGGCAACTGCGTCCTTAAATCCCACAACTCCCGCATCCTCCATTACTACATTGGTGACTATCTCGACCCCCTATCCTTCCAATTCATGTTGAGGAGGTTCAATCCCTTGCTTCACATGTCGAATAGGACTCTGATTTCCTTCCCCAGCCTTTCCTGCGACAGTTCGCTGAGATTTCCCTTTGGATGGCTTTTTCTTTCAACGAATGCCTAGGGGACACTCTTTTTCCAGATGCCCATAATGTTGGCATCTATGGCACATGAAAAACACTTGCTCATAGACCACTGTCTGTATGAAAGACCAATTCGATAATGCAGCTGAATAGCCTCCACTAATCCCTCCTAGGGATTACGGCAAACTAAAATTATAGTAGTCCCCTGTTTGCAAGGTTGAAAAAAAGACATATCTGCCTCCAGAAACTAAACCATGACATTCCCAACGTACCTAAATTTTTTTAAATTCCAAAGTGGTTGAGGGAGCCCTAGAATCTTGACACAAATTAGGGGATCTGCTAATTTCTCCCTTTGTGCATTGAAAAGAGGATGCCATCTCTTGAATAGGATTGGAGCCCGTCCGAAGCCCCAAATATTTTCCAGGACCCAAGAGGCCATCTCATTTCTCTTTAATTGAATCATAAACTGGCCATTTGCTAATATGAATACCTCGAACATGATATGGCCCTTCCTTCCATGTTTCCTCTGCCCACTCCTTCAAGAAGGGAGCTGAAATTTTTTTCCCCTTAGCTTTCCCAACCAAAGTTAACTCCACCATATTCATTGCCTTGTTAATGGACAGATCAATACCCAAGACCAAATTGGGGACCTGATATTTCCTCTTCACCACTCGAGCTTTCCTCCAAAGAATATCTGGGAGTTTTGGCTCACTGTCAGTAAGACTATCCGTTATACCTTTTTCCAATTCCGTTGTGCCTCCTTTTAACTCTCACGCTGCTCTTTTCTCCTTAGTCCTGCTTAACACCATAACATTTTGAATTTCCTCCTTTCCTCGCCAAAATGACCTAGGACCACCTATCCCCTTCCTGATATAGCTCCCACCTTGCAACGCTGAAGATTCACTTAGAGAACCTCCCGAAAGAGGGTTGACTTCCTTCTTTAGACCCTCTTGCCGCTTCCTTCCCATCACTGCAATATAATCCACTAATCTCTCCAAATCCTCTTATGCGGAAAAAAATGGTTGAGTTCTTGGCTCTCCTTCCTGTGACCCCAAAATCCCTAGAAAGCCTGACGGCTCTCCTCCTCCAAGCTTGAAAAAGTTCCCCACTCTCTTAAGCTCCAGTTTTGACCCTTCTTTTTTAACCAGCTCACGTCTTTCCATGATGTCCTCGAGGCCTCCATATTGAAAGAATGGCTTGAAACCCACATTAAAACTCCCCTTAGTCTATTGAAAACACTGATCTGCATCAATAGACTCAAAAGCCTCGTTCTTCCATAGGGTAGCCACCTACATGCGGTTAGAGACTAACTCCATGGCCGTTATGGTCTCTCGCATCGCCTAGTAACGTTTTCTAGCATATTTCCCATGCCCAATCCTCTAAGCTTTACACCCTTGCTTACCTCAGCCCCAATGGCACCCTTCATGTTCAACTCTGTGATCTCCACACCCCACATCGTGAGCAGGTCCTCCGGTTTGGGATCTACATCTACTCACTCCAATCCGTTAACCATCGTAGCTTAAACCAGTAAAATGGTAAAAAAATAGTGACATGTCCTGATCACAACCTTCCCCCATGGGCGCCTTGCTACCCCCACCATAGTGCCTATAAAAATATATGGATAAAAAAAAAACAAACGAGAAAGTGGAAAAAATGGGTTGTAAACCCTAAACGCATACTTAACCTTGTGGTGATTATTCCCCCGCATTCGTAACATGGACGACACACAAAACAAAATGTCCCTCCCTCACCACCCGTCTCCCATATGTGATGCCATCTGCAATCCTCCAAAGACCCCCCTTGTCGGGAGTTGTTTGCAGACCGCAACATCCCCTTGGCACCTATGAACCAAGACTGAACCCATCCTCACAGTTAGTGTTTCAACTCTCCAGTCTCTGCATCTGCACCCCCATGGACTCCTATATATAGAAGGAGGTTTTTTTATTTATATCATCCAATAATTTTTAATTTCTGTAATGTAAAGGAGGTTGTCCCCTCAAAGTGGCTTATTTCTAAGGTGTAGATCTCTATTTTCTTATATTTTTGGAGCTGGTTTCATAACAATGCAAGACGTGGAAGTGATTATGGAAAATATGTGATTCATTTCATTAGTTTCAATCCCACTTCTTCACCCTTGTGAGCACCACCTGTTGCAAGGAGTGCTAAGTGGACTACTCAAAAATCATGAGAAATTAGTCAGTTATGACTACCTCTCATGGAAATGGTCATAGACGAATGAATTACTTAACGTAGTTGAATCCCAGAAATGATATTTAATATAATTCTCTTAAAAAACACTCATTAACTACAAATATTGAAGGGGGATTTACTTCAATGGTTCATGAGACACAATACTTTCTAAGTTTTTTCAAATGGGGTAGGAAGCTAAGTGGGATTGATTGTGGGGAGAAATCCAGAGTTAAGTGCACTTGAGCTAGAGGCGATCTAGGATGCGTGACCTCCAGGAATGTCTTGGTTACTAGGTGAAAACCCCAAAAGTGATGATTGATGTTATGTGATTCATTTGACTAGTATGAATCCCACTTCTTCACCCCTATGAGCATCACCCAATGCAATGAGTGCTAAGTGTACTATTAAAAAATCATGAGAAATTAGTCAGTTAGGACTACCTCTCAAGGAAATGGTCATAGTTGAATGACTTGCTTAACGTAGTTCAATCCAAAAAAATGATATCTAATATAATGCACTGTGAACATCTCTCAATACTTAAATACAAAAAGTGAAGTGAGCTCTACTTGAATGGTTAATGGGACACAATACTTGCTAAGGTTTTGCAAATTGGGTAACAAGATAAGTGGGCTTGCTTGTAGGGAAAACACCACAGTTAAACCTGCTTGAGTGAGAGACGATATGTGTTGGGTGACAACCTAGGAAGTCTTGGTTATTGGGTGCAAGCCACAGAAGTTATGATTGACACTATGTGATTAATTTTTCTAGTTTACATCCAAGCTCTTCACCCGTGTGAGCATCTCCCGATGCGATGAGTGCTAAAAGTACCATTCAAAGAGCATGAGAAGTTAGTCAGTTATGAATACCTTTCATGGAAATGGTCATAGATGAATGAATTACGTAACATAGATGAATCCCAAAAATGACATCTAATATAATACACTGCGAAAACCCTCATTACTTAAATAAAAATACTAAAAGGAGCTCTACTTGAATGTTTCATGAGGTAAAGTACTTGCTAAAGTTTTGAAAATGCAGTAGAAATTTAAGTGGACTTGATTGTGGAGAAAAATCCATTGTTAAGCCTAATTGAGCTAGAGGCGATCTGAGATGGGTGACCTCTAGGGAAGTATTGGCTATTGGGTACAAGTCTTGGAAGTGATGATTGACGCTATGCAATTCATTTCACTAGTTTCAATCCCACTTCTTCACCCCTATAAGCATCACCCGATGCAATTAGTACTAAGTGGATTATTCAAAAATCATGAGAAATTAGTCAGTTATGACTACCTCTCATGGAAATGGTCATAGATGAATGATCTGATGCAATTAGTGCTAAGTGGACTATTCAAAACCATGAGAAATTAGTGATCTATGACTACCTCTCATGGAAGTGGTCATAGATGAATGAATTACCTAACAGAGTTTAATTCCAAAAAATGATATCTAATATAATGTATTCTGAAAACCCCTTAATACATAAATACAATGTGCGAAGGGAGCTCTACTTCAATGGTTCATGAGGCATAATACTTTATAAGGTTTTGCAAATGGAGTAGCAATCTAAGTGAGCTTGATTGTGGAGAAAACTTCATTGTTAAGCGTGCTTGAGCCATAGGCGATCAGGGACAGGTGATGTCCCGGTGAGTTCTCATTACCAGGTTTAGGCCCAAGAAGAGATGATTGATGCTATGTGATTCATTTTGCTAGTTTCAATCCCACTTCTTCAACCCTTTTAGCATCACCCAATAAAATGAGTGCTAAGTAAACTATTCAAAATTCATGCGAAAATTTTCAGTTATGACTGCCTCTCATGGAAATGGTCATGGATGAATGAATTACTTAATGTAGTTGAATCCCGAAAAATGATATTTAATATAATTCACTACCTCTCATCGAAATGGTCATGGATGAATGACTTACTTGACATAGTTGAATCACAAAAAATGATATCTAATATAATGCACTATGAAAATCCCTCAATACTTAAATAAAAAGAGTTAAGCTCTACTTGAATGGTTCATGAGGCACAATACTTGCTAAGGTTGTGCAAATGGGGTAGCAAGCTCAATGGGCTTGATTGTGCGGAAAATTCCAAAGTTAAGTACAATTGATCTAGAGCTGATCTGGGATGGGTTACCTACCAGAAAGTCTTGGTTACCGGGTACAAGCTGTGGAAGTGGTGATTGACACTATGTCATTCGTTTCACTAGTATTAATACCAACTTTTAACCCCTGTGATCATCACTTGATGCAATGAGTGCTAAGTGGACTATTCAAAAATCATGAGAAATTAGTTAGTAATGATTACCTCTCATGGAAATGGTCATAGGTGAATGACTTACCTAATGTAATTGAATCCCAAAAAATGATATCTAGTATAATGCGTTGTGAAAACCCAAAACCTTCAATACTTAAATAAAAGTAGTGAAGGGAACTCTACTTGAATGGTTCATGAGGCACAAAACTTGCTAAGGTTTTTCAAATGAGGTAGCAAGTTAAATGGGCTTGATTGTGGGGAAAACTCCAAAGTTAAGCATGATTGAGCCAGAGGCAATCCGAGATGGGTGACCTCCTAAGATGTCCCGGTTACCATGTGCAAGCCTCGGAAGTGATGATTGACATTATGTGATTAATTTCACTAGTTTCAATCCCAATTATTCACCCCTTTGAGCATCACCCCATGCAATGAGTGCTAAGTTTAATATTGGAAAATCATGAGAAATTAGTCAATTATGACTACATCTCATGGAAATGGTCTTATATGAATGACTTAACTAATGTAGTTGAATCCAAAAAAATGATATATGATATAATGAACTACAAAAACCTCTTAATAACTAAATAAAAAAATTGAAGGGAACTATAATTGAATGGTTAATGAGGCACGGTACTTGCTACGGTTTTTCAAATGGGGTAGCAAGCTAAGTGGGATTTATTATGGGGAAAATTCCAGAGTTAAGCGCGCTTCACCCAGAGAGGATCTAGGATGGGGGACCTCCCAGGAAGTCCTGGTTACCAGATGAAAGCCCCAGAAGTGATGATTGATGCTATGTGATTCATTCCACTAGTTTGAATCCCACTTTGTCACCCCTTTCAGCATCACTTGATGAAATGAGTGCTAAGTGGACTATTCAATAATCATGATAATATAGTAAGTTACGACTAACATTAATGGAAATGGTCATAGATGAATGACTTACTTAACATAGGTTAATCCTAAAAATGATATATAATATAATTCACTACAAAATCCCCTCAATACTGAAATACAAAGAGTGAAGGTATCTCTACTTGAATGGTTCGTGAGCCTCAATACCTATTAAGGTTTTATGAATTGGGTAGAAATCTAAGAGGAATTTATTGTGGGGTAAACATGACAGTTAAGCATGGTTGAGCCAAAGGTGATCTTGGATGGGTGACCTCCTGGGAAGTCCTAGTTACCGGGATCAAGCCTCGGAAGTGATTACTGATGATATGTGGTTCATTTCACTAGTTTCAATCCCACTTCTTCACTCTTGTCAGCATCACCCGATGAAATGAGTGCTAAGTGGACTATTCAAAAATCATTTGAAAGTAGTCAGTTATGAATACCTCTCATAGAAATGGTCATATATGAATTACTTACTTAACATAGTTGAATCCCAAAAAATGATATCTAATATAATGCACCGTGAAAACCCATTAATGCTTAAATACGCAGAGTGAAGGGATTTCTACTTGAATAGTTCATGATGTAAAATACTTTCTAAGGTTTTCCAAATGGGGTGGCAAGTTGATTGGGCTTGTTTTGGGGAAAAATCCACAGTTAAGTGCACTTGAGCCAAAGGCAATCTGGGATGGGTGACCTCCTAGGAAGTCCTGGTTACTGGGTGCAAACCCCAGAAGTGATGATTGACAATATGTGATTCATTTCACTAGTTTAAATCCCACTTCTTAACCCTTTTGAGCATCACTCGATGCAATGAGTGATAAGTGGACTATTCAAAAATCATGAAAAATTAGTGAGTTATGACTACCTCTCATGGACATGGTCATAGATGAATGACTTACTTAATGTAGTTGAATCCCAAAAAATGATATCTAATATAATGCACTATGAAAACCCCTCAATACTTAATACAAAGGGTGAAGGGAGCTCTACTTGAATTTTTCATGATGCACAAAATTTTCTAAGGTTTTGCAAATGAGGTAGCTAGCTACGTGGGCTTGATTATGGGGAAAACTCAATAGTTAAGCACACTTGAGCTAGAGGGGATCTGAGATGGATAATTGCCAAGGTTTTTAAAATGTTAAGTGAGATAAGTGGGCTTGATTGTTGGGAAAAAAAACAATTAAATGTGCTTGATCCAGAGGATATTTAGGATGGTTGAGCTCCCCATCAGTCGTGGTTTCTGGGTGGAAGCCCTAGAAGTGATGATTGACGTTATGCGATTCCTTTCACTAGTTTGAATCCCAGTTCTTCACACATGTGAGCATAACCTAATGAAATGAGTGCTAAGTTTACTATTCAAAAATCATGAGAAATTAGTTAGTTATGACTACCTTTCATGGAAATGGTCATAGATGAATGAATTACTTAACACATTTGAATCAAAAAATTGGATATGTAATATAATGCATTGCGAATACCCCTCAATACTTAAATACTAAGAGTGAAGGGAGATCTACTTGAATGGTTATTAAGGGACAATACTTGGTAAGATTTTCCAAATGGGGAAGCAAGCTAAGTGGGCTTGATTATGGGGAAAACTCCATAGTTAAGCGTGCTTGAGCCATACGTGATTTGGGATGGGTGGCCTCCCTAGAAGTCTTGGTTACTGGTTGGAAGCCCCAGAAGTTATGACTGATGCTATGTGATTCATTTCACTAGTTTCAATCCCACTTCTTCACCCTTGTGAGCATCACCCAATGCAATTAGTGCTAAGTGGACTATTCAAAAATCATGAGAAACTAGTCAGTTATGACTAACTCTCATGGAAATGGTCATAAATGAATAACTTATTTAATGTAGTTGGATTAAAAAAAAATGGTATCTAATATAATGCATTACGAAAACCCCACAATACTTGAATACAAAGAGTGAAGTGAGCTCTATTTTAATGGTTCATTAGGCACAATACCTGTTAATGTTTTTCAAATGGGGTAGAAATCTAAGTGGGCATGATTGTGGGAAAAACTCCACAGTTAAGCGTGCTTGAGACATAGGTGATCTGGGATGAGTAACCTCCCAGAAAGGCCTAGTTACCAAACACAAGCCCCAGAAGTGATGATTGATGCTATGTGATTCATTTGATTAGTTTCAATCCCACTTCTTAACCCCTGTGAGCATCACCTGATGCAATGAGTGCTAACTAGCCTATTTAAAATTCATGACAAATTAGTCAATTATGACTACCTCTCATGTAAATGGTCATAGATGAATCACTTACTTAACGTAGTGGAATCCCAAAAAATGATATCTAATATAATGCCCTATGAAAACCTCTTAATACATAAATATAAAGAATGAAGGGAGCTCTACTTGAATGGTTCATGAGGAAAAATACTTGGTAAGGTTTTGCAAATGGGGTAGCAAGTTAAGTGGGCTTGATTGTGGGGAAAAATCCATAGTTAAGCATGGTTGAGCCATAGGCAATCTTGGATGGGTGAACTCCCAGGAAGTCTTGGTTAGCGGGTGCAAGCCCCGAAAGTGATGATTGATGCTATGTGATTTGTTTCACTAGTTTCA
The DNA here is from genome assembly GCA_034641835.2 of Pinus albicaulis. NCBI lineage: Eukaryota > Viridiplantae > Streptophyta > Pinopsida > Pinales > Pinaceae > Pinus > Pinus albicaulis. The sequence continues at coordinate 616,779,091 of CM076569.1, forward strand.
ATCCCACTTCTTCATCCCTATGAGAATCACCCAATGCAATGCGTGCTTAGTGGACTTTTAAAAAATCACGATAAATTAGTGAGATATGAATACCTCTGATGGAAATGGTCATAGATCAATGACTTACTTAATACAATTGAATCCCACAAAATAATTTATAATATTATGCACTACAAAAACCCCTCAATACTTCGACGGTGGTAAAATCCTAGGTTCATAGAATATTTCTATTTAATTCACTTATGAAAGTTTTTACATAGGTGTCTTATAGGTGTTTACAAATGTGTGTTATAGGTAATTTTTTTTAAGATTTCAAAGATAGTATTGAGGTGTTCAACTATCCTGTGGTAATAGATCCTCCATTTGTGGCGCTTCCTTGTCATGCGCATAGCAATAGCCTATCTCCCTAAGCAGGTCATGAAGAAATTCTCACTAGTACAAATACCTTGTGCTCTATCTGCTTCCTAAGAAATTAGTGAAGGAATTCTCACTGGTATGCTACCTTATGCTCCGGGATTTGGTCTTGAAATTTCGACCCCATACATTTCCTTGCTACTCATTACTAGTGACACCAAACAAAATAAACCTAGTTAGAAGAGACAAAATAAACCTAGTTATGGGAATAGAAAAAACTTAGTTATGGGAATGGAAAGGCCTATCTAGTAAACTTGAATATTTGTGATGAGTAGGGAAACAATATATATTTCCCATTAGTCCGTGTTATACTAAATTAAAAATTATTTTTAACAAACTAAAATATAATCATAAACTCGCCTATATAAACTGCCTTGAGATAGGGATCTTCACACTCATCTTCTGTATTTATATTCCATTATCACCAACCTACAACTGACAACATTACACAATTAAATACAACACCAGTATAGTCCGATATGATGTTGATGCTAATTTAAATGGATATAAAAAATAATAAACAAATAGAAACATATACTGATATATCTTAACACTCTTCTGAAGCATAGTTGACTGGAAGTGTCACCAATGAGGATTTTGTATTGAAAAAAACTAAATAAGAATATAGAGCGAGTGTGCAAATAACATTTAGGACTAAAAAGTTTCCCTTAGAGTATCCATTAACAATATAGAGGCAATGTGTGAGCAACATTAACGACTACAAAGTATCCCTCGCACTGTCCCTCAAAGCCAATTTTGCATCATATTAATCACCAACATTGGATCAATGAACAAGATTGATGGTGGTGCGAAGATGGTGTGAATATGCCTCATGAGAGGCTTGGATTTTTAGAGAGGGAATTATAAAACAAAAATGAAGGACAAGCATTGGTATTTTGAACGATTTGGCCAAAAACAAGTAATAATTTTCTAAATTGTACTGTTGTTAGATCATAGGACTCATATCCATGGAGGTGAATAAGAATAAATAAATTGAAGAGAGGGGGAGGAACAACCTCACTATCTATGGTATCTTCAGCCTGATGAGGATGTAGGGATACGATCTCGCAATTCTATCTTTTAGAAAAATGTGTACACCTAACAAATGATTGCGATGCAAAAAATATCCCAACACGGACCGACAGAACATCGCCTAAAATTTGCATGGCGGTATAGGTGGTAGAAAAATCACTAAGGAGAAAATGGATTATAGACTATGTTATTTTAAGTGTTTATAAACAAACATTTAATGTTAACAGACTAATGCTAGTACATTACTCGATGATGGAAAAAAAATTTACAATATGCTTTTCTAACCTAATATTTTTTCCACAATATGCCTCTCTCTAGCTCAATAAGAGGCCAAATAAGACATCAAAAGATTTCATTGGCCAACATAAAACATTGTCACTATTTAATAAGGTGGAGAACAAGTATTTGGCTTCAAAATTTAGGTTTAAGGTATTATTTTGTATCTTAATTTCTCTACAGGCACTAATAAAGATGCACATGTATTTCTATAGTCCCTATTGCTTTTGGAAGGATATAATTTTTTTGTGGATATCCATATCGGCTTTCCACACCCAACTATATCCCACCCCAACTTATAACTAAATTTTTAGAGGTGGTACTAATTTGAAAATCTCATTATATTTTTATTCTCTATCTTTCAAAATTTTCAAATTTCATTATATGTTTATTGGGTAAAAATGCAAAGGTGGGTTACACTTTCGTTAGAACCGCATTTGGAGATTTCATTTTCGCAACAATTCTGCTGAACTTCTAGGAATTTTGATAAAATTTTATAAAGTTCGAACGAAGTTTTGAAATTAATTCGGCCAAACTATTTCTGCCGTTAACATTGACAATGTATTGAGAATGTACATAAACTGATTTTGGCTGGAGATGGGAAGAAGGGAAACATCATTCTGGCCAAAATAATAGTCCAGCTGAACTAATAGTTTAGATGAACTTTTTAAAATAATTCAGCCAAACTTTTTCTTATAAATATACCAGACCGCAAGAAGCTTAGTTACTGTTGCACTGCTATGTTTGTATCACTGCTCTGTTATGTTTGTCTTTTTTCTCTGTTCTATTTGCCTCACTATCTTGTTTGTCTCACTGCTTTGTTTGTCTCACTGTGTTATTGTCTCACTGTTGTGCTACTCTGTTTCTATCTCACTGCTATGTTGTCATCTCGTTGTTGCAGGGGTGAGGAGGGGAGCAAGCGAAGGTGAGAACATGTGCTATTTTTATGCGTTGTTTTTTTTGTATTTTTTTATATAAATTTAATTTTATATGTGTTTGTAGCTTTTCTCTAATCCACGTCTTTTTCAGTCTACACTCTTGATGTTTTCGTTCCGTCTGTGCTCTCATTTTCTGCTCCTCGTGCAGGCTCACGGTCTCTGCGAATTTCCAGGTATTTCTCCACTCCAGTTCATACGATAACTGTTTATCATTATGCTAAACAATAAACAGTAAGGTGCTTATTTTCCATGATAAGAGTTAAACAATAAACAATAAGGTGGTAAATAGTAAACAATAAATAGTATAAATTACAGATAATTTTAATATTGAATGGAGAAATTATATGCCTTTTAGTGAGATATTTATTTTTCTAATAGGTAGCTCCCAATTTCAATCCTTTGCATGGGTTTGATTTCGATATCAGATTGAAGTTACTAAATCTTAAGTAAATAAACTGATTTATATCTCAGCCCATAAACTATAAAATATTTTATCAAATATATTTTATTGTTTTTTCAATAAATAAAATTACATTGTCTTGATTTCAACGTGTTTTACGTTTTTATGATGTTTTTTTTTATTCACATATTCTTGAAACTAGAAATAATTTATCAGTTAGAATGGGTCGATTGGGGTAATGGTTAAGAATATGTATTTCCTCCTAAAAATTCAATTAACTCACTTGCACTAAAATCCTTACTAACATGATAGAAAAATTGTGTTTGGCCTTAGTAGTTCTCTAAAGGCAGTGTTGTTAGTTCCTAAAACTTTGAGGAATGAGAGCTCAATATAAACCCTATGTAGTTGTTATATCCTTTTAAATTTTATAGGGTTTGTATTTACCAATCATTCTAGAAAGTCCTTGTTTTGATTTCATTTGGATTTTGTAATGATGATAATCCTCATGTATTGCATCAGGTTATTAAATTTAGTATCACCATTATTTTTGTATTTAGGGATTTTTTACATCATTTTGGATCAATAAAAGATATCTTATGTATATTCCCACGTTAAGAAAATATGTTGAATATGTTACATAAATTATACCAAGAAATGATACTTTAACATAGTATTTGAACATAAAATTCGCAAGTTCAAGAAATAGATTAGATGTCTAAAAAATATGTTTAATATATTACATAAATGATACCTTTAACACAATATTTGAACATAAAATTCATAAGTAAAAGCAATAGATTAGCTGCCTAGATCGCCAATATCTGACTTCCAAAAAATATGTTGAATATATTACATAAATGATACCAAGAATCGATACGTTTAACACAGTATTTGAAAATAAAATTAGTAAGTTAAAGCAATAGATTAGTTGTCCAAATCACCAATTTCTTGCTTCAGTTGAATACTTAGGTTTCCTTCCTTCATCCGGAACAAGTTTGACAATATATTTTTTAGATGGTATGTGTGATAAAAATGATGTATAAAATTTTCAAAACCGTTGTCTATTCAATATGAAGTGTATTTGAAAAAAAAAAGGAAATGTTTCACATATTTATATTTCAAAATTAGAAATTTATTTTCATTAAATTAGTTTACTTGCATCCAAAACTAATATAACACAAAATTCAATCATTTGGATGTGCATGATTCCTTAGGCATATTTTACTTCATTATATTTTATTACCATGTAAAAGGTTCAATTATTTGGATATGCATGATACCATATTCATAAAGTACTTTTGGGACTTTTTATCATGATCATGTGTACTCTTTAAGATTGGTGTTTTTTGAATTTGTTAGGATTTTTTTTTAGTTATCATGTGTACTCTTTAAAATGGGTGTTTTTTGAATTTTTTATTCTTAAATGGTTGTGGTTTATATGGAAAATGTTAAATATAATAAGAATAATAAATAATAAATTAAGTAAATTAAAAAACAAATTGTTGTGTTTTTTTATTTAGAAAATTCAAAAAACAAATTCAAGAATAAGTTATTGTATTTTTTGAATTAGCTATCAAAGTTGAAGTATTTTCCTATATAAAAAACAAAAGTTTGGTAGCGAACAATTTTATGTGCTCAATCAAGCAAATGAAGAAGAAAAAATATTTGAGGATCAACTACACCAAGAGATCCAATTGGTCAACTCCCAATGTTTAAGTTTTGAGGATCAAAATGACATGCTTCCCCACAAAGATGTTCCAACTCAAGAAAATTTAGTAACTAAGAATGAGGCTTCATAATAAGAGACAAAAACACCAAGAACCATTAGGGAGCTTTGATTTATGGTGGTAAATGAAAAATTAGAGGGTGAAAAATATTATAAGAGAGTAGGTTTCCCCATAGTAAAGATTTTAGAAGTGCACAAGTAGAGATGGATAAAGAGTTAGGCTCTCAAAGGTCATTGAAAGAAGCCTTTAAAAAATCCCCTAAACAAACCCAAAAAAAGGGCTCATACACAGAGAATACACACGATTAAACATGCTTGATCATACTTTATTTTTCTACGAGTTTGAGTGAATGACCTAATATTTATCTTTATCTCCTCACCTATTTTTTTTTCCTTCTATTGGTAGATAACACTCAAAGCCCCAACCAAATAGTTCTCTTTACAAAAAAAGAAAATTCAATGGAATTTAAAGCCTTTAAATAGGCTACATTAGAGAAGAATACGATGGAAAAAACCACAGGTTAAGAATACCACGATAAAGACCATGGATTGTCAATCCATGGTTCCTGAAAAGGTAAATTGACTATTTTCATAAATTTTATTTTAATTATTAACTTTATTTTTTTTTTATTAACTTCAGTTTTTTCTATGTAATTTACATGTCATTTCTCCCATAAACTTAAGGCAAACTTTAAGTCTAACAATGTACATGTCATTTTTTCATAAACTTTAAGGAAAACCATGTACATTTCCTTTCTCCCATAAAGTTTAATTTAATATATTCTTAAGTAAAATGCCAATGTTTTTGAAAACCATGTACCTGTCATTTCTCCATTTATCCTGTAAAATTTAAGGCATTTTCTAGTGTTTTGGGAACCATATACATGCAATTTATATGTCATTACTCCCATACACATTAAGGAAAACTTTAAGGCAAACCATGTACATTTCATTTCTCCCATAAACTTAAGGAAATCCATTTTCATGTCATTTATCCCATAAAATTTAAGGCATTTGCTAGTGTTTTGGGAACCATATACATGTCATTTATATGTCATTACTCCCATAAAATTTAAGGCAAACCATGTACATGTCATTTCTCAAATAACCTTAAGTCAAACTTTAAGGAAAACCATGTACATGTCATTTCTCCCATAAACTTAAGGAAAACTTTAAGGCTAACCATGTATATGTCATTTCTCCCATAAACGTTAAGGCATTGGCTAGTGTTTTGGGAACCATATACATTTCATTTCTATGTAGTTACTCCCATAAACTTTAAGGCTAATGCAAACCATGTACATGTCATTTATCCCATAAACTTAAGGAAAACTTTAAGGCTAAACATGTACATGTCATTTCTCCTATAAACTTTAAGGCATTTTCTAGTGTTTTTGGAACCATGTACATTTCATTTCTATGTTGTTTCTCACATAAAATATAAGACAAACTTTAAGGCAACCCATGTACATGTCATTTCTCCCATAAACTCAAGGAAAACTTTAAGGCATGTCATTTCTATGCCATTTCTCCCATAAACTTTAAGGAAAACCATGTACATATCATTTCTCCGATAGACTCAAGGAAAAATTTAAGGCATGTCAATTATAGATGTCATTTCACCCATAAACTTTAAGGAAAAATTTAAATAAAACCATGCACATGTCATTTCTCCCATAAACTCAAGGAAAACTTTAAGGAAAATCATGTACATGTCATGTCTCCCATAAAATTTAATACAAACCATGTACATGTCATTTCTCCCATAAACTTTAATTTAATATATTTTTAAGGAAATCATTTCTTCCATGTGCTTTAAGGAATTGTCCAGTGTTTTGGGAACCATGTACATGCCATTTCTATGTAATTTCTTCCATAAAATCTAAGAGAAACTTTAAGAAAAACCATGTACATGTCATTTCTCCCATAAATGTAAGGCTTTTCATTCTCCCATAAACTTTAATTTAATATATTTTTAAGAAAAATGTTAGTGTTTTTGAAAACCATGTACATGTCATTTCTCCCATAAATGTAAGGCTTGTCATTCTCCCATAAACTTTAATTTAACATATTTTTAATCAAAATGTTAGTGTTTTTGAAAACCATGTACATGTCATTTCTCCCATAAAATTTAAAGCATTTTCTAATGTTTTGAGAACAGTATACATGTCATTTTTATGTCATTACTCCCATAAACTCTAAGGAAAAATTTAAGGTAAAGCATGTACATGTCATTTCTTCCATAAACTTTAAGGCAAACCATGTACATTTCATTTCTCCCATAAAATTTAAGGAAAACCATGTACATGTCATTTCTTCCATAAAATTTAAGGCAAACCATGTACATGTCATTTCTCCCATAAAATTGAGGCAAACTTTAAACTCCCCACATCAAATTTAATGCAAACCATGTACATGCCATTTTTCCCATAAAATTAAGGCAAACTTTAAACTTGAGGAAAAATTTAAGGCTAACCATCTACATGTCATTTCTCCAATAAACTTTAAGGAAAACCATCTACATGTCATTTCTCCCATAAAATTTAATTTAATATATTTTTAAGTAATTTTACATGTCTTTTCAAACCATGTACATGTCATGTCTCCCATAAACATGGAAATCATGTACATGTCATTTCTTCCGTAAAATTTGAGGCAAGCCATGTACATTCCATTTCTCCCATAATATTTAAGCCATTTGCAATAAAATTTAGGTAATTTGCAATAAATTTTCATTTAATATAATTTTCAAGGAAAAATGGACATTATGCATATATTTTTCTTTCTATCCCAATCCATGGAAAGTAGCGATTACATATGTTGTTTGCAATATTCTGTCTAACAAGGTCCTCCAAAGGAAAATGAATATACTGGGAACAACAACAAACAATGAGCATATTATATTGGATTGATAGAAGGCTTGGGAACAAATAGGGAGCATGGATCAAATAGAATTGTAACTCTCACCAATTATGAGCTTTCGTGCAACCAGATGAAAGGCATGTACCAAGTTAAGAAGGAGAGGCTAAAACAACTCCATGGAAAAGAAAACAATATTGTTGAACAATTTCTTTTTTTTAGTATATGACATTGTGAAAATGTTAATAATATTTCTGGTGATCTATTATATGAGGCAATGCCAATTCAAGATTCATCTGGCAAAGGTGAGTTAGTATTATATGGGGTAGTGCCAATTCAAGATTCATCTCTCAAAGATGAATTAGTGTTGATACACTCTCCTTCAAAATTTATTGATGGAAATTGTAACATATATTTGATATGTGTGTGATTTTTACTTATAAATGCATCTGTTTTAATGACCATGTGTTTTTTTCAATTATATGCCAAGTGTGATCCCACCATGTAAGCGTAACTTGGTGAACTTCATGTTTTATAAAATTAAAATGTTAGAATTTCAACAAATTTTTTTTTTAAAGTGAGTTTCACACATTAGTTTGTGCTTTGAAAGTTGTGTTTTACATAATTTGTGTTTGTGCTCAACATTTGTGTACTAAATTACATTAATTTTGTGAAATATTTTGAATTTATTTTAAATAATAATTTTAAAAATAATTGCAAATGTCCATTGTAGATATCCATATATATATCTTGGAAGATAAAAGGCGAAGATGAATAGAATCCCATGCCTCTACAAGAGAGGGGGATCATGGATCGATGGATGTTCATGATATTTATAATAAATGTGCATGCTTTTAAATGACATTTGAATATATAATATTATCTCCATACATACATGTATATGTGTGGAATTGATTTTTTTTATTGAATATATATATATATATATATATATATATATATCTCCATGTACATACATGTATACATATGGAATTGATTTTTTTTATCAATTTTGTGAGTTAAATTAGTTTTTAATAGATTTCATTTTTTATTTTTTAGGAGTTAGGAGGAAAAGAGTATCTACTCCATCAATGGAGGATGGCCATGGTTCACCCAATCATGGTATGGTTGATGCAATTTAATCAATAATATATACTTGTATTTATATGTATGTATGTATTTTTGAATTTATTATAAATTCATATTTTTTTTATGAAGCTTCTCTCTCGTTGCATGAGGGTGGTGGTGGTACACATTCCCCTGGTGGCCCATATATAGGTGGTGGCCAATTTCATGAGGGTGGTGATATGTTTTCCCCCAGAGGCAAATCAATGGGTGGTCGTGTTGGTTCTCAACCAATCGATGGTCATTCTAGTTGTCAACAATCTCAGGGTGGGAATGAGTTTTCTCATCCATCTCGAGGTGGCCATCAATTTGAATTTAATTTTTATTCAATTTTTAAAAATTTGTTCACATTTTTTTTTTTTTTAAATTTTTTTATATATTAATGTAGAGGATGAAAATTTTGCTTGAAAAAGATGTAGGCCAAAACGAGTTATTGAAGAAGAAGTTTGTACACCAAAAATGACTTATCCTTCTGACATTTTCAATTTACCTTGGGATACAAACATCTTGCAATGAAAATTACAAAGGTGTAAACATATTTATTCAAAATTGAAGAAATATTTTGTGTCTTTGAAACTTCCTACTGAGAGTCAAGAAAGCTTAGAAATAGTTACTCATTCTTGAAGCACACTTGTATATGTGTACAAAATTCTTGGGCCAACCACTGATACTTTTGTATAAGTTATGTGGAAAATAAAGGAAACAATGATAGGTCTCGATACCTGGGAGGATGTTAAACACTGAGTTACAACATAAATGGCCAATTCTGTTTAATTTCAAAGAAGGCCAAAAAGAAAGATGCTAAAGGCGCAATATTTCAAGAACGTTGATATAGATTGCCATTTGTATGATAGAAACCTCGTTGCCTATGGAATACTACCATGAAACGATGAGGTTCCTCTTTATTTCGCAAAACTATTTTATGAAAAATTATTTTTGAGAATGAAACCCAATTATAATGTCCTTCCCTCTTAATTTTCTGGTCCTAGGAAAGGTCGATTATGTGACTGTAGGGGCGCTAAGTGTGATGCTGAGTTTTCTTGCCCCAAGCCACCATTGGTAAGTCAACATCTTCATGTGGAGAATTTGTGGTCAAAGATGGATGTTACTTCTCAAATTAGTCGAGAAGCATGGGTTGCCATCATAGACAATGTTTAGAGTGGACATGGTCGAATTGATGTTTGTCTGAATCGACAAAGAGCATGAGAGAATTCATGTGCTACTTTTGTGTATCATACAAATGATGAGATAGACAACATCAGTATCGAAGAGCTCAGGATATATGCAAAAATTTGTCGCAATGGTTGGCAGGACTTAATTATTCATGAGGAAGAGGGCATGGGACCGTTATGTGTTAATGGTTAGGGTGAATATTTTATGTACAATTTGTAATAAATGCATATACATACATTTATTTTTATATTTTAATCTGATAAAAATGTATCATTGTGCCGAGAGGCGCATCTACAGCCCAATATGACCCCGATGTCAGGTGGGTCACGTCCTCATACAAAATGTCAGCTTAAGTTTTAAATTAAAATAAAAATAAAAATCGCATTGTGCTAGAATATATATCAATTTCTAATACAATTATGTATTATTTATATAATTTGAATGGATAGTAAATTATATACGTGAATTTGAATGGATCATAAATTTACCTTTAACAAAAAAAATTACCACATTTAATTTCCAAATTAAGTAAAATTTTAAACATCTTTACTCTTTACTAAAGTCAATACCATTTCCTAAATCAAAGGAAAAGAGTTAATTCAACACAAACAATCAAAATCCAAAATCTTTTAATATTTCTTTTAATTAAATATTTGTAAAATAAATTTATACTTACTCTAGAGCTATGGTAAATAAATAAAAAATATATATAAACTAGGTGTATGGTAAATAAATAAAATTTCTTTTTATATTTAAAAAAACTTTAAAAAGAGGCTTTATTTAGATGAAGCCTATGGGACGAATACCATGGGACAAATTAATATTGATACCATGGGTAAATAAATAAATATAAAAGAGGCATAACTAGGTAAGGCAAATAAATAACAATATATCAAATAGGATTATAAATAAAAATCTAATTATATAACATAGTAAAGAAAAGGGGTATGGTAAATAAATAAAAATATAAATAAACTAGAGGTATGGTAAGTAAATAAAACCTCTTTTCATATTTACTCCATAATCTGTTTTATATTTACGAATATTTATGTTCATTAGTTTACATAACTAAGAAGAAATAGAGAGAGAGAGTGATAAGGGAGAGATGGAGAGAGAGTGTGTATGTTTAGGGGTGAAATAAAGAGACAAAGTAAGATGTATGGAAAGAAGGGGGGAGAGAAGAAGTGAGAAGGAGAGAGGGAGGGATATAGTAATGTAGTTGGAGAGAGAGAGGGGTGGAAAGAGAGAGAGAAAGAAAGGGATGGGGAAGAGAGAGGATTAGAGAGAGAGAGAGAGAGAGAGATATGGGGGAAGAGAGAGGATTGGAGGGAAAAGAGAGAGAGAGAGAGGTGGGAGAGAAATGGAGAGAGAGGAAGGATGAGAGAGAGGAGGAGAGTGATGGGGGAAGAGAGAGTATTGGAGAGAGAGAGAGAGAGAGAGAGAGAGAGAGAGGAAGGATGAGAGAGAGGACTTGAGATAGAGGAGGAGAGAGGGATCGATAAGAGAGATGGAGTTGGAGGGGGAGAGATGTAGGAAATAAGAAATATAGAGAGTGAGAAGTGGAGAGAGAGAAGGAGTGACAAGGGAGAGACACAGAGAGAGCGTGTATGTTTGGGGCTGAGATAAAGAGACAAATAAAGAGAGATGGAGATAAGGGGGGAGAAGGAGATATAAGGAGAGAGGGAGGGATATAGTAACATAGTTGGTGGGTGAAGAGAGAGAGAGAGAGGGAGGGAGAGATGGGAGAGAAAGGGAAAGAGAGGAAGGAAGAGAGAGGATGTGAGAGAGTGGAGAGAGGGAGGGAAAGAGAGATGGAATTGGAGGGGGAAGGGGAGAGAGGTAAGAAGAAAGAAATAGAGGGAGAAAGGTGGAGAGAGAGAGAGAGTGAGTGAGTGATAAGGAAGATGGAGAGAGAGGGAGAGAGGGGGAAGATAGAGATATAGATGGAAGGTGAAGAGAGGGAAGAAGAGAGAGATGGGGAGAGTAGGGGATTGACAAAGAGATTGATATATATGGATTGCGAGAGTGTGTGTGTTTAGGGGGGTGAGATAGAGAGACAGAAAAGAAGAGATGGAGGGGGGTATAGATATGGATGGAGGGTGGAGAGAGGGAAGAATGTTTCTCACACTAGATGGATTGATATAAGTGGAGATGGTGATTTATAATCCTATTTGATTATTTTCACTATGTGCATCGATTTTAGTGTAGATATATATTTATAATGATATTTTATTACTTGCACTAGATGCATTGATTTCAGTGTATGTGGTGATTTCTAATACAATTTGATTGCTTGCACCGAATTTGTTGATTTTAATTTATATGTCAATTTATAATTATATTTGATTACTTGCACTAGATGAATTGGTTTCAATGTAGATGATTTCTAATCCTATTTGATTGTTTGCACTAAATGCATTGATTTCAGTGTAGATGGAGATTTCTAATCCTATTTGATTTATTTGAGTAAATTCATTGATTTCAGTGTAGATGTTGGTTTCTAGAGAGAGAGAGAGAGAGAGATAAGGAATATGGAGAGAGAGAGAGAGAGGAAAAAAGGAGGAAAGAGAGATATTAATGGGGGAGAGGGAGAGAAGGGGAAGATAGAGATATAGATGGAAGGTGAAGAGAGGGAAGAAGAGAGAGATGGGGAGAGGGGGTGATTGAAAAAGAGATTGATATATATGGAGTATGAGAGCACGTGTGTTTAGGGGGGTGAGATAGAGAGAAAAAAAAGAATAGATGGAGGGGGATATAGATATGGATGGAGGGTGGAGAGAGGGAGGAATATTTTTCGCACTAGATGGATTGATATAAGTGGAGAAGGTTATTTCTAATTTTATTTGATTATTTGCACTAGATGCATTGATTTTAGTGTAGATATTTATTTCTAATGATATTTGATTACTTGCACTAGATGCATTGATTTCAGCGTAGGTGGTGATTTCTAATAGAATTTGATTGCTTGCACTGAATGTGTTGATTTCAATTTAGATGTCAATTGATAATTATATTTGATTACTTGCACTAGATGACTTAATTTCAATGTAGATGATTTCTAATCCTATTTGATTGTTTGCACTAAATGCATTGATTTCAGTGTAGATGGAAATTTCTAATCCTATTTGATTTCTTTGAGTAAATGCATTGATTTCAGTGTAGATGTTGGTTCCTAGAGAGAGAGAGAGAGAGAGAGTGATAAGGAAGATGGAGAGAGAGAGAGAGAGAGGACAAAAGGAGGAAAGAGAGATATTAGCGGGGGAGAGGGAGAGAAGGGGAAGAGAGGGAAGAAAAGAGAGATGGGGAGAGAGGGTGATCAACAAAGAGAATGATATATATGGAGTGCGAGAGCATGTGTGTTTAAGGGGGTGAGATAGAGACAAAAAAAAAAAGAGATGGATGGGGATATATATATGGATGGAGGGTGGAGAGAGGGAAGAATATTTCTTGCACTAGATGGATTGATTTAAGTGGAGATGGTGATCTATAATCCTATTTGATTATTTTCACTAGATGCATCAATTTTAGTGTAGATATTTATTTTTAATGATATATGATTACTTGCACTAGATGCATTGATTTCAGTGTAAGTGATGATTCCTAATACTATTTGATTGCTTGCACTGGATGTGTTGATTTCAATTTAGACGTTGATTTATAATTATATTTTATTTCTTGCACTAGATGAATTGATTTCAATGTTTATTATTCCTAATACTATTTGATTGTTTGCGCTAAATGCATTGATTTCAATGTAGATGGCGATTTCTAATCCTATTTGATTGCTTTGAGTAAATGCATTGAATAGTAGAAGAAAATAGTTTGAGATTGATTGTAACATGAGTATGTTCTTATTATTCACATTTTCTATCTTTCAACACTATTATTGTCACTTTGCATTTAAAAAGAATATTTCATCATTTTTCATCATTATAGTTATTAACAATAATTATCATCTCAACGAACTAACGTAAGTAAGAAAGTTTAAAATTAAAATGACTAAGTTAATCTCAGAAATATTTAGCATATTTAAAATGATTATATTAATATTTGATATATTTACATATTACTGATAAAATTAATCATATCGTTGATAGAGTTTCCTTGGCAGCACATGACTGAAACCATCCTAGATCCATCTTACATCTCAAAAATATACAAAAATTTTAATAATCTAAAAAATGTGACGTTGATGCCTCCGACTAGAACTAGCCAAGAGCCAGTACACCTCCAACTCAGACCCACATTCCATCCTTTACTCATCCTAGACTTCCAGAAGACTTAAGATCAGATATTCCATTAGAAAGACCTTCCACTTCATCCATTGAACCTGTCTTAGGAGAAGATTCAAGGACCCTTGCTAGAGATACAAAATTTTCCACTTCCATAGAAGAATCAACTATGGCAGAAGAAGGGGGAGGAGGAGTCTTTAATGGAGAACACACATTATTTGGAGGGGATATAGGTAGAGGTAGAGGAGAAGGAGGTAGAGGTGCAGAAGGAGAAGGAATTAGAGGAAGAGATAGAAGAGAAATGGGAAGCTATTTTGGGTTTCCTATAATAGATGAAGAAACCAATACAGCTATGAAAAACATTTCACCCTCTGTCCTTCCAAACTTATATGGACTTAAAATTGAAGATCCTGAAACCTTCCTATTTGAATTTGAAGTCCTATGTAGAACTTATGACTACTTAAAGGATGCTCAAAAACTTAAACTATTACCTTCAACATTGAAAGGAGCAACATTGAAGTGGCTTATGATTTTGATCAACAGTTCCATTAGGACATGGGAAGACATGAAATAAGCATTTCTAGAGAGGTATTTGGATTATTGTATGCCAGTCAATCATAAGGAGGAGGTGTTTAAGATGTTACAAAAAGAAGATGAAAACCTGGAAGATTTGTTGGAGAGATTTCATTACAACATCAAAAGAGCAAAAATGGAGAACTTAGACCAAGACACCTTAAAAGCTCTTTTGTTGAAGACAATTAGGGATGAATGGTTGGATATCCTTAACATGATGGGAAAAGGGGATATATCTCAGCTCACATTACCTGAAATATCTGAGTTATGTATCAACCTTTCAAGAGGGAAATCCAAAATTGTAAAAGGTCCAAGAGACCCTGCTCTTGCAAGGGCAAGTAAGTCTGCTTCTGGGACAGTAAGTAGGGCAGAGATAGGGCATATGCTTGATGAATTCAAATCTGACATCTTAGGGAGTCTTAGTGAACAAATAGACACCCTTAAGCTACAAAACAAGCAAAAAGCTGAATCTGATGCCTTAGCAATCTTTTTTCCCAAATGTAGAAAGAAGCATGCCCTGAGAGAATGTCCTTTGGATGCAAAAGTTGTAGAGACCTGTGTCATTTGTTCAGAAAAAAATGAGACCAAGAGTTTTCCTTCACTTCCTGGTCTTAAAGCTGTCTTTCAAGAAGATACTCCTACAAGTTCCACAGAATCTCTCAATTTTGTCTCTAGAAGGCCTTGGCAAGGACCTCAAACACAAGGATTCCATGATCAAATGTATAACCAACCTCCACCTTGGAATTCTTGGCAGCAACCTTGGCCTCAATTTAAAAATCAATCTCAAGCTTGGGCACAAGGAGCACAAAATCCCTATGGAAGATACTCTCAGTACTATCAGTATCCACCATCCTATCCACCATACCCACATTTTTCTCCTCAAAGTCCTCAACAAAATCCTCAACAGAATCCTCAGAACCCACAACATCAAAATCAACCACTTCCATTACCATTTCCTTAGAAATCAAATCAGTTGCCTGCTCAACCCATACCAAACCCCAACAATAAAAATCCTCAGAATACATACATGATAGAAGGACAATAGTTTCCAATTTATTTAATCACTCCTCTAGACCTTAGTGATGTTCAACTTAGGTCTGGAAGAATACTTGAAAAGAGGAAACCTTCTGTGATCATACAAGAACAAGACAACTCTGAGGAAGATTCTCTATGGGAAAATAAAAGTCTTGAAGAAGACACATCTTTTCAGGACCCAAACATTGAAAAATCAAAACAAAAAGAACCAATCATTTCAACTCCTGTATTAGAGCAGCCATCAACATCCACTCCTACACCTCCCTTTCCAGAAAGATTAAAAATTGATAGAGGTGTAGAAAAACAAATTATGGTGCCTAATTATGATTTCCTAGATGAGCTAAGAAATGTTTGTATTAAGATTTCATTATTACAAGCTATCGAGGAAATTCCAATTTTAGCAAAGACAATAAAGGAGTTGAGCATGAAGAAAACAAGAAAAAGAATAAGAGAGACAAAGAAAATTCAACTGGCAGGAAAAATAGCAGATATCATGATGGGTAAGATTTCTATTCCAAAGTATCTAGACCCAGGAAATCTAGTTGTTAAAATTCACATCAATGGAATTGAGATCCAAAACACACTCATTGATTTAGGAGCAGCAATCAATATCATGAGTATACAAATCATGGATAAACTGAAACTTCCTAATCTTCTCTTTACACCCACATTATTACAATTAGCAGATAGATCTGTGATCAAACTTGATGGGGTAATAGAAGACATTCCAATGTCCCTAGATTCTTGGGAATACCCTGTGGATTTCATGATCCTAACTCCTAAGAATAATCTAGGAGGGCATCCTATTATATTAGGAATACCTTGGTTAGCTACAGCTGATGTTTTCATTAGTTGTAGATCCGGTGATATGTACATCTCTGATGGTAGTTCAACTAAGAAATTCACTTTGCATCCTCCAGCAAGGACAATTACAGATTTAGATGATACTCAATGGATAGAGGATGAAGAAGACTTACAACCTCTCTTCACAATTTCAGAAATTAGTGAAGATAGTCAAATTCTTAATACTTTAGAAAACTTTGAATCCTCTTCGGAATACAAACATGAACAATTTCAAGAAGAATCCAACATTGAGTTTTTTTCATCAAGACAAATGTCTCTTTATTCTATGGATAAATTTGGCAGCTCTATAATTGAGATATTTCCAGGAAAAATTTTAAACATAAACAAGAACCTAGAAAAATCTCAACAAGAAGAGCTATTCAAGATCTTACAGAGACATTCTTCTGCATATGCATGGGAGTACACTGAGATGAAAGGGATAAGCCCCAAGACTTGCACTCATCATGATCATCTACATAGAGAAAAATTTTAAACCAATTAGACAACCTCAAAGACGGATGAATCCAAATCTTAGGGAGATTGTTAAAGAAGAATTGCAGAAAATGTTGAATGTCAACTTTATCTATCCTATTTTAGATAGTCAGTGGGTTTCTCCTTTGATAATTGTGCCAAAGAAAAATGGTAAATGGAGGGTATGTATTGACTACCAAGAATTGAACAAAGCTACTCTTAAAGATCATTTTCCCCTACCTTTCATAGATCAGGTGTTAGATACCTTAGCTAGAAAAAAGTACTTCTCATTTCTAGATGGGTTTAGTGGTTATAATCAAATTCAAGTAGCACTTGAGGATCAAGAAAAAACCACATTTACCTATCGTTGGGTACCTATGCTTACCGAGTATTGCCATTTGGATTATGCAACGCACCTGCAACATTTCAAAGGGCAGTATTAGGAATCTTTTCAGATCTAATACATGATTGTGTAGAGGTATATATGGATGATTTCACAGTTTATGGAAACACATTTGAAGAAGCCTTTGAAAAGTTGGAAAAAGTTTTAAAAAGATGTAAAGGATCAAATCTTTCACTTAGTCATGAGAAGTGTTTTATGATGTTTACTGAAGTAATTGTTTTAGGACATCACATTTCAGGAGATGGGATTAGAGTTGATGAGTCAAAAGTTGAAGTCATCTCTAACTTATCTATTCCAGATTGTCAAAAATATGTTAGGAGTTTTCTAGGATTTACAGGATATTATCGAAGATTTATAGAAAACTACACCAAAATAGCATCTCCACTCTTCAAATTACTTATCAAAGATTTTGAATTCAAATGGAATTCTGATTGCCAGTTAGCCTTTGAGACCCTGAAAACAAAAATTTCTGAAGCACCTATTTTAAGGGGACCTAACTGGAAGTTACCTTTTCATATTTCAATAGATGCCTCTGATACAGCTCTAGGAGCAGTATTGGGACAAAAAGACCTGATTCCTTATGCCATCTACTATACCAGTAAAAATTTGACTCCTTCAGAGTTAAACTATACTATAACTGAAAAAGAGTTTTTAGCTGTTGTTCATGCCATAAACAAATTCAGACACTATATAACAGGCTATGAAACTTTTGATCACACAAATCACTCTGCAATTAGATATTTAATGAAAAAATAAATTACTAATGGCAGAGTCATAAGGTGGTTATTGCTTTTACAAGAATTCAACATTACTATTCTAGATAGGCCAGGTAAACAAAACACAGTAGCTGATTTCCTATCTAGACTCCAAAACATCAAAGATGACACTCCAGTTGAAGATCAATTTCCTGATGAATATATTTTTGCAATTTCTACCCAAACTCCTTGGTTTGCTGACATTGCTAATTATTTAGTTTTAGGAAAATTTCCTTCAATAATGAATGCAAGAGATAAAAGAAAAATCATTTATGACAGTGCAAAATATTCATGGGTTGCTAATGAGTTGTACAAGACAGGTCCAGATTTTATCATTAGGAGATGTGTTCGGGAAGATGAGATGCCTGAGATTCTCAAAGCATGTCATGATGAACCTTATGGCGGACACTTTTCTGATAAAAGGACAACTTATAAGGTCCTTCATTTAGGATATTATTGGCCATCCCTTTTTAAAGATGCTAAAGAGTATGTCAAAAGGTGTGACAGTTGCCAAAGGGTAGGGAAACCTTCTCCTTGAGGTGAGATGCCATTGCAGCCTCAGGTACATATTGAACCTTTTGAAAAATGGGCTTTAGATTTTGTAGGACCTATTAGTCCTCCATCAAGACAAAAGAAATATATATTAGTTTGCATTGATTATGTTACCAAATGGGTAGAGGCCAAGCCATTACTTTCTGCTACTGAAGAATCTGTAGTTAATTTTCTTTTTGAGGATATTTTTACTCGTTTTGGTGTCCCAAGGGAAATTGTTACAAATCAAGGAGCTCAATTCACATCAAGGCTAGTGGAAAAAATGATGGAGAGGTACAAAATCAGACACAGAAAATCTACTCCCTATCATCCACAAGCAAATGGTCAAGTGGAATCTACTAATAAGGTCACTGAAGGGATCCTAACAAAGACTGTTCATTTACATAGAAGAGATTGGGCAGATAGGCTTCCTGAAGCCTTATGGGCCTATAGAACTACATGGAGAAGCACAACAGGCCATAATCCTTATGAACTTGTTTATGGAAAGAAAGTTTTGTTTCCCATAGAGTTCCAGATTCAAACTTTCAAAATGGCAGTTCAGTTAGGACTTGATCTAACAGAGGCACAAAAGCATAGATTGGAGCAGATTAATGAATTGGATGAGATCAGACAAGATGCAGTTCATAAAACAAGTATAGTCCAGCAGCAAAGGACTAGATGGCATGATAAGTACATCAAGGAAAAGAAGTTCAAAGAAGGTGACTGGGCTCTCTTGTTTGATTCAAAGTGCAAAGATTTTCAAGGTAAATTCCAAACACATTGGCTTGGGCCATATGAAACTGTGAAATTTTTTGACAATGGAGCAATAAAAATCAGGACAATAGATGAAGAAGAGGTCACTTTTCTTATGAACGGTCATAGATTGAAGCTGTATCAAAAGGCACTTTCAAGAGAAGAATTTGTCAAGAAGTTCTAGGAAAACAGTGATGTGAAGTTAATGAAGAAGAATGTTTCTTCTTCATCAACTTAATTGAATTTTTTGAAGTCATTTTATTGAAAAAAAAGAAAAAAAAAGTATAAACATGAAAACTAATCACTGATTAGAATGTTTATATAGAAAAGGTAGAGTGAAAATCAGAATCTTTCCGACACTTTAGCTTTCCAAATTTGTTTTTCTGCAAGCAGTTGTTACAAAATCATAAGTGTAGATCCATTTCACTTATGGTTCATTTCATTCATTCATCCATACTCCATTTCATTCATTCATCCACACTTCATTCATTTCACTCCATGGTCCACCTCATTTCCATTCCAGATTTTTAAAGTTTGATGTCTTTCTGCAATTAAAAAAATACATATCATGAATTACACGCCACTTCTCATACTTCACTCCATTTCATAAGTTCTGATCCATTCCACTCCATTATTTACTTCATTCATATTCCATTCCATCATATTTTATTATCCATATTCACTCATTCCATACAACATTCCACTCATGCTCCAAACCATTCCATTTCATGTTCAAGTTCTCTACAGGTACATTCTGCAACCAATTAGACATTATGCAGCCTGTCAGACATTCTGCAGCCAGAGATCCTAAAGGCACTGTCTAGTAATCACCTGATCTGCAATAAAATGATCCTGCATATCCATGCCAACAAGAAAAATCAAGAAGGTTATGAAGACTCAAAAATTAATGATTTCCAGGAGAAAACAAAGCATATGAAGAACACAAAAAAAATCATCAGAGGAAAGGAAAAGGTAAAAGTTCTGATTATAATGACATATCATGAAAGATTTAAGTATAGTTAAGTTATGAATAATTCAAAAAAAAAAATTAATTAATTTTGTAGATCATGCCTAACAAACCTCCCACAAAAACTTTGGATAAAACTCCTTCTATTCCACCATTTCAAATCCCATATCAGATCATCATTTAAAAATCTAAACGGTTAAAGTGCTGAAGTGATTAGATTAGTCACGTCAATAGGCCAAAGCATTTAATGATG
This sequence comes from Pinus albicaulis, assembly GCA_034641835.2. NCBI lineage: Eukaryota > Viridiplantae > Streptophyta > Pinopsida > Pinales > Pinaceae > Pinus > Pinus albicaulis. The sequence goes on from CM076569.1 coordinate 616,799,847, forward strand.
ATTTTGAATTCGTTACAAAATATCTCCGCGGTCTTTTCTTCTGTGATATCTTTTAACTCATATACATCACCCTCACCTCATTATATTCATTCCGTAACCACTCCATATCACTCTTTCCCGTAGCCAATTTTTAACCATTCCGGTCTGTGAAACAGAGGCATCTTTGTAACAACCATTGTCACCGTGAACAGAGGAGCAACAATTTGTAGGTTGGAGAGAGGAGTTATGGGTCTTATATTGAGGACTCAACCGGTTGGCACTAAGTACTTGGAAGGTTATCCCCAAGTCAGAGAAATGTTGCAACAAGTAGGGTGGTTGCAATTCTTTGAAAAATTCAATGGGTTTCACAAAGAGGTGACCAAAACGTTTTCAAAATACTTCAATGGAGCTGAGGTCGAGATAGGAGATATCAAATTCACCATTACTGAAGCCTTCATTGCAGAAGCAACCGAATTTCCTAGACAAGGAGAAAGGTGGTTCAAGAATAGAGAATTCCATAACGAAGCATGGAAGCAGAAACTCTAGTCACCAGGTATGGATGTCACCATTTTTAAAAAGGGTATCCCTAGCTCTGCACTAAAGAACAAATGGAGGAACATGTTGCTTATCTTGCAAAAATTCATCACTTGTGAAGGAAGATATGGTACTTTCTATGTCTATCATATTCGGTTGATAATGCATTTCCTAGAAGAAGAACTCAATTTGCCCTTTTTCTTGCTTCATAGTTTAAAGAAAATGGCCTCAAGTGTTCAAAAGAGAATTCAATTTCTGGAAACAACCTTATACCACCATGGTTTAATAAAAATTTTGATTGAACATCATTTGAGCAAAATGGGAGATAATTGGGAAGATTTCTTAGTGAGAAATTACTTTGAAGAACCCAAGGAACCTCCACCTGAAGACAAACCTACAAAAAGAAGCAGAAAATGGAAAATGTCCAAAACTGAAACTCGTAAAACAATACAAGAAAGCAGTGAAGAAATGATTTCTGAGAAATTGACTCAAATTAAGAAGCAGCTCAAGAAAGTGAGGATAATAAGAAAATTTGCCAGAGAGAAAGGAGAGGGGCCATCTCGACCGAGAAGGAGCCACAGACTTAGAGGGATACTAAAGAAAAAAAAGGTTAAAAAAACTAGAGTCATAAACATAGAGGACGAATAAACACCTACAGAGGAGGATTTTGATGAAGGAGCTCCTGAAATAGACCCTGCACAGCAGGAAATTTACAACTATGTTGAGACATTAGAGAAAAGAGCTTCAGAAGGAAGAGATAGAACTCCTAGTCCACCAAAATCTATAGTTGAAATCCTAAGGAGGGATAAATATGAGTTAGAAATACTCAACAGACATATCAAGAATGAGAATGAAATTCTGAGAGAGCAATTTAAACTGAAAACTGATATGAATTCAACTCTGTCTCTACAAATGAAAAAGTTACACAAGGCCAGTGAAAAATTGAAGAAGAGAAATAAAAATTTAACTAGGGCACTCACAAATTTGAGATTCAAATTAGTCATGAGGAAGCCCAGAAGACCTTTGACTTCCAGACAAAGCAGAAGAAGAGGGTTGGATGTCCTTGCATAGGTCTCAGAGTTCATGGAATAGTTGCATGAGGACATGTAAGAATCTAGCACTGGGGCTATGTTGAGCTCCAAAGATGTTCTTTCTTCCACCACATTCCACTCCATTTCCTTTGTCCATTATTAATCACAGGCTCAAATGATCAGTATAATTAGTTAAAATTTCTTTAAGAATGAATATCATGACTAACTTGCTATGTTTTTATGATTTTGTCATTGTAGTACTTTTTGAACTAGATCTAGCTACAGAATGCAGACATTCTGTAGCCAGTTGCCGATTTTGTAGCTGTCTTCATGTCTACGCAGGTTCTAGGTGTCATCTCAGAGGAAACCACATATGGTCATATTCCACATCATTCCCTCATCATTTTTTTCTCTCCACGAAGTTTGAACGAAATTCTGTAGGCGGTTATGTACGTGGGAACTCAAACTAGGACAGAGACTCCTAATAGGACAAGGACAGTCCAGATGTCCTTAATTCTATTACGTGACCACCATCAGAGTCCTAGTTTGGTTTTTATTTGAAAAGACAATTATCCTTAGGTTATCTCAAGACATTTATGTAAACTTGTTACAAATATGGCTCGGGAAACCGAGGGACAAGGTTAGATTTTGTGGTTGATTGCTAGATTTTAGAAGTCCGAAAACACTCTATTTTTGAAGTAATTTCTCTTTAATGAAATAATCATCATTTCCTTGGAAGCGTTGAGTCAATATTGTAGTAGATTTCGTGCTACTCCGGTGGTAGAGGGCCCCTGCTACCTGAGCAGCCTTGTTTATACGGTTTAGATAAGTATTTTAGTATCGTTTTTCATTTCTAGCTTAAGTAGGTTTCTAAAGTTTATGTTTAATGCTTGTTTATATTAATCATCACAGCTAGACTTACTATTATAAAATCTTCCAAAATATCATCACGATGAATAAGGCATAGCTGTCGTGTTGTAGATTTTAGTTGCATTTCCTTTCGAATTTTATGATTTATTCTTGTTTACACTAAGTGTCACAGCAGGTCTTACTCTTACAAACTCTTCCAAAAGATCATTAAAAATTAATATGAAACAGATGTGGTGTCTTAGATTCTAGTTGTATTTGCTTATGTTTATGTTCAAATGCATGGAATAATACAGCTAGACTTGTTTTACAAACTCTTCTAAAATATCATTCCTATTGAACGAGATGGGCTGTAGAGTTCCATAGACTAGTTGCATGTTAATTTAGTCACAGCACTCCGGAGGTTGATTGCATTTAGTTCAGCTCTGTCACTACATTTCCAGTTTGATAATGGAATTTTAGTTTAACTCTATAGATTAGAAGCACTCTAGTTCAGTCTCAGTTCATTTTGTTTCAAGAAAAGATTAATGGCATTCTAGTTTATGTTTAGTCACTGCATTTTAAAATTGATAGACCGATTTCTAGCCTAGTGTTATCCATTGCATTTTAAGTAGTGCTAGTTGTCAAAATTAATCTCTTGGCCTTCATTATTTACAAACTTACTTTTGCTCTGAATTTATATTGATAAATCATCACATGAACAGGGGTCAGTCATATTAGTTTAAGGCTTTGTTCACTCTGCAAATATTTTACAAACTCACTTGTAGCCTTTTTCCCAAGCATCATTTTAGAAAATCTCAAAACATATGAATAAGGCCTAGAAGTGATAAGTTAAATTGCAGAATAGGGTAACTTCAACTTCATAGGTTAATCTAGAATAGAAACCTTACTGTGTTACAAATAATCATTTTGCAATATTGTGAGTTGATTGTTTATTTAGGAGAACTTCATTTACACTTAACTTGTCCATTTCTCAAGCTCTTCCAACACACCATTAATGAATGAATTGGATAAGCTCAAGCTCATGTTGTGATTTATTTTCTTGCAATGAAGTCATTATCAAGCTTTGCATTTGTTTTTTGTCACCCATAGTTTAGGCTTTGTTCTGTTTTAGTATAACCATCCACTTCTCTTTTCCAACATTTATCTCTTTTTCTTTTGAAAATAAAACCATAAAACTAAAAATATCATAAAACACTAAACACAGCGTAGTGAGAAACGAATACCTAGGCAAATATAGTGCACCACACTTTAGCAGTTTATCAACCCTGGTTGACAATTAATGAACTCAATTTAGGAACACTAGGTTGAGCACAAACATTTTGGCGTCGTTGTTGGGGAAGTGTAACTATGTAGCCTTGTTTCTTAACTCCCAAAAACAATGATATGCGTAGAGAGAGAGACTCAAGGGGTAGATTCATAAGAAGCAGAAGTAGAAGTTTGATTCCTAGAACACCACTTGTTTCGCCTAGACCAAGAGCCAGTACACCTCCAACTCAGACCCACATTGCATCCTTTATTGATCCTAGAATTCCAGAAGACTTAAGATCAGATATTCCATTAGAAAGGCCTTCCACTTCATCCACTGAACCTGTCTTAGGAGAAGATTCAAGGACCCTTGCTAGAGATAAAAAAAATTCCACTTCCACAGAAGAATCAACTATGGCAGAAGAAGGGGGAGGAGGAGTCTTTAATGGAGAACACACATTATTTGGAGGGGGTAGAGGTAGACGTAAAGGAGAAGGAGGTAGAGGTGCAGAAGGAGAAGGAATTATAGGAAGAGGTATAAGAGAAATGGGAAGCTCTTTTGGGTTTCCTATAGTAGATGAAAAAACCAATACAGCTATGAAAAAAATTTCACCCTCTGTCCTTCCAAACTTCTATGGACTTAAACTGAAGATCCTAAAACCTTCCTATTTGAATTTGAAGTCCTATGTATAACCTATTACTACTTACAAGATGCTCAAAAACTTAAACTATTTCCTTGAACATTGAAAGGAGCAGCATTGACGTGGTTTATGAGTTTGATCAACAGTTCCATTAGGACATGGGAAGACATGAAACAAGCATTTCTAGAGAGGTATTTGGATTATTGTATGCCAGTCAATCATAAGGAGGAAGTGTTTAAGATGTTACAAAAAGAAGATGAAAACCTGGAAGATTTGTTGGAGAGATTTCATTACAACATCAAAAGAGAAAAAATGGAGAACTTAGACCAAGACACCTTAAAACCTCTTTTTTTGAAGACAATTAGGGATGAATGGTTGGATATCCTTAACCTGATGGGAAAAGGGGATATATATCAACTCACATTACCTGAAATATCTGAGTTATGTATCAACCTTTCAAGAGGAAAATCCAAAACTGTAAAAGGTCCAAGAAACCCTGCTCTTACAAGGGTAAGTAAGTCTGCTTCTGGGACAGTAAGTAGGGCAGAGATAGGGCATATGCTTGATGAATGCAAATCTGACATCTTAGGGAGTCTTAGTGAACAAATAGACACCCTTAAATTACAAAACAAGCAAAAATTTGAATCTGATGCCTTAGCAATCTTTTGTCCCAAATGTAGAAGGAAGCATGCCTTGAGAGAATGTCCTTTGGATGCAAAATTTGTAGAGACTTGTGTAATTTTTTCAGAAAAACATGAGACCAAGAGTTGTCCTTCACTTCCTGGTCTTAAAGCTTTCTTTCAAGAGGAAACTCCTACAAATTCCACATAATATCTCAATTTTGTCTCTAGAAGGCCTTGGCAAGGACCTCAAACACAAGGATTCCATGATCAAATGTATAACCAACCTCCACCAAATTGGAATTCTTGGCAGCAACCTTGGCCCCAATTTCAAAATCAATCTCAAGCTTGGGCACAAGGAGCACAAAATCCCTATCGAAGATACTCTCAGTCCTATCAGTATCCACCATACCCACATTTTTCTCCTCAAAGTCCTCAACAAAATCCTCAACAGAATCCTCAGAACCCACAACATCAAAATCAACCACTTCCATTACCATTTCCTTAGAAATCAAATCAGTTGCCTGCTCAACCCATACCAAACCCGAACAATAAAAATCCCCAGAATACATACATGATAGAAGGACAACAGTTTCCAATTTATTTAATCACTCCTCTAGACCTTAGTGATGTTCAACTTAGGTCTGGAAGAATACTTGAAAAGAGGAAACCTTCTGTGATTATACAAGAACAAGACAACTCTGAGGAAGATTCTCTATGGGAAAATAAAATTCTTGAAGAAGACACAACTTTTCAGGACCCAAACATTGAAAAATCAAAACAAAAGGAACCAATCATTTCAACTCATGTATTAGAGAAGCCATCAACATCCACTTATACACCTCCCTTTCCAGAAAGATTACAAATTGATAGGGGTGTAGAAAAACAAATTATGGTGCCTAATTATGATTTCCTAGATGAGCTGAGAAATGTTTGCATTAATATTTCATTATTACAAGCTATCAAGGAAATTCCAATTTTAGCAAAGACAATAAAGGAGTTGAGCATGAAGAAAACAAGAAAAATAATAAGAGAGACAATGAATATTCAATTGGCAGGAAAATAACAGATATCATGATGGGTAAAATTGCTATTCCAAAGTATCTAGACCCAGGAAATCCAGTTGTTAAAATTCACATCAATGGAATTGAGATCCAAAACACACTCATTGATTTAGGAGCAGCAATCAATATCACGAGTAGACAAATCATGGATAAACTGAAACTTCCTAATCTTCTCTTTACACCCACATTATTACAATTAGCAGACAGATCTGTGATCAAACCTGATGGGGTAATAGAAGACATTCCAGTGTCCCTAGATTCTTGGGAGTACCCTGTGGATTTCATGATCCTAACTCCTAAGAATAATCTAGAAGGGCATCCTATTATATTAGGAAGACCTTGGTTAGCTACAGCTGATGCTTTCATTAGTTGTAGATCCGGTGATATGTATATCTCTGATGGTAGTTCAACTAAGAAATTCACTTTGTATCCTCCAACAAGGACAATTACAGATTTAGATGATACTCAATGGATAGAGGATGAAGAAGACTTACAACCTCTCTTCACAATTTTAGAAATTAGTGAAGATAGTCAAATTCTGAATACTTTAGAAAACTTTGAATCCTCTTCGGAACATAAACATGAACAATTTCAAGAAGAATCCAACATTGAGTTTTTGTCATCAAGACAGATGTCTCTTCATTCTATGGATAAATTTGGCAGCTCTACAAGTGAGATATTTCCAGGCAAAACTTTAAACATAAACAAGAACCTAGAAAAATCTCAACAAGAAGAGCTAGTCAAGATCTTACAGAGACATTATTCTGCATATGCATGGGATTACACTGACATGAAAGGGATAAGCCCCAAGACTTGCACTCATCACATCTACGTAGAGGAAAATTGTAAACCAATTAGACAACCTCAAAGACGGATGATTCCAAATCTTAGGGAGATTGTTAAATAAGAATTGCAGAATTTGTTGAATGTCAACTTTATCTATCCTATTTCAGATAGTCAGTGGGTTTCTCCTTTGGTAATTGTGCCAAAGAAAAATGGTAAATGGAGGGTATGTATTGACTACAAAGAATTGAACAAAGCTACTCTTAAAGATCATTTTCCCCTACCTTTCATAGATCAAGTGTTAGATACCTTAGCTGGAAAAAAGTACTTCTCATTTCTAGATGGGTTTAGTGGTTATAATCAAATTCAAGTAGCACTTGAGGATCAAGACAAAACCACATTTACCTGTCCTTGGGGTACCTATGCTTACCAAGTATTACCATTTGGATAATGCAATGCACCTACAACATTTCAAAGGGCAGTATTAGGAATCTTTTCAGATCTAATACATGAGTGTGTAGAGGTATATATGGATGATTTCACAGTTTATGGAAACACATTTGAAGAAGCCTTGGAAAACTTGGAAAAAGTTTTAAAAATATGTAAAGAATCAAATCTTTCACTTACTCATGAGAAGTGTTTTATGATGTTTACTAAAGGAATTGTTTTAGGACATCACATTCCAGGGGATGGGATTAGAGTTGATGAGTCAAAAGTTGAAGTCATCTCTAACTTATCTATTCCAAGTTGTCAAAAATATGTTAGGAGCTTTCTAGGATTTACAGGATATTATCGAATATTTATAGAAAACTTCACCAAATAGCATCTCCACTCTTCAAATTACTTACCAAAGATTGTGAATTCAAATGGAATTCTGATTGCTATTTAGCCTTTGAGACCCTGGAAACAAAAATTTCTGAAGCACCTATTTTAAGGGGACCTAACTGGAAGTTACCTTTTAATATTTCAACAGATGCCTCTGATACAGCTCTAGGAGCAGTATTGGGACAAAAAGACCTGATTCCTTATGCCATCTACTATACCAGTAAAAATTTGACTCCTTCAGAGTTAAACTATATTGTAACTGAAAAAGAGTTTTTAGCTGTTGTTCATGCCATAAAAAAATTCAGACACTATATAACAGGCTATGAAACTTTTGTTCACACAGATCACTCTGTAATTAGATATTTAATGAACAAATCAATTACTAATGGCAGAGTCATAAGGTGGTTATTGCTTTTACAAGAATTCAACATTACTATTCTAGATAAGCCAGGTAAACAAAACACAGTAGCTGATTTCCTATCTAGACTCCAAAACATCAAAGATGACACTCCAGTTGAAGATCAATTTCCTGATGAATATATTTTTGCAATTTCTACCCAAACTCCTTGGTTTGCTGACATTGTTAATTATTTCGTTTCAGGAAAATTTCCTTCAATAATGAATGCAAGAGATAAAGGAAAAATAATTTATGACAGTGCAAAATATTCATGGGTTGCTAATGAGTTCTACAAGACAGGTCTAGATTTTATCATTAGGAGATGTGTTGGGGAAGATGAGATGCCTGAGATTCTCAAAGCATGTCATGATGAACCTTGTGGCGGACACTTTGCTGATAAGAGGACAACTTATAAGGTCCTTCATTTAGGATATTATTGGCCATCCCTTTTTAAAGATGCTAAAGAGTATGTCAAAAGGTGTGACAGTTGCCAAAGGGTAGGGAAACCTTCTCCTTCAGGTGAGATTCCATTGCAGCCTCAGGTACATATTGAACCTTTTGAAAAATGGGCTTTGGATTTTGTAGGACCTATTAGTCCTCCATCAAGACAAAAGAAATATATATATTAGTTTGCACTGATTATGTTACCAAATGGGTAGAGGCCAAGCCATTACTTTTTGCTACTGAAGCATCTGTAGTTAATTTTCTTTTTGAGGACATTTTTACTCGTTTTGGTGTCCCAAGGGAAATTTTTACAGATCAAGGAGCTCAATTCACATCAAGGCTAATGGAATAAATGATGGAGAGGTACAAAATCAGACACAGAAATCTACTCCCTATCATACACAAGAAAATGGTCAAGTGGAATCTACTAATAAGGTCATTTAAGGGATCCTAACAAAGACTGTTCATTTACATAGAAGAGATTGGGCAAGTAGGCTTCCTGAAGCCTTATGGGCCTATAGAACTACATGGAGAAGCACAATAGGCCATACTCCTTATGAAATTGTTTATGGAAAGCAAGTTTTGTTTCCCATAGAGTTCCAGATTCAAACTTTCAAAATGGCAGTTCAGTTAGGACTTGATCTAACAGAGGCACAAAAGAATAGATTGGAGCATATTAATGAATTGGATGAGATCAGACAAGATGCAGTTCAGAAAACAAGTATAGTCCAGCAGCAAAGGACTAGATGGCATGGTAAGTACATCAAGGAAAAGAAGTTCAAAGAAGGTGACTGGGCTTTCTTGTTTGATTCAAAGTTCAAATATTTTCAAGGTGAATTCCAAACACATTGGCTTGGGCCATATGAAACTGTGAATTTTTTTGACAATGGAGCAATAAAAATCAGGACAATAGATGAAGAAGAGGTCACTTTTCTTATGAATGGTCATAGATTGAAGCTGTATCATAAGCCACTTTCAAGAGAATAATTTGTCAGGAAGTTCCAGGAAAACAATGATGTGAAGTTAATGAAGAAGAATCTTTCTTCTTCATCAACTTAATTGAATTTTCTGAAGTCATTTTATTGAAAAAAAAAAAAAGTATAAACATGAAAACTAATCACTGATTAGCATGTTTATACAGAAAAGGTAGAGTGAAAATTAGAATCTTTCTGACACTTTAGCTTTTCAAATTTGTTTTTCTACAGGCAGTTGTTACAAAATCATAAGTGCAGATCCATTTCACTTATGGTTCATTTCATTCATTCATCCATACTCCATTTCATTCATTCATCCACACTTCATTCATTTCACTCCATGGTCCACCTCATTTCCATTCCAGATTTTTAAAGTTTGATGTCTTTCTGCAATTAGAAAAATATATATCATGAATTGCAGGCCACTTCTCATACTTCACTCCATTTCATAAGTTGTGATCCATTCCATTCCTTTATTTACTACATTCATATTCCATTACATCATATTTTATTATCCATCTTCACTCATTCCATACAACATTTCACTCATGCTCCAAACCATTCCATTTCATGTTTCAAGTTCTCTACAGGTAGATTATGCAACCAATCAGAAATTTTGCAGCCAATCAGACATTCTGCAGCCAGATAGACATTCTGCAGCCAGAGATCCTGAAGGCACTGCCTAGAAATCACCTGATCTGCAATAAAATAATCCTGCATATTCATGCCAACAAGAAAAATCAAGAAGGTTATGAAGACTCAAAAATTAATGATTTCCAGGAGAAAACAAAGCATATGAAGAACACAAAAAAAATCATCAGAGGAAAGGCAAAGGTAAAAGTTCTAATTATAATGACATATCATGAAAGATTTTAGTATAGTTATGTTATGAATAATTAAAAAATTTGTTTTAATTAATTTTTTTGATCATGCCTAACAAATCTCCCGCAAAATTTTTGGATAAAACTCCTTCTATTCCACCATTTCAAATCCCATATCAGATCATCATTTAAAAATATAAATGGTTAAAGTGCTAAAGTGATTGGATTAGTCACGTCACTAGGCCAAAGCATTTAATGATGATTTTGAATTCATTGCAAAATATCTCCGCGGTCTTTTCTTCTATGATATCTTTTAACTCATATACAACACCCTCACCTCATTATATTCATTCCGTAACCACTCCATATCACTCTTTCCCGTAGCCAATTTTTAACCATTCCGGTCTGTGAAACAGAGGCATCTCTGTAACAACCATTGTCACCGTGAACAGAGGAGCAACAATTTGAAGGTTGGAAAGAGGAGTTATGGGTCTTATAGTGAGGACTGAACCGATTGGCACTAAGTACTTGGAAGGTTATCCCCAAGTCAGAGAAATGTTGCAACAAGCAGGGTGGTTGCAATTCTTTGAAAAATTCAGTGGGTTTCACAAAGAGGTGCCCAAAACGTTTGCAAGATCCTTAAATGGAGCTGAGGTCGAGATAGGAGATATCAAATTCACCATTACTGAAGCCTTCATTGCAGAAGAAACCGAATTTCCCAGACAAGGAGAAAGGTGGTTCAAGAATAAAGAATTTCATAACGAAGCATGGAAGCAGATACTCAAGTCACCAGGTATGGATGTCACCATTTTTAAAAAGGGTATCCCTAGCTCTGCACTAAAGAACAAATGGAGGAACATGTTGCTTATCTTGCAAAAATTCATCACTTGTGAAGGAAGATATGGTACTTTCTATGTCTATCATATTCGGTTGATAATGCATTTCCTAGAAGAAGAACTCAATTTGCCCTTTTTCTTGCTTCATAGTTTAAAGAAAATGGCCTCAAGTGTTCAAAAGAGAATTCAATTTTTGGAAACAACCTTATACCACCATGGTTTAGTCAAAATTTTGATTGAACATCATTTGAGCAAAATGGGAGATAATTGGGAAGATTTCTTAGTGAGAAATTACTTTGAAGAACCCAAGGAACCTCCACCTGAAGACAAACCTACAAAAATAAGCAGAAAATGGAAAACCTCCAAAAATCAAATTGGTAAAACAATACAAGAAAAGAGTGAAGAAATGATTTCTGAGAAATTGACTCAGATTAAGAAGCAGCTCAAGAAAGAGAGGACAATAAGAAAATTTTCCAGAGAGAAAGGAGAAGGGCCATCTCAACCGAGAAGGAGCCACAGACTTAGAGGGATACTAAAGAAAACAAAGGTTAAAAAAATTGGATTCATAAACATAGAGGATGAAGAAACACCTACTGAGGAGGATTTTGATGAAGGAGCTCCTGAAATAGACCCTGCACAGCAATAAATTTACAACTATGTTGAGACATTAGAGAAAAGAGCTTCAAAAGGAAGAGATAAAACTCCTAGTCCACCAAAATCTGCAGTTGACATCCTGAGGAGGGATAAATATGAGTTAGAAATACTCAACAGATATATCAAGAATGAGAATGAAATTCTGAGAGAGCAAGTTAAACTGAAAACTGATATGAATTCAACTTTGTCTCTACAAATGCAAAAGTTACACAAGGCCAGTGAAAAATTGAAGAAGAGAAATAAAAATTTAACCAGGGCACGCACAAATTTGAGATTCAAATTAGTCATAAGGAAGCCCAGAAGACCTTTGAATGCCAGAAAAATCAGAAGAATAGGGTTGGATGTCCTTGCAGAGGTCTCATAGTTCATGGAATAGTTGCATGAGGACATGCAAGAATCTAGCAGTGGGGGTATGTTGAGCTCCAAAGATGTTCTTTCTTCCACCACATTCCACTCCATTTCCTTTGTCCATTATTAATCACAGGCTAAAATTATCAGTAGAATTAGTTAAAATTGCTTTAAGAATGAATATCATGACTAACTTACTATGTTTTTATGATTTTGTCATTGTAGTACTTTTTGAACTAGATCTAGCTACAGAATGCAGACATTCTGTAGCCAGTTGCCGATTCTGCAGCTGTCTTCATGTCTACGTAGGTTCCAGGTGTCATCTTAGAGGAAACCACATATGGTCGTATTCCACATCATTCCCTCATCATTTGTTGCTCTCCACGAAGTTTTAACGGAATTCTGTAGGCGGTTATGTACGTGGGAACTCAAACTAGGACAGAGACTCCTAAGAGGACAAGGACAGTCTAGATTTCCTTAATTCTATTACGTGACCACCATCAGAGTCCTAGTTTGGTTTTGATTTCGAAAGACAATTATCCCTAGGTTATCTCAAGACAGTTATGTAAACTTGTTACAAATATGGCTCGGGAAACCGAGGGACAAGGTTAGATTTTGTGGTTGATTGCTAGATTTTAGAAGTCCGAAAACACTCTGTTTTTGAAGTAATTTCTCTTTAATGAAAGAAGCATAATTTCCTTGGAAGAGTTGAGTCAATATTGAAGTATATTTCGTGCTACTCTGGTGGTAGAGGGCCCCTACTACCTGAGCAGCCTTGTTTATATGGTTTAGATAAGTATTTGAGTCTCGTTTTTCATTTCTAGCTTAAGTAGGTTTCTGAAGTTTATGTCTCATGCTTATTTACATTAGTCATGACAGCTAGACTTACTCTTCTAAACTCTTCCAAAATATCATCACGATGAATAAGGCATAGCTGTGGTGTTGTAGATTTTAGTTGCATTTCCTTTCGAATTTTATGATTTATGCTTGTTTACACTAAGTGTCACAGCCAATCTTACTGGTAAAAACTCTTCCAAAACATCATTACCAATGAATAAGAAAAAACTGTGGTGTCTTAGATTCTAGTTGTATTTGCTTATGTTTATGTTCAAATGCATGGAATAATACAACCAGACTTGTTTTACAAACTCTTCCAAAATATCGTTCCTATTGAACGAGATGGGCTATAGAATTCCATAGACTAGTTGCATGTTAATTTAGTCAAAGCACTCCAGAGGTTGATTGCATTTAGTTCAGCTATGTCACTACATTTCCAGTTTGATAATGGAATTTTAGTTTAACTCTGTAGATTAGAAGCACTCTAGTTCAGTCTCAGTTCATTTTGTTTCAAGAAAAGATTGATGGCATTCTAGTTTAAGTGTAGTCACTGCATTTTAAAATTGATAGACCGCTTTCTAGCCTAGTGTTATCCATTGCATTTTAAGTAGTTCTAGTTGTCAAAATTAATCTCTCGGCCTTCATTATTTACAAACTTAATTTTTCTCTGAATTTATATTGATACATCATCACATGAACATGGGTCAGTCATATTAGTTTAAGGCTTTGATCACTCTGCAAATCTTTTACAAACTCACTTATAGCCTTTTTCCCAAGCATCATTTTAGAAAATCTCAAAACTTATGAATAAGGCCTAGAAGTGATAAGTTAAATTGCAGAATAGGGTAACTTCAACTTCATAGGTTAATCTAGAATAGAAACCTTACTGTGTTACAAATAATCATTTTGTAATATTGTGAGTTGATTGTTTATTTAGGAGAACTTCATTTATACTTAACTTGTCCATTTCTCAAGCTCTTCCAACACACCTTTAATGAATGAATTTGATAAGTTCAAGCTCATGTTGTGATTTATTTTCTTGCAATGAATTCATTATCAAGCTTTGCATTTGTTGTTTGTCACCCATAGTTTAGGCTTTGTTCTGTTTCAGTATAACCATCCACTTCTCTTTTCCAACATTTAGCTCTTTTTATTTTGAACATAAAACCATAAAACCAAAAATATCATAAAACACTAAACACAACGTAGTGAGAAAAAAATACCTAGGCACATATAGTGCACCACACTTTAGCAATTTACCAACCCTGTTTGACAATTAATGAACTCAATTTAGGAACAATAGGTTGAGCACAAAAATTTTGGCGTCGTTGCCGAGGAAGTGTAACTAGGTAGCCTTGTTTCTTAACTCCCAAAAAAAATGATATATGTAGAGAGAGAGACTCAAGGGGTAGATTCATAAGAAGCAGAAGTAGAAGTTTGATTCCTAGAACACCACTTGTTTTTCCTAGACCAAGAGCCAGTACACCTCCAACTCAGACCCACATTCCATCCTTTACTGATCCTAGACTTCCATAAGACTTAAGATCAGATATTCCATTAGAAATACCTTCCACTTCATCCACTGAACCTATCTTAGGAGAAGATTCAAGGACCCTTGCTAGAGATACAAATTTTTCCACTTCCATAGAAGAATCAACTATGGAAGAAGAAGGGGGAGGAGGAGTCTTTAATGGAGAACACACATTATTTGGAGGGGGTAGATGTAGAGGTAGAGCAGAAGGAGGTAGAGCTGCAGAAGGAGAAGGAAGTAGAGGAAGAGGTAGAAGAGAAATGGGAAGCTATTTTGGGTTTCCTATAGTAGATGAAAAAACCAATACAGCTATGAAAAACATTTCACCCTTTGTCCTTCCAAACTTCTATGGACTTAAAACTGAAGATCCTGAAACCTTCCTATTTGAATTTTAAGTCTTATGTAGAACTTATGACTACTTAAAAGATGCTCAAAAACTTAAACTATTTCCTTCAACATTGAAAGGAGCAGCATTGAAGTGGTTTATGAGTTTGATCAACAGTTCCATTAGGACATGGGAAGACAGGAAGAAAGCATTTCTAGAGAGGTATTTGGATTATTGTATGCCAGTCAATCATAAGGAGGAAGTGCTTAAGATGTTACAAAAAGAAGATGAAAACCTGGAAGATTTGTTGGAGAGATTTCATTACAACATCAAAAGAGAAAAAATGGAGAACTTAGACCAAGACACCTTAAAAGCTCTTTTGTTGAACAAAATTAGGGATGAATGGTTGGATATCCTTAACATGATGGAAAAAGGGGATATATCTTAGCTCACATTACGTGAAATATCTGAGTTATGTATCAACCTTTAAAGAGGGAAATCCAAAACTGTAAAAGGTCCAAGAAACCCTACTCTTGCAAGGGTAAGTAAGTCTGCTTCTGGGACAGTAAGTACGGAAGAGACAGGGCATATGCTTGATGAATTCAAATCTGACATCTTAGGGAGTCTTAGTGAACAAATAGACACCCTTAAATTAAAAAATAAGAAAAAAGCTAAATCTGATGCCTTAGCAATCTTTTGTCCCAAATGTAGAAGGAAGCATGCCTTGAGAGAATGCCCTTTGGATGCAAAAGTTGTAGAGACTTGTGTAATTTTTTCAGAAAAACATGAGACCAAGAGTTGTCCTTCACTTCCAGGTCTTAAAGTTGTCTTTCAAGACGAAACTCCTACAAATTCCACAGAATCTCTCAATTTTGTTTCTAGAAGGCCTTGGCAAGGACCTCAAACACAAGGATTCCATGATCAATTGTATAGTCAACCTCCACTAAATTGGAATTCTTGGCAGCAACCTTGGCCCCAATTTCAAAATCAATCTCAAGCTTGGGCACAAGGAGCACAAAATCCCTATGGAAGATACTCTCAATACTATCAGTATCCATCATCCTATCCACCATACCCACATTTTTCTCCTCAAAGTCCTCAACAAAATCCTCAACAGAATCCTCAGAACCCACAACATCAAAATCAACCACTTCCATTACCATTTCCTCAGAAATCAAATCAGTTGCCTGCTCAACCCATACAAACCCCAACAATAAAAATCTCATAATACATACATGATAGAAGACAATAGTTTCCAACTTATTTAATTACTCCTCTAGACCTTAGTGATGTTCAACTTAGGTGGAAAATACTTGAAAAGGAAACCTTCTGTAATCATACAAGAACAAGAAAACTCTGAGGGAGATTCTCTACGGGTAAATAAAAGTCTTGAAGAAAACACATGTTTTCAAGATCCAAATATTGAAAAATCAAAACAAAAAGAACCAATAATTTCAACTTCTATATTAGAGCAGCCATCAACATCCACTTTACGGCTCCCTTTCCAGAGAAAGAATTACAAATTGATAGGACAATATTCTTAGTAGTCAAAGGTGTCCTTTTGTTAAATTTGAGTGTGGCCTCTTGAAACTGTTAAAGGAGAATCTAGCTCACAAGGAGGTGCTAAAGAATCAAAGGATATCAATACAAAATCTGAAGTATTGAAAGAGTCAAAAGATCAACCAACAATCATGAATTCTCAAAGGAATTCATTCAAGAACGTTGAATGTTTTAAATGTCATAACTATGGGCATGTTGCAGCAAATTGCAGGAGCAGATCATTTCAGCCTCAAACAAACAGATTCTACTCAGAAAGGTACTCTGGTTTATTCAAGGGATATTGTTTTTCATGTAACAAGTATGGACATAAAGCAGCTGATTGTAAAAGGAGGAAGAATAGAAATACTCATTATGATTCTTATGTTTATTTCTCTGGCCACATGAGATGTTATGCTTGTAACAAGTATGGACATGTAGAAAAAGAATGCAGGATGAATAGATATGAGAAATTGGACAATTTCCAACACACTATAAGAAATTTCAAGCAAAGCTGGAAAAAGAAGGAGGACCGGTCAGAAACATAGGGAATATTGACCCTACTGCAGTCATCCGCTTCTAAAGCTTACTTCTCGTAATGACTGCAGGAGTGATGTGAGATACATTCTAGGGATTAGTAATGTATCATCACAGGGGGAGAAATGTATGGTGATTCTCATGGTTGGTTTGGTAATTCTGGTTATGTATATTTCTGACAGTGCATTTGATGTAAAGAAGACAGGTACAAGTGGCATAAGTTCAGGGGGAGTTGAAGTTGTGAAATTTTCAGTATTTCACTTTCCATACGTGGGTTGCATGAACTAAAGCTGTGTATACACGCGAGTTCCTTTGGATACAGAAGCGTATGCTTTTCTGTTAAGGAAAACAGTGAGATGTCTCAAGAACAGGAGCACAGGCTCAGGGGAAGCATTAGTCTAACTACTAATGATTGCATTGTTGGCATTGTATCTGCTTATTCCTTAGTTCTTGTAATACTCATGCTCAAATGATGATGACATGATACATGGTTTCTTATGATGAGAGTATGGATGAGCCCTGATTGCTTTTTGCTGAAGAGTATCTTTTGTTTTCACACATGGATGAATTGGAAGTCTTATGATTCAGAGAAATGGATAGATCATGAAGAGTTTGTTTTTCCTACACATGTAACATCATGATAAATCTTGAAGATCTTGATAGTAACAGATCACATGGATGATTGTTTGATACATATTGTCTATTGAAGAAGATTGTTCTAGTATGATAATTCCTCTTGAAGAATATGTTGATGCTGTAAAGAGCCTGAAGGTTTGGTTACTGATGTGCTTATGCTACAACTGTTGGATGACTCTTGAAAACATAGCTACATTTTCCTATCTTTCTTCTCTCATATATTCCAGGGAAGCATTCGAATATATCAGACAGAAGCTGGGAATTGTCTTTGTCTCTCAGAAGATCAGATCTTCTTAAAAATCAGAAGATTAATTTGGATACGCGGATTTCCTGAAGCACAGTCGCGTATATACGCGGGTTTATACATAGAAAACCGCGTATGCGTGTTTGCAGGCAAAATTATTCTGGGTCAACATTCTTCAGCAAAACTGCAGTGCTGTTTGGTAACTCTGGTGATGTTTCAACTCTCATATTTCGATATTTGATGAAGATGCATTAATGATTTACTGTTGAAAGTGTTCAGGATGCACAAGCTAAGGGGGTGCATTGGTCATGTGGAAAGTAATGCATTGTTGGCATTATGATGGCTCTGAAATATGATATCTCTCTTGAGGTATTTTTGATATTGGTCATAAAAAGTCATATTTGTAATTTGATTAAAAGGTCATGTTGAGACCTATGATGTAAATTGTTATATTCAGTCATGTAAGGACTTCTTCAAATTTGTAAACCCACTTGGTTGGGGTAGTTGAAGCAAAATGGGTAAATCCACTTGGTTGGATCTTTGATGTAAGTATGAGTCCTTGGTGATAGGAAAGGTCATAGAATCATGTACTTCAAGAGGAAACTCCTACACATTCCACAAAATCTCTAAATTTTGTTTCTAGAAGGCCTTGGAAAGGACCTCAAACACAAGGATTCCATGATCAATTGTATAATCAACCTCCACTAAATTGGAATTCTTGGCAGCAACCTTGGCCCCAATTTCAAAATCAATCTCAAGCTTGGGCACAAGGAGCACAAAATCCCTATGGAAGATACTCTCAATACTATCAATATCCACCATCCTATCCACCATACCCACATTTTTCTCCTCAAAGTCCTCAACAGAATCCTCAGAACCCACAACATCAAAATCAACCACTTCCATTACCATTTCCTTAGAAATCAAATCAGTTGCCTGCTCAACCCATACCAAACCCCAAAAATAAAAATCCTCAGAATACATACATGATAGAAGGCCAACAGTTTCCAACTTATTTAATTACTCCTCTAGACCTTACTGATGTTCAACTTAGGTCTGGAAAAATACTTGAAAAGAGGAAACCTTCTTTGATCATATAAGAACAAGACAACTTTGAGGAAGATTCTCTACGGGAAAATAAAAGTCTTGAAGAAGACACATCTTTTCAGGACCCAAACATTGAAAAATCAAAACAAAAAGAACCAATCATTTCAACTCCTATATTAGAGTAGCCATCAACATCCACTTCTAAATGCTCCCTTTCCAGAAAGATTAAAAATTGATAGGACAATATTCTTAGTAGTCAAAGGTGTCCTTTTGTTAAATTTGGTCTTGGTTTTCATGAAACTATTAAAGGAGAATCTAGTTCACAAGGAAGTGCTAAAGATTCAAAGGATATCAATGCAAAACCTGATGTGTTGAAAGAAACAAAAGGTCAACTGACAATCATGAACTCTCAAAAGAAATCATTCCCTCGTTTGATCAATAATTTTGAATGATTTAAATGTCATAATTATGGGTATGTTGCAGCCAATTGCAGAAGCAGATTGTTTCAGTCTCAAACAAACAGATTCTATACAGAAAGGTACTCAGGTTTCTTTAAGGGATATTGTTTCTCATGCGGCAATTATGGTCATAAAGCAGTTGATTGCAATAGAAGAAAAAATAGAAAAACACATTATGATCCCTATGCTTACTTTTCTGGTCATGCAAAATGTTATGCTTGTAACAAGTATGGACATGTAGAAAAAGAATGCAGGATGAATAGATATGAGAAATTGGACAATTTCCAACACACTATAAGAAATTTCAAGCAAAGCTGGAAAAAGAAGGAGGACCGGTCAGAAACATAGGAAATATTGACCCTACTGCAGTCGTCCGCTTCTAAAGCTTACTTCTCGTAATGACTGCAGGAGTGATGTGAGATACATTCTAGGGATTAGTAATGTATCATCACAGGGGGAGCAATGTATGGTGATTCTCATGGTTGGTTTGGTAATTCTAGTTATGTATATTTCTGACAGTGCATCTGATGTAAAGAAGACAGGTACAAGTGGCATAAGTTCAGGGGGAGTTGAAGTTGTGAAATTTTCAGTATTTCACTTTCCATACGCGGGTTGCATGAAATAAAGCTGCGTATACATGCAAGTTCCTTTGGATACAAAAGCGTATGCTTTTCTGTTAAGGAAAACAATGAGATGTCTCAAGAACAGGAGCACAGGTTCAGGGGGAGCATTAGTCTAACTACTAATGATTGCATTGTTGGCATTGTATCTGCTTATTCCTTAGTTCTTGTAATACTCATTCTCAAATGATGATGACATGATACATGGTTTCTTATGATGAGAGTATGGATGAGACCTGATTGCTTTTTGCTGAAGAGTATCTTTTGTTTTCACACATGGATGAATTGGAAGTCTTATGATTCAGAGAAATGGATAGATCATGCAGATTTTGTTTTTCCTACACATGTAACATCATGATAAATCTTGAAGATCTTGATAGTAACAAATCACATGGATGATTGTTTGATACATATTGTCTATTGAAGAAGATTGTTCTAGTATGATAATTCCTCTTGAAGAATATGTTGATGCTGCAAAGAACCTGAAGGTTTGGTTACTGAAGTGCTTATGCTACAACTGTTGGATGACTCTTGAAAACATAGCTACATTGTCCTATCTTTCTTCTCTCATATATTCTAGGGAAGCATTCGAATATCTCAGACAGAAGCTGGGAATTGCCTTTGTCTCTCAGAAGATCAGATCTTCTTAAAAATCAGAAGATTAAGTTGGATACACGGATTTCTTGAAGCACAGTCGCGTATATACACGGGTTTATACATAGAAAACCGCGTATGGGTGTTTGCAGGAAAAATTATTCTGGGTCAGCATTCTTCAGCACAGCTGCAGTGCTGTTTGGTAACTCTGGTGATGTTTCAACTCTCATATTTTGATATTTGATGAAGATGTATTAATGATTTGCTGTTGAAAGTGTTCAGGATGCACAAGCTAAGGGGGAGCATTGGTCATGTGGAAAGTAATGCATTATTTGGCATTATGTTAGCTCAAAGTAGTCCCTCTCTCTACAAGTCTTGTGATATACAAATATGTTATTCTAAATATATAAAATGGGTAAATCCACTTGGTTGGATCTTTGATGTAAGTATGAGTCCTTGGTGATAGGAAAGGTCATAGAATCATGTACTTCAAGAGGAAACTCCTACAAATTCCACAGAATCTCTAAATTTTGTTTCTAGAAGGCCTTGGCAAGGACTCAAACACAAGGATTCCATGATCAATTGTATAATCAACCTCCACTAAATTGGAATTCTTGGCAGCAACCTTGGCCCCAATTTCAAAATCAATCTCAAGCTTGGGCACAAGGAGCACAAAATCCCTATGGAAGATACTCTCAATACTATCAGTATCCACCATCCTATCCACCATACCCACATTTTTCTCCTCAAAGTCCTTAACAAAATCCTCAACAGAATCCTCAGAACCCACAACATCAAAATCAACCACTTCCATCACCATTTCCTCAGAAATCAAATCAGTTGCCTGCTCAACCCATACCAAACCCCAACAATAAAAATCCTCAGAATACATACATGATAGAAGGCCAATAGTTTCCAACTTATTTAATTAATCCTCTAGACCTTAGTGATGTTCAACTTAGGTCTGGAAAAATACTTGAAAAGAGGAAACCTTCTTTGATCATACAAGAACAAGACAACTCTGAGGAAGATTCTCTACGGGAAAATAAAAGTCTTGAAGAAGACACATCTTTTCAGGACCCAAACATTGAAAAATCAAAACAAAAAGAACCAATCATTTCAACTCCTATATTAGAGCAGCCATCAACATCCACTTCTATAGCTCCCTTTCCAGAAATATTACAAATTGATAGGACAATATTCTTAGTAGTCAAAGGTGTCCTTCTGTTAAATTTGGTCTTGGTTTTCATGAAACTGTTAAAGGAGAATCTAGTTCACAAGGAAGTGCTAAAGATTCAAAGGATATCAATGCAAAACCTGATGTGTTGAAAGAAACAAAAGGTCAGCTGACAATCATGAACTCTCAAAAGAAATCATTCCCTCGTTTGATCAATAATGTTGAATTCTTTAAATGTCATAATTATGGGCACGTTGCAGCCAATTGCAGAAGCATATTGTTTCAGTCTCAAACAAACAGATTCTATACAGAAAGGTACTCAGGTTTCTTTAAGGGATATTGTTTCTCATGCGGCAATTATGGTCATAAAGCAGCTGATTGCAATAGAAGAAAGAATAGAAAAACACATTATGATCCCTATGCTTACTTTTCTGGTCATGCAAAATGTTATGCTTGTAACAAGTATGGACATGTAGAAAAAGAATGAAGGATGAATAGATGTGAGAAATTGGACAATTTCCAACACATTATAAGAAATTTCAAGCAAAGCTGGAAAAAGGAGGACCGGTCAGAAACATAGGGAATATTGACCCTAGTGCAGTCATCCGCTTCTAAAGCTTACTTCTCGTAATGACTGCAGGAGTGATGTGAGATACATTCTAGGGATTAGTAATGCATCATCACAGGGGGAGCAATGTATGGTGATTCTCATGGTTGGTTT